>JBAMAV010001194.1:0-448898 GCA_037043315.1 Amiota communis | reverse complement strand
GGGGATTGCGTTTTACGGTTACAAGACCAGTTGACCAAGCATCGAATGTCGTGGACCTCCGCCAAAACTATTTGAAACGGGCTTAGAAATGAGTGTTTCGTCCGTACAAAACGGATGTATTAAAAAAAATAACAAAAAATTAACAACAAACAAAAAAATATTGCAAGATGTGAAGTTTTATATTTACTAGTTCTTTCATCCTCCAATTAGGATGACGAGAACTGAAAAAATTATCGGCAAACGGAGCAAGGAGTAGTTCGTATTTTTTATTTGTTAAAAGGATTAGACGTTCTTATTTTTCTTTTTTCAAATTTGTAAATATTTATATTATTACTATTGTCTACAATGTTGAAATATGTAGTTAGAAATTATTATTTTAAATAAATTGTGCTCATTGTAAATAGTTCTTTTAATTAAATGACATTACTTGCAGCCCGAAAACGGTTTAATTGACCGGCCGAAAACGGATCCATTAACGGCCCGTTTGCGAGGGCCGTAAATTATAGTTTCTGCTGCCGCAATCTGTGCGACAGATGATTACTTTACATACCGTTTTCGGATGCGAAACCGGTTTTTTGACCCGCTCAGAACCCGCTTAACTCTCACGTAATACCACTTACGGATGTTTTTGTCAACTGGAAGGTTTTTTTGTGTTTTGTACTTGCGTATGTGTGTTTGATGTAGGCTTAACTGTTGCTGATTGGTCCAGCGGCTCGATCGTTGGATGCATTGCTGTTGATGTTGTTGTTGTTGTTGATGACATGATCGAAGCAGTTGTTGAGTAAACTGTTGTTGTGTTTGATGCTGATCTAACGGTTGATATAGCTGAAGTGCTTTGTGTGTTACAGTTGTATTTGTTGATACAGTAGTTGCTGGTGTTGTGTACAGTAGAGTTTGTTGGGATGGAGATTTGCTGCTCCATGGTAGTGGATTCGTGGTGCCTATGGTATCAATACACAGAACGGGAGATCAATAACTAGCTCTTCGCTCTGGTGGTTTGATGGTTAAATATGACGTATCATTTTTTTTGTTTGGGCCAGGAGATACGATCGAAAAGTACGCATTCCTGGTTGCCTTTTTAACGTTGTTGTTGGGTTTTTGATGAGCGCAGCTCATCTTAGTGGTGATTTTTTATATATTATTTTGTATTTGATTTACGTGACTGTGTTTGTTTATTATGCGGACACAATTTATTGAGCACAAAACACGTCTACACTGTTCAAGTGACAAATAATGATTGTTGTCGTATTATTTAATGCAAATTCTATTTCAGGTAAAATTTTGTCTAATGAATAGTATAGTCCCCCGTCGGTCAACTTAGCAATCTAGTCATCTATTCACCCGTTCTACCTGTCCGTTTGCTTGTGGTGAACCTGTTACAACTTTTATATGTTGCACATTATTGTCTTGTAAAAATGATTCGAATTCGTTTGCTGTGAATGCAGTGCATCTGTCTGAAATTATGATTTTTGGGCGACTGTATTGAAGTATTGAAATAGTTTTTAAGGCAATTTATTGCTTCCTTAGCACCGGTGGATCTTACCGCACATAATTTGTTGAATTTTGTAAAACTATCTACTATTAAAAACACATCCTTTTTGTTAACCGTTTTAAGTTTGATTGGACCAAAGTGGTCAATATGTAGGACTTCGAATGGTTTGTCACCTTTTGGTATTGAATGTAATGGACGCTCATATTTTCCAAACTTTGGTGAAAATGTTATACATTTTATGCAGTCTGCTATGTGTTCTTTGACTTCCTCTTTCATGTGGGAAACCAGTATGCCTTGGTTATAGCGTCTATAACTTTGTCGCACCCTCGGTGGCCCATGTTGTCATGGTATAATCGTATAACATTTGTTTCCATATTACTTGGGACATAAAATAATACTGTATATTTTCGCTTCTTGTATATCAAACCGTTGCGCATTTCAAAAGCACGACTTTCTCTTTCCTTTAAATCTTCACGAATTTTACGGATTGCTTCGTCTTTGTGTTGACAGATCGATAGGTTTTGTTCAAATGTGTTTGCTTCCAATAGTAGTATGTTGGGAATTGTGCTCAGTGCATCTACAAGTTTCATTTTTTCTCCACTAAGATGTTGTAACTTGTAATCATAGTTCCCTAGTTGTAACGCCCATCTAGAAATTCGAGGGTTTACCTCTTTTTTGTTAAGTGTTAGAATAAGTGAATTACAGTCTGTTACAATTTTAAATGTCCTTCCGTGTAAATAAATTCTGAACCTACGAAGTGCATATATTATAGCCAGTGTTTCAAGTTCAAAACTATGATATTTTGCTTGCTGCTCTGTAGTTCGTTTTGAAAAGTAAAAGATGGGATGGAAATTTCCATCTGACTTCTTTTCTAATAAGATAGCGCCGAAACCTATCGCACTAGCATCACAGTGTAACTCCGTTACATCATGTGGATCAAAAATTTACAAAATTGGTGCGTCACATAGTTTTTGTTTTAAGGTTTCGAAACAATTGTTTACTTTTTCGCAAAACTGAAAGTTAGTATTCTTTTTGATAAGTTTATATAAAGGTAAAGCTAAGACTGAAAAACCTTTGACAAATTTTCTAAAGTACGAACATAAGCCTAGAAAATTATGCACATCCTTTGAGTTTTTTGGAGTAGGAAATTTTTTTACCGATTCTATATTTCTCACATCAGGTTTTATCCCTTCCTATGAAACAGAGTACCCTAAATACTGTACTTCAGCTGCCATGAACTTACATTTGTCTAATCTTAGTTTTAATTTATTTTGTACAAGCCTTTTGAAAACTTCTTCTAATACCAGTAAATGTTCTTCTAATGACTTTGCTGCTAACATAATATCATTCCATTATATTGCTACCTTTTTTTTTCTAATCATATCATCAAAAATTTGGTTTACAAAGCGTTGAAATGTGTACGGTGCATTTTTTAGTCCAAATGGCATTTTTACGAATTCGTATTGACCTAGGGGTGTAATAAATGATGTGTACCTTACAGATTCTTCATTCATTGTCACATGGTAAAACGCACTTTTTAGATTTAACAGTGTACATTTTGATTTATCTGCCAATTTGTCCAATAAGTCTTCAATTAACGGGAATGGATAATTGTCTTTTTGCGTTGTTTTGTTGAGTGTTCTATAATCTACACAGAGTGTAGTGTCGCTCGTTTTTTTCTTTACTAGCACTATATGTGATGTATATTCTGACTTGCTTGGTCTAATGATTCCATTTAGGAGTAAATCATCTAGGATATTCTGTATCTTCTCTTTTTCACATTGAAAAGGCTTTTCATTATTTAAAAATAGTTTCATATTATATTGTGTTGCTGGCATTTCAGGATGATTGCAATTCAGATATTGTTTATTAAACATTTCTAGTAAACTAATTTTTTCTTTCGCACTTAGGTTACAATTTTCTGTACAAGGTACTGTCCCTATTTCTTCCATTTGAATAGAAAGAATTTCTGATATTTTCTTTTCTATTTGATTTGTGTAATCAATTATGTTATTTTCTTTGTAAACATTTTTTATCTCGTTGCTTTGCTTTTCATATTCTTTGGTATCGATAATTTTTACTTTCTTTACTAATTGTAGATTGGCTTTAGGAAGTCTTTACTCAAAATTACTTGATAATTCATTGTTATATTTGGAACTACAAACATTTCTAACAAAAGGTTTTCATTTTCAAATTCAATGTTACATTTCACTTTTCCTATTATAATAAGTTGATTCTGATTCATTCTATAGTAAGATTTTTGTTGGGTTTTAAAAATTATTGACATTCTTGGCACGAACTGTTGGCATATTAAACTTATTGGACTACCAGTGTCTAGTAGTGTTTCTAAATAAACTTTATAATTAATATCTATTGTGTGAAAATTATAATACAAATATCCTACATATTCATCATTTCCTTGTTGCTTTGGTGAAGTCTTGCATTTACTGCAATCTATAGCTAGGTGACCCATCTCAGCACAGACGAAGCATGCTCCTTCTTCACGTTTTGGTCTTCGGCATTCGCTTGCAATATGGCCTGAAGAGTTGCAATTGAAACAGAAAACGGTTGTCTTATTCATAGTGTTTGCTTGGTATCCTCTAGCTTCACGATTACAATTTCTTACAGTTGACATTGGTAAACTTATCCACTTAAAAACCTCCAAAAGTTTTTGAGTATTTGGAAAACATTGCATTCTAGCTTGTGAACGTAGTTGACGGTCTGGAATGCCCTCAATAAGATAGACCAGAAGTTCAAAATCGCTTACTTTGATGTGGTTGGGTAGAATACTCTTTTCATAAAAGTAATCATGGAACGTTTCATTTGCCAACCATACACGTGATTCGAATTGTCGTTTTAACATAAGTGGACTCGAATGATTTTCAAAAAATAAAGTCATTTCTTCTAGTAAAACATCGATTGACATTGACATTACACCCGTATGGGATTGAAACCATTTAAGAGCCTTTCCTCTTAATCTGTTGGCAATTAATGCACGCGTATTATGTTCATCTAAATTGTATGCTTTTTTGATATTTAAAATTTGAATTTTCCAATGTATGAAATTGTTCTCAAGTGCGTCAAATGCATACACCAAGTCTTTTATGTGTATAAAATTTGTTTTGATTTTATCTTCAACACATTCTTGGTCAACGTTTTTCCTAAATTTCAATAACTCGTTCTCTTTTTGCAATACTTATTTTTCCTTCCTTATTAATTCCATTTCACGTCTCATTAGTTGCATTTCTCTGTGCACAAAATAACTTTTGGATTGTCGAAGTTGTCTGTACTCTTTGCATAGATAAGTCCATCGATCGCTTTCTTATTTTCTACATTGACGCTCTTTGTTATTCTTTGTCTTCCTTTTCGTTGTTACTATCAACCGCTGTCGCTGTCACTTCATTTCGTTGTTGCTTATTTCCACCGTCGCAATTTTCCTTATCATCGCTGTCTACCGTTGCTGTTTCCTTGCCGTTGTTGTTACTCACCACTGCTGTTGTCGAGCTCATCTACCGTTGTCGCTTCTTTGCTGTCGTTGTCACCCACCACTGCCGCTGTTTTTTTGTCAAACTCATCTACCGTTGTCGTTTCTTTGCTGTCGTTGTCACCCACCACTGCCGCTGTTTTGTTGTCAAACTCATCTACCGTTGTCGTTTCTTTGCTGTCGTTGTATTCTACTGTTGTCGATTATTATTACGATTATCTGTCTGACAGCACCTCATCAACATCTTCTGTGATTACAGTTTTTTTACTTTACCGCTTCTTAGCGTTTACATTTTATTTTACAGATTTCTCTTCCTTTTTGCTGTTGTACTTACAGTTTTTATTTTTTGTGATTTTTATTATTGATTAATTTACTCAATAAATTAAATTCAAAATACTCGCGTTGTGTAGCCCAATTGGAATAGAGGAAATCTTGGTTATTATTTTTCTGAATTAAAGCACAGGTTGAAAAAAAAAAATTTATATTCCTCTTTGTGCTGTTGTCAGGCGTGATCCCACTTCTGAGTTGTAGCGTTTACTTTTTCTCGTCTGCTCAGCTTAAGTGCTTGGCGACCAATGCCTCTTCTTTTATTTATTTTCTTATGCAAAGTTGTGGTTTACATTTGTAGGGTTGTCAGCTATTCACTATTGTTCTTATTTGCTATTTACACTTCCATAATCATTAACTAATTACACTGTGTCACAGCGAAAAAAAACTTCTTATCAGACCTAGTGGGGGTTATAGGTCATAAAAAACTAAAAAGAATGGTATATATTAAATCTCTGATACACCCTCAAAATCTTGTTTTAGAGCCCAAAAACCGTTTTTAAGAGGTTCCTGTACATATTACCTTATAACTTGGCCATACATCTCCATCGCCAAATGTGTTGTTTCGCTGTCTTTCGCCCTATTCTTTATTTTGTATGCATTTAGTGCAGAAGGCGCGTGCGTAGAAACAATTTGAAAAAAAAAATATTTGTTGTTGGCGTAATAAAGCAAAGTGAGTAGAAAAGAAAACAAAGTGAAGTGAGTGGTGCATTTATTTAATGTTTTTATTATTTTTCATGTTAATTATCAATATTACGAATTTAGTGAACAACAAATCGTTTTGGTAATACAATTAAATTGGTTATAAGTGGCAAAATTTAAAAGAGTGAGTAAACAAAAAATTATAATAAAAAGTTAAGTTTTATATTTTCCAATTCTTTCATTCTTTCTTTTTAATACGAACAAGTGGTCATCCAGAGGTGGATTTCGACAGGACAACACAAAAATATTTCCAAAGATAGGATGATGAGAACGGAGAAAATCATCGGCAAACGGAAAAAGGAGTTGTTAATATGTTTTTTTTTTTTTTATTTTGTGTTAAAAGGATTAGACGTTCCTATTTCTTCTTGATTTTTAATAATTATAAATATTGTTTCTACCATGTTTATATATTATAGTTGAAAATTAATTGACGGACCACAAACGGTTTCATTGGCGAGCCAAAAACGATATCATTGGTGGCAGCAAACGGTTCCATTACCGGACCGTTTGCGGGCGCCGCAAATGATAGTTTTTGTGACTCAAACTGAGCGAGATATGATTCACACGTGGATCATTTTCGGATACGGAAGCGGTAGTTTTACCTGCTCAAAACCCACGTAACTCTGATAAGTACAACCATTGACGGATGTTTCAGTATGGGACAGACTTTGTCCCGTATTTAAACCTTATTTGATTTACTGTTAAAAACCCATCGCGATTCGGTTGATTAACCATTTCATGAGTAGGCATCGTGATGATGAGTGGAAAATTCACTGAAAATGATAAAATTAATGTTCCATCATATTACAAAGTCAATTGGTTGTGTTCTCAGCTGGTGTATTAAGCAATTGGAAAATAGAGCAGAAATATATTTAAAGCAAAAACCATGTCATTTGTACATTTAAGAACCTGAATCCCGGGATGAATGCCTGTTAATAATGTAATATTTGCGATAGAACCAACAATGAGAAAGATTAAAGCAGATTCTTTATCAGTTCTTAAGATACATGATGCACGGAATTCGTAAAACTATTTACAAAGAATAAAGGACAACTTTTTTGGAAATCAAGCAAACCAAAAAAAACTGACGGATTAAGTATTTATGTAACGAACCTATCGAAAACTATTTTCGACTGTTCTACAAAACTTTCGTAAAATTTTTGAGAACAAGATACGATTTCTCAGAAAGCAACATCCTTACCAAGATGCTATTTTTAATTCAAAATCGCCAATAAGTTTCTAGCATTATCAAAAAGCTGCGGAACTTTTAAGTACCCATCAATTTAACATAGACTCGTCATATGAGGAATTTCAAATGATCAAAAAAGACTGGACATTGAAAAGTTATGACAAAAGTATGAGTGTAATTGAGAAGTGGAAGAAAATCATGGAAGGGTTTTCCAATAATGAAATCCATAAGATTTTTGAATTATATCAATTTTATTCAGTATCTCAAGTTCCAACTGGAAACGATTCTTTCCCAGATGCCATTGAATTAAATTATGTAAATTCAAACAAAGACATGATGAAACACGATCTTCTTTAAAATAAATAAATAAAAATAAAAACATACAATGCATGTTTTTCATTTTTCTCATGCAATAATTTGTAATCCTGCTTTTTTAAGCGAAATTGAGCATTTAGGGATCTAAGATTATGGAGAATATTAACATCATCAATTTCAAGGGTTCTGAAATTGTGAATAGTGTTAACATGATAATGGTACAAGGTGCCCGAAAAAGTTGATGAAGAAAAGGTCGTTTGGAAAAATTTTGCAAATAAGTCAGATACTCCTGAGTTATCAACTGCATGCAGTTCATCTTTTAAAAACGAGGAAGGATATAATACGGATTTGCGTTTCGCGTAACAAAGTTGTAAAAATGTTAAGGCTCCTTGAAAATTGTATCCTACAACCAGTAAGATAATTATTATAACTACAGCAATTAAGAGAGAGAAACTTAGAGCATGCCACACAGTATCTTCCAATATCAAAGGGAGACACAGAGATTTTAAATTTCTTATAAAGTCTAGACTTTAAGTTTTTTAAGCTAGAGAGCTTACACGTAAACCAAGATGGCTTGTATGTTCCTATTGGTACATTCATAAGAGGAATGCATTCAACAAACGCAGAATATAATGTATCATAAAAGAACTTAGTGGCAACGGACATATCAGAACACCTGTATTATTATTATTATTATTTTTGGGGGGATGTAGCACTGCGACCTATAAGATCTATTGTGCCCCCTTCATGGACTTAGAGTATTTCTCCTAGCCCAATACCCTCGATGAATTGTAGTATTGGTCCTACCTCACAGAGTCTGAATTCGTCCTCGGATAGGGTGAGTTCGCCAAGGTGTTTGCTTCTCCTGCGCATCAGGGCAGAGCAAGTTCCTATCACATATAGTGCGGTCTCATCATCTTCCCCACGAACCTGCAAAGACCATTAGACAAGATTGCCAGTTTTGTTAAGTAACGATTCAACCTACAATGTCCTATTAATAATTGCGTAATGATTCTTAATTTGTTCTTTGTTAAGTTCATACAGTCCTTGTAGCGTTTTAGGTTGTATGTCCCTAGCGCTTATTTGGAGTGTGATAGCCCCGGTAATTTTTACCAGTGTAATCTCCTTTGTTTGTCCTCTTCTTCACAGATAATACGGGAGATGTTACCCGATCCGACTTCAGAGAATTGTTCGGGCCCTACAATGGAGATGATGCTCCTTTCCTGGCAAGTTTATCTGCCATTTCGTTCCCATAAGTCCCTACGTGTCCCGGAATCCATTGATGAGATTTAAGTGCTTTGATAGCTGCCTGGCTGTCAGTCAGTATTGCTCTTCTGCGATTCCGGTAGTTTCGTTCGGGATTAAAGTGCGCACACCTATCTATCGCGTATACTTCCGCTTGAAAGATTGAAATGTTCTTACCTAATGGTTCAGAGTACTTTTTCCCTTGTCCAAATAAACCCGCCCGGCCCCATCTTCGGTGAGGGAGCCGTCGGTGTACCATGTCATCATGTACTGGTTTAACTTATATGTTTCCATTAAACCTTCCCAATTTTTCTTATTACTAAGCTCAGTTTTAAACAGCTTCTTAAAGCTGAACGTTGGGAGCATTGAGTCCATGGACACCGAGGTTTCAGGAAGTTGCTCAGTGAGAAGTTGTATCTTCCTTTTGTTGAGAAAACCACCTGTGCTGATGTTGTTCACAGCAACCCTCAAAATCGCCTTCCACGCTTGGGATTGAATGTAGATATGCGAGATGAGTGAGATTCAAGAGTACCTCTATTGATGCAGTTGGACATGTTCGCATAGCTCCCGTTATACATACACATGCAAGTCTTTGTAACTTGCTAAGAGTGTTTATTACTGTCAGCTGCTTCGTACAGTTTTTCTAGACTTTTGCCCCGTAGGTAATCACAATTGCTGTGTATATCCAACGAAAGATTTTTGGTGTGCAACCCCAACTCTTACCCGCAATTGCTCTACACGTCATGAAAGTTTTGGTGGCTTTCTGTTTTACCTCCTTATTGTGGGGTTTCCACATTAATAGACATTGTTCTAAATGGATACCCAAGAATTTTACTTCTTTTTGAAGTTCTATATCTATGCCGTCTAAACGAATAGTTTTAAGATGCCTAAGTTTATACTTTCGTGTGAATGGTCCTACCGTTGTTTTTGCTGGATTAATGTTCAGCCCAACAGTGGCACACCATCTCTTCGTTATTTTAAGTCCTAATTGAATTCTTTCACATAGAGTGTCCTCAAATTTACCTCTACAAATGATGACTATGTCGTCCGCATAGCCTTGAAATGACAAGTCGCTGTTTCCTAGTTCTACCAGTAGCTCGTCTACTACTATACTCCACATAAGTGGTGATAGTATACCTCCCTGGGGGCAGCACCGTGAGGTGTCGGCGATTATGCTTCCTTTGCTAGTTGGTATTTCTACCTTCCTGATATGAAGCATAATACTCATCCAAGGAGCTAGAGTATTGACAACCTCCCTTCTTGTAAGAGCTCTTTTGATAGCGTCGTGTGAAGTCTAAAAAGGCACATAGAAGGTGCTTTAGACAATACTCTTACAAGAAGGGGGGTTGACAATACTCTAGCTTCTTGGATGAGTATATGCTATATTATGTCTAAAAAGGCACATAGTGCCGTTTTCTTCTTTTCTAAGCTATCCTGCAGTAAGTTGGTCAGTTGATACAAAGCAGTTTCAGTGGAATGCTCTGCTCTATATGCATGCTGACAGCAGTGCAGCGGGTTCCTTACTAAAACTGTAGTCCGGATGTAGTTATCTACAACCTTCTCTAAAGTTTTTAGAACAAAGGATATTAGGCAGATTGGCCTGAAGGATTTAGGATGAAGTGGGTCCTTCTACCTACCTTTGGCAGAAATACCACCTGTGCTCTTCTCCATACCATAGGTATGTAACTTAGCGCTATACTGCTTCTTGCTATTCTCGTCAGTGGACCCGATAGCTGCCTAGACCTTTCTGGAGTAAGGCAGGAAAAATTTCGTCTACTCCAGGTGATTTCAATGGTTTAATAGTATTAAATGCCCATCTAATCCTAGCTTCCGTGAAAATTTCACTTGCTATGATCCATTCATTCCTGCGCACTCTACCCAGGTTATCAGTATATTCTGTCCCTTCCACCATGCATGTGGAAGATCCTGGGAAGTGTGTGTCAAGAAGTAATTTTACCCTCTCTTCTTCGCTTTCCGTGAAGGATCCATCTCCTTTTTTAAGGTTGGTGGATGAAATACTACTGCCTTTGGCTTACACCTTGTAGAGTTTTGAAGAAACTAAAACTTATGCGCATTGCTTCTCCAATCTCTTTGTTATAGAGTGTTAGAGTCTTCCTGTATTCAGTCCAATCCCCGATAGTTTTTGATCTGTTTGATAACCTTCGAACTTCCGTTCTTAGATTCATTAGGTCCTTGGTAGAGCGTACCTTGCTTATTGGACAACTATCCTCAAATGAGTCAATAATTACTTTATTGAAACTTTCCACCGCAGTTTCTTATTGTATTGAATTTCTGATAGAGACTCCTAATTTTATTTGCCTTAGGTTTGCATTCAGATTATTTAAGTATTTATCCCTGTTTGTTTTCCTTGGATTCCTTAAAATTCTTTGCGTTAATTGCGCCCCTTTCAAGTCAAATCCCAGTATTCTGTGATCAGACATTGATGGTCCATTGGAGACTATCCAATTCTGAATAAGACCTAATCCCCAGGTATTTCCTAAAGTTAGGTCCAAGACTTCTTTTCTCACGCTCGTTACGGAAGTAGGTGTGTTACCCACATTGAGAATTTCTAATTTACTACTAATGATAAATTTAAGAAGGTACTCACCACGCTTATTGGTGTCCGTGCTCCCCCAAACCTCGTTATGATTATTGGCGTCACATGCAAGTATCAGAGGTAGATTCTTCCTTTCACAGTACTTCACCAGTTTGTAGACAAGATCGGGTGGGGCCCAAGTGTCTTCCCCTGGTAGGTATCCTGATGCAAATACGATTTCTCGAGTGTGCCCGTCGATGTTGATCGGGATCTGTACCGCTACTAGATCTCTAGAGAGGAACTCTGGAAGACACAAGTATTTCATATATTTTGTTAATACAATGCAATGGGTTATCACATCTTATGTCCCATATTACCTGCATATTTGATGCTGTCAAACCTCTGATTTGACCCTGAATAACCAGGGTTCCTGGGCCAGCACTAAACTCAGGTTGGACCTGAGTGTTGCTCTCGCGATGACCGCCAAGGCGGCTTTCGCATGATGTAGGTTGATTTAGGCAACTCTAATGCTGGCCATCTCTACGTAAGTTACGTGCCGGTTTCTCCTTGACATCGCTCTCCGTCAGTGAATCGTCGATGTCTGACAGGAGTACTTTGTCGGAGTCTGCTTCTTCGTCGGTCAGTTTAAGCGCTGCTAGGTTGATGGCGTTGATGTCTTCGCTTTCGACAGCAAGAACGCTGACTTCCGCTACAGGCATCTCGCTCCTGACCACTTCCTTTGCCACCTCTTTCAAGATTTCATCGGCGTCAGCTGAGTTTTGCTCAGTTGTAGGCCCTGCGCCTAGAGGATCTCCACTTGCAGGTCCTTTATGTAAATGGACCGGGATCTTGCCAAATCTGTAAGCTACTCTACAGCTCTTGGCTTTGATCGCTTCAGGTCGAGTAGCTTCCTGTCTTCGATACCTGCGATACGATGTACACCGGGGATGGCATGTCCAGTGCATGTCGTCAGCTCTGTCCCCTTCCACCCAGATAGCTTAGGTATCGTCGACTTCACCCATTGCGCAACCGCTGTGGTGGAGCAGTCAACCAGGATGAGGCCTGGTCTAAAGTGGATGCCGTCAAATTCAAGTTCGGTCTCAGACCCCTTTTACATTTCGTCTATCATCAGGTTTTCCACTTGTCCCTGTTCCTCACGTGAGAGGATGATCTCCGGGTATGATTTCGGGAGTATAGCCAGCCTGACACCTTTGGTGATGTTGGCGTAGCTGATATCCGCCTTCCTGGAGGCCGCCTCTTGTTTTGGTGCAGGTTTTGCCAAGTTTTTCTTCAACCCCCAATGCAGTATCCGTAGCCCTGCTCTTTCTTGTGGAGTTGCCATCAGTTGGACTGATTTCTGCAGCACCTCTTTTCTTTATATCGCAGGTGCTCTCACCGCGATCGAGCACCTTCTGTTTGGCTTCTTCGACCGTTCGGCACTCACTGAGATAGCGCAGATACCATTTGGTACCCGCCCCACTCAGACCTGTCACTTTGCTGGTAGCGCCGAAAGCGGGAATTAGCGTCGCCTGTTCAGTCCTAGTCGAGGGCTCTGTGTTTGCGGCCTTGGCTGTCGAAGCACCCTCAGCAGCCATAGTTGCCTGACTTCCTGTCCATTTTGGTTCAGTTGCCGTCCGTGGCACAGGTGTAGAGTTGTTGTCTCCAGTACCTTTGCCCTCCGTCTGTCCTCTCCGTTTAGGAGTTAGAATGTGACGTTCAGTATTGAGAACATAGTGTTCCACCCGATCCGCCAGTTGAGATGCAGTATGTAAACCTGCTATCTTATTGAGTTTTTTGATTGATTCCGTTTTGAATTGTATAAAAGGGACCAATCATTTTGCGCGAGCAAACAATTTCCTTTACGTAAACAAAGATACCACTGAGGAAGTGATGTTTTCTTTACAGAATCATAATACGTAAGACCAAGAGATATTTGTAAGAATGGGTGATATGGGTAGTCTGCAAGGGATAAAGGAATGATTTTAGAGACCAACGTGATGGTGTTATCGTTTGTCCAAACTAAATCTAATAACCTATGAAGGTGATTTATACAGAATTCATTTGGAAAAAAAGCCGATCATGCTATCGACGAAAACATGGTTTCCCACAACAACAACAAGGTAACACTTAGGTCCAAAAAAGGACAAAGAAATGGAAGGCAAATTAAAATCACCAAGCACAACCAAGACATCACTATTACGAATAAGTTTGGAAACGGACATGATAGCATCAAAATGAAGCGTACAAATATCTAAACTCGAACCTGGAGGAATATAAGAGCACGTAACAAAAATCGATAAATGGTGAAGGACTACTTTGGCGCTAATAAACTCAATGCCAGCTGGCAAAACAATTTGAATATCTTCGGAACGAAAATTTGACTTAACTGCTCTAAGAACACCACCACCCCGACGCAGCTGATGATCATGTCTATAAATTACAAAATTATTTCCAAGAACTTTGTGATTGAGAGAACGTAAGATGTAAGCCATGTTTCAGAAAAAACAAAAATATCGGCGACAATAGAAAAGCTATCTCTATACAAATTATTAAGCTTAGACAGTAAACGTCTTGATATATTATAGAGATTTACTGAAGGCAGGATGCTAGTTTTTTGGGGCCGAGCCTAGAGCCGAAGGAGAATTAG
The DNA here is from genome assembly GCA_037043315.1 of Amiota communis. Classification (NCBI taxonomy): domain Eukaryota; kingdom Metazoa; phylum Arthropoda; class Insecta; order Diptera; family Drosophilidae; genus Amiota; species Amiota communis. Next base: position 434,961 of record JBAMAV010001194.1, on the reverse strand, counting down.
TATGTACCAGTAACCTTACAGAACTAGATCTATTCCTATTCTTAGGTTTAAATTCATGAACAACAATATTTGAAGACCAGAATTTAGGATTAAACAACTCGTCGAACGAATCGAAAGGCACGCTAATCTTAAACGACAAAATATCCCTTGTTTGCGAAAAATTGAATTTTTGCACACTAACCTTCACATTAGACTTGGAAGCAATAAACCGATTAATATCGTTACAGGTAGTATCTCAAGAACGTCTCGAAAGGAAAATTAGTTTCCTAGTATTATTTACAAATGTGTTTGACAAAGGACGAGAAACAGTTCTGGACCACTTGGAGGCATTGATGGAAACGTTCCCATTATTGTTCACAATGGAGTCACATGAAGGAGGAGAAGCTGGTGTGGGCCGCATCATATAATGGTGGCAATACCTGAATTACATTATAATATATATTTTATTATAATCATAATTATAATCGGTTGGAGGGGCAATTGAAGCAGGAACAAGAGGAGTGTTGGGAGGTAGTTAGAGAGAAACGTGGATGTCCATAGGAGAAAGTGACAATATACGTAGGGGAGGGGGCGAATCAAATTCATATTTACTAAGTAAATCAGTGCCCGAATCAAAATCAAATGAAAGTTGCGTATACTACGATACATTGACGAATAATCAACCTGGCGTTTGCTCCGGTCTTGGTCTTGCCAAAACGCACAAAAAGGAATAATTCCAAAGCATTAAACTGATCAATGAATTATCAACAACAAATTCTACCGTTTAAAGAAAGAATACACAGAACGGTACACAAACACTGATCAAAATCAGATTGGATTTGCCACAACAATGCTCTCATATAATCAAATTTGCAATGTTATAAGCAATAACAATGCAAATGTAAAATTGATGAGCAAAAAGAAAACAAAAACAAAATGCACTGATCGTCAGGAAACAATAAAATCAAAAGAAAGAAAAAAAAATTTTTTTGAATACAGCGCACCTTCATTTGTTCGCTGTCAGCAATTAAATTATCCACTACTAAACGAATTATACAGCCCCGCTGTTCGAGACGAACATGGCACTACATGAATATAGGTCTAGGTATAAGATAAATACTGAGAATTTACACACCTAGTCTAAGTATAAGAAAAATACGGAAAAGTTTACAACCTCAGTCTAAGCTTTATAATAATCACTGAGAATTTACAACCTCAGTCTAGATTTAATGATAACCATATCTACCATACAATACCATCTGAATAAATAGCCAGATCACTCGAAAGAGCGATTCAGTACAGTCTAAACGAATACCTCGAACATATTAGTCCATCGAGCCATTAAATTGTTTGCAAATTGCCAGGTTGATAAAGTGCTGCGCGGGTGTGTTAAAACGAGTGTTCTCTAAACAAATATAAGCTCAAAAAAAAAATGGTCTACAAAATGATACCAGAAAGGGTCATCAATGTGTTAGAACTACAAAAGGAGCACCGGAACTCAATTCTCCGGATGCTTCAGAACAAACAAGAGCTGTCGGTGATTGAGAAAGAAATGGTAAAATTCAATTCAAATCATGCAGTTCTACTCAGGTTTGGGGTTTGCGATCACGAATTCTTTAACAATAAGATATACGAGGCATTATGTGAGAGTGTCCAGGATTACAAAAAATTGTTAAAAGAGATCGAACAAGCAAAGATGGAGTTAAAAGAAGTAAAGAAATTGCTGCAACCAACGGATGATGGTCAAGTCAAACACTCGAAAAGCCCCAAAGACTTTTTAACAACAGTGAAAAAAAGCCAATTGTCAGGGATATTGGAAGCCAACAATTTAAGGAACAGCATTCTACTCAAAAAAGTGAAAGTACTCCAGCGCCACTTGCAAAAAGGCTATGAAAGTCTAAATGAGGACGATAAAGATGACATGGTGGAAAGAAAAAGTGAATTTTTCTGGTCCAAAGTAAAGGAAGTACTCAGACAATTGCAGATGGAAGAGATTGCACTCGAATACGATGAACTTGAAAATGAAGTAAGGAAACTTTCGAATGCAATAGACAAAAAAGCAAATGAGAAAAATAAAACAACTGAAAAGCAAGAGCTTCCTAAGTTAGAAATACCCACTTTCAACGGCAAACAGCAAGACTGGATATACTTTTATGGATTGTTTAGTAAACACATTCACAACAGGACGGACATAAGTAACATTAAGAAACTGACATATTTAAAATCCTACGTAACAGGTTATGCAAGAAATAGTGTGAGCCACTTAATAAATGGGTCCGCGACTAACTATGAAGTAGCATGGGAGCTAATATGCAGGTGAAACGATAACAATCGCACATTATTTGAAGGAAATATCGACAAACTGCTGGATCTGGAAATCTTAAAACAAGGATCAAAGCAGGACATACGATAATTTTTGGATACTGGTAATGAGAGCATCCACATCATCAAAACTAAAGGTAAAATAAACCAGAAAAAAGGCTATCATTGGCTATGCCAAAGATGTAATACTCTTCACGCTCCTCCGAGTTGCATCCAACCTTCCTTTCTTAGCATCACATCAGTTTGTGTGGCAATTATATTGTACTTTTATTCTTTATAAGTTTCTCATTTAATTACCCCTCCTGGTAATCCTAGGATCATGAAATTTACACGGTTGATGGATATAGATCAAAAACCTATATTGTTCAAATTTCAGTTCGATATGCTAAAGAAACAAAAAAAATTTTTCAATAAGAACATTATTTTAAAGGGGTTTTGTATGGGAGGTAGCCCTCCTGGTAACCCTAGAAGCATGAAATTTACACGGTTGATGGATATATATCATAAACTTATATTTTTCAAATTTCAGTTCGATACGTTAAAAAACAATAAACTTTTTCTAATAAGAACATTAATTTAAAGGGGGGTTTGTATGGGAGGTACGAAAATTTTCACAAGAAGTGCTAAACCAGTATGAGTTATGTATTAGAAAGAGCAGAGAGGTCCAGAACTTAAAAGATGTAATTGAGTTCATTGAACAATTACACGACGCCTTAATGGTGGAACCATATAAAATCAAGCCATCAACATCTCCACTTCAAAAGAAATCATGTCGATTTTGTTCATATACCGGGCATGACATAATAACATGTTTCAAATTCAAAACCGCTAAAATCTCAATACATTCCCTATACTATCGGTATTTTAGCGCCCACATTATGAGAGATTGCAAAAAACGATGGGAGATGCCAACGGTGCAATAAAGGTCACAATACATTACTCCACGAGGAGGAAGGAAAAAATAAGGAAAGTGTGAACTGTATCGACGCTGGAAAAGATCAAGAGACGCTATTTGCCACATCTATCTTAAAGATTTAAAATTCAAACGGTGAATACCAGCCGTTGAGAGCCTTAATGGATGGAGGGTCACAAAGGACCATAATATCGGAAGAAGCTGCCCAGATATTGAACTTGCATCGAGTCAAAGGAAAAATCAAGATTAATGGAATCTGCCAGGAGGGCTACGAAATATCAAAAAGTAGCATTACATTGGAGTTATAGTCAGAATTGGCTGGCAAATTCAAAACAAAAGTAGATGCGTTAGTTCTTCCAAAACTACACAAAGAATTCCCCAGCGAGGAGGTTGACATTGATCAAGACCGGAAAAGCATGGCATTAGCAGATCCCAATTTCAATAAACCTAGCAGAATAGTTATGATTACTGTCGCAGATTTATTCCCGAACATATTATTGGGCCAAGTTAAACAAGAAAAAAGGCTATCATTGGCTATGGCAAAGATGTAATACTATTCACGCTCCTCCGGGTTACATCCAACCTTCCTTCCTTTACCCCCCTAGTGGTCCGATTCGGCTGATTACGACAAATTTTCAGCGTTGGGTAAAAAGAAACCTATCTGCAAAATTTCAGTTCTCTAGCTCAAAAACTGAGGGACTAGTTTGCGGCCAGACGGACATGGCTTAATCAACTCGTCTCATCGAGCTGATCACAAATATATATACTTTATGTGGTCTACGATAACTCCTTCTATGTGTTACAAACTTCATGACAATCCTTTAATACTATTCACTCCCGTAAAGAGTATAAAAACTTGATTGTTTGGCTAAAAACAAAATTTGGTTGGATAATTTCGGGAAACATAACAAAAAGAAAAATAAACACGTTATAAGTGCCGCGAAGACTATGAACATAGAAAATATTGAAATATTTTGGGAACTCAAAGGGGACGAAACTACATCCGAAGAAGATGCGAAATGTGAAGAGAAGAAGAGAGCACTAAGGTCAATAGCGAGGGACAGTTAGTGGTCCCGATCATATTCAAAAACAACATTCAGTTAGGAGATTCTCGAAGACAAGCAGCGGCGAGATTGGTAAGCATGGAAAAGAAGTTCATAAAAACTCGAAATCTTTTCGCAAAATACTCTGAATTTATTGAAGAGTTTCTCCAGCTTGCCGATATGAAACCAGTTAACACAGTGGGAAAATGTAGATACTATTTGCCACATCAGGCCGTTATCCGACCCGACAGCTTAACGACGAAACTTAAAGTAGTTATCGATGCTTCAGCGAAAACTTTCAATGGCTACAGTCTCAATGACGTTATGTTAGTCGGCCCTATAGTGCAACGAGACTTATTAGTCAATTGGCGATTGTGGGAGTTCATGACAATGGATATCGAAAAAATGTACCGCCAGATTAAAATTGAAGAAGTCAACACGCTTCAGAACAAAAAACAGTTGGAAACTAAAAACAAACTATTGTCACTAAACTCATTTGCAGACAAAAATGGAAATTTAAGAGTTGGAGTCAAATAATACTAACTAAATCACAATTAGCTTGGTTATTTGTGGGCAACGCTCACAAGATAACCACCATGGTGGGATAAACCTGATGAAAACGGTCATACAAAGCGATACTGGATATTTGACCTGCGAAGTATATTGAAAAAGTAAAAGAATGTGTCACCTGTATTCGCTATAGACAAGAAGTTAGCACACAACTTATGGGTAATTTACGGGGCCAGAAGGCGGACAAAGCTTATATTTGTCTGATCATCTGTATAGGGATGCAGGCACTACATTTGGAAGTAGTCAGCGAATTGTCCACTGAAGCATTTATAGCAGCATTGTATCGCTTTATTGTTTTCTGACAACGGTACAAACTTTGTTAGAGCTGCAAGAAAATTAAGAAGAGAGTTCTCTGTTGCAATAAAGAACAACACAACTGTTGCAATTATACTAGAAAAAGATGGCATCAAGTGGCATTTTATCCCCCCGGAAAGTCTCCACATGGGAGGATTGTGGGAAGCGGGAGTAAAGTCGGTAAAATACCATTTAAAAAGAAGAATTGGTGACAACAGTCTCACATTTGAAGAATTCACCACGTTGCTCAACCAAATCGAAGCAGTACTGAATCTCGACCACTTTGTGAGAATGAGGAAGAAGACGATGTACTGACGCCAGGACACTTACTGATTGGAAGACCCCTAGTAGGAGCATCAGAGTTTGTGGATGAATCAACAGATATTACATCTCTCATCAAATGGAGGTACATTCAGCGAACAATGAAAGAATTCTGGAAAAAATGGAAAGAAGATTATCTTGTGTTATTGCAACAGCGTGCAAAATGGAGTAAACGGGAGAAGAATCTCAAAGAAGGACAAGTGGTGCTGATTAAAAATGAAACGACGCATCCAGCAAGATGGCCATTAAGGAGGAGTACTGACTATTAAAACCAATAATGGTTACATTAAAATACCTATAAGTAAAATCTGCCAACTGCCATCAGAGGACAACGAGGGGTAGAACAAACGCAAAAGGACTCCACCAAAACGTACATCGTGTATTGCAACTATACTAAGCATTCTAATGGTGCTCCATGGGCGCCTTCTGCCATCATATCCAACTCAAACAAGGTAAGTATCCCAGAAATTGGGAAAGACGCAGCGATCTTCTTGGACAAAATTGGAAAGGGTGAAGTGTTTTCATCAAAATGGCGTTTTGTATTCTACTTCGACATGCAAGCATATTTTGAAGAACTGCATCAAACGGCGACAATAGTAATGAAAATGAAAAATATCTGTCCAAAGCCGGAAGAATTTAAGGATCCGTAACCAATGGCATTGAATAGCAATTGAACAGGATAAATGAAAATAACAATATAATCATGAAATCGGCAAGCCGCAGAACAAAAAGAACATGCGTTGCGACAATATTTTGCTCAGATCAAGTAAACATGCTTATGAGTGCAGACACGATGTATGAGATGAAGATACTACTAACAAATCAAGAGCAACTAAATGATCATGTTGGTAACCAAACGTCGGTGATAGATGCAAAACAAAACCTGGTCAGAAAGACAACTGAAGAATTAAATTCCAGAAAATGAATGATAAAGTTAACGATATATTGAACGAAATCCAAAAACAATTTCTACTGTATCGCGAATCCATTAAATTCTTCATGCTTGTTAATCAACTACAAGGATGGGTCAACGAAGCAGAGAAAACACAAATCACGGAAGAGTTAATCCTATTTTGATCAAGCCTAATCAACTATTAAATAAGATAGACAAAATAAAGGATCATTTACCTCCCAATCACGCACTTCTAAGCAGGAGTACCGGTCATATGCTGCAGGCTATATACATATTGCTTACAGCAAAAGGATTTGTAAAAGATGGAATAGTAGTCGTTGATGCTAACATACCTATGTATCTTAATCTACAATCAGACATGTTTCGAGTAATTCCATTGCCTATCGTCAGAAACAAGCATAAACTGATTCCGTTACTAAAAGTCAGAAATATAATCTACAATACAGCTCTAAACTTCAAAAAAAAAAAAAAATTTTATTATTTAAAAAAATTTATGATGCTGCTTTAGTGATACATCCTTACCAAGCTTCATTGTGGATTTTCTTAAGCAGAGGAATGTTTTCAATAGACATATCGTTACTCCATTTTATGCTGGTGTTAAAGCTCTGCACAGCTTTATTATTTGTGGTAGGTACTATATGCTGTAAGTTTCTTCCTAACGGCAGTCTGCCATGTGAATATTGGCACCATTTTTATCATTTCTTTTTTTAAATGGTAGTCTGCCTTTCATTTTTTTTCAAACGGAAGTCTGCCATGCGAATATTGGCACCATTTTTATCACTTTATTTCAAACGGGAGTCTGCATGTGAATAATGGCACCATTTTTTTCGGTAGTGACCGTTATATCAATAAAATTAAACGGTATGTTCAAACACGCAATTTATATCGACGACGAAGTATATGATTTGATTTTTTTTTTTTGTAGTTCCTAATAATTGTTTGGACATAAAACTAATCATTGGCGAAGAATTGTGTCAGTATGCGGAAATTTCTTTCTTTCTTACGTGTAAGAAAGTTGTTATGTGAAGAACGCCAAAGCAACGAGGCGAATATATTCAAAATCGACGCGATCGAAGACGCAAATAAAACGAATAATAACAAAAGAAATCTGTATAAACGTTAAAAACAAAGTGCAACAAATCGTATTAGATTATAAACCTCATAAAACAAAATCTACAAACGTAGAAATGAAAATTTTACTTAAAGATGAATCAGCAGTATTTTCCCGTTCACGGCATTTGCCAATAGCAGAAACAATTATAATCGATAACCAAATCGACGAATGATTTCGAGATGGCATAATTGAGGAATCTGATTTAAAGTTCACAATTCCAGTGGTATTAGTAAAGAAAAGCGACGGTTCTCCCTAGACTTTGCGTTGATTATAGGCGTATTAATAAAATAATAATAAAATAAAGATCATTACCCTTTACCTTTGATTGATGAGCAGCTAGAAGCAAAGGTGTTTAGTACGATCGACTTGAAGAATGGATTTTTCTACGTGCCGGTTGCTGAGTCTAGCAGGAAGTTTACATCATTCGTAATCCAAAACAGTCAATACCAGTTTAAGAGGGTTCCTTTTGGTCTATCAAACTCACCAGGAGTATATTGGAGGCATGTTAACGCTGTTTTTCGACCACTGAATCGTAAAGGAATCGCGTTGATGACGTAATCATACCAGCCAAAGACGAAAAAGATGCACAGGAAAATCTAAAAGTCATGTAAACCTGTTGTGAGTGTGGTCTGATTAAACTTTAAGAAATGACAATTTTTGCTGAAGCGAATAAAGTTTTTAGGCCACATCATTAAACATCAGAAGCTGTATCCTTCACCAGAAAAAATTGATGCTGTTTCAAGTCGGTAAAGAAACTGCTAAATCACTAACTGAATTAACAAAAACCAATCCAAAATTTAAAATGGGACCGGAAGAAGAAAATGCTAAAGGAGTTTTGAAAAAACTATCAAATTCAAATCCCGTTTAAACGATATAACCAACGGTACGAAAGTGAAAGTCACACAGATGCGTCGATAGACGGTTTTGGTGCATTGCTTATGCAAAAATCCCCAGATGACGGCCAATGGCGCCCAGTCTATTTCATGAGCAAAAAGACGACAGATGCTCAACGTAAGTACACGAGTTACGAATTAGAAATTTTGGCTATTATTGAGGCTGTAACGAAGTTCAGAGTTAACCTGCTGGGGATACATTTCAAAATCATCACTGACTGCAATGCATTCATGAAGACATTAGAAAAACATAATTTGTATACCAGAGTAGCACGATGGGTTGCAGGAATTCAATTATGAAGTTGAACATCAATCTGGTAGCCGAATGAAGCACGTGGACGTACTTATCATAGGCATAGAATAGGCGCAAGCACAAGACGAGCATCTGAAGGCGATTAAGAAGATAATAGACGAAAGGAAACAACCATACGAGGATTACTTAAGTAAAACGGCAATTCTTTACAAATAAATCAACAATGTCGAGCTAGTTGTAAAACCGTAGGATATGCAGAGACAAATCATTGGCAAAGCCCACGACAGATGCCATTTAACGCTTAAAAAACCAAAGGAGCTGATCTGCAACGAATATTGTAATCCGAACATCGACGATAAAATACAGAAATACTAGGGATGTAACGATTCCGATCCCGATACATCGGGCGGTATATCGCAATCGCCAATTGTCTATTGACCGAAATGAAACAGCCAGGCTTACCAACATAAAGGTCTTTTAGGCGATCAGTTCAGTCTCAGTCCATGCTACCGCTTCAAAAATTGAACTGGACAAATTAGCTAGGCCATCAGTCCATTTTTCTGTCATCAATTCGGTTATCGCTGCGGATATCGAGTAAATAATGGACTGAGACTGAGACTGAACTGACCGCTAAAAGTTCATTTAGTAGTAGTATATATTTTTCCTTCAGAATTTGACTATTTCTCCCAAGTTGGCAAGCCTAGAAACAGTGAATAAGCGCGGGAATACACTTAAAAAAAGCCACTGAGTGTCAACATATTTAAGTCGGCGCAAACAATTGTTTGAATGGCGAAGCATTTAAAATGTACAAGTACCATCTGCAAACATTTTGAAATAAAATAGAATGATGACACAAAAGCTTCACCGCAGCAAACATGTGGACACACTTAAAGCGTTATAAGGAAAAAGAGTTGCATAACGGCACGTCAAAGACCGACAGTGGTTTGCCACCTAAAACACAAATAATGTTAGAACACAGTTTCGAAAAAAATGTTGTGCACGACACTGATGATCCACGAGCTGCGATCATATCTTTTCACAAATTTTCAGTTTTAATTTTGCCAACATGCGCACAAAGTTGCATTTATGTGAATAACCAAAATAAAAAAAACAGCTGTTCAGAATACACCAGAGCTCACTGTGGTCGCAATACCAGAACTCACAACTTTTTACTCACTGTACGAGTAGAAAGGCTATAATGAACTGAGACTGAACTGACCATCTAAATAAAAGGGCGTTTAATAAGCTATTTGTGTATATCTGTATCGAAATCGCCGATTTTTTACTCCAATAATCGCAATCGGAATCGTATCAGCAAAATGTTGTATCATTACATGTCTAAAATATACATTGACTGTTGCAAACCGTGCATACTCAATAATCGAAAGTAAGGGAAGCAAAAGGGTCTTCTTCACCCCCAACAAAAAGAAGAAGAACTTTACACGTATCACATCGATTCCATGGGTCCGTTGGAGTCAACAAACACAAATTATAAACATATACCTGCAGTAATAGACCTGCAATACTGTTGGCTCTATCGTACCAAATCAACGACAGCAAATGAGGTAATAACGAAGCTCCGCAACCAGATTGCTATATTTTGGAATCCAACTTGCATTATCAGTGACAGGGGAGCTGTAATGACGAAAATATTAAACCAATCAAGACAACTACAGGTTTGCCAAGAGTTAACGGTCAAGACGAGAGGCTCAACGCTGTAATCATCGCAGTTCTTTCGAAGCTCAGTATTGACGATCCAACGAAGTGGTATAAAAACGGTGATAAAGTACAACAAGCCGTCATTTCGACGATTTTAAGAAGTATCAATACCAAACCATTTTAACTGTTGATTAGAGTCAAAATGTGGTCTAATGAAGATAAACAGCTCCAAGATTTGGTCAACAAAGAGACAATAGCGATTTATAACGAAAGCCGTAATGAAATCCTGGCGAAATCTAAAGCTGAAATGTTAAAACTACAAGCAGAAAACGAAAAAACATACAACAGACGACGAAAAATCGCAAGGCAATACAACATTGGTGACCTAGTTAACATACGACGCACACAATTTGGCAGCGGACTCAAACTGAAGCCGAAGTTTTTAGGCCCATACTGAATTGTCAGAGTCAAGCAGAACAACGCATATGATGTTCAGAAAAATGGGAATTCTGGGGGCTAGGACGAAAGCGACGATGATGTTAAGGAAGTATTCTGGGTGAATACTTAAGCAGGATGTCCGAATGTAGGATGAGAAGCAACAACGACGGAAGTGACAACGACGTGCAAGCCCGTGATGCCATTTTAGCCTTTTTCCGGACAGATCTGTCCTTTTTTTAACTGACCTATCCGGAGAAAAAAGTCAAACATCCCCTATCCGGAAATCTATTCTTTTTTAGTTTTAATGTATTCTTTAATTTTTTTTTTTAAATTCTGTGAATATGCTAAAATTACTCAAATAATAGAAATAGTCGACATGTATTGGGTTGTGCTCTTCACTAATATCATAACTTAACATTGTGGCTGATCACATGACCGAAAACGGCACATGACCCGAAGTCATGATGAAGTGATGACAGCCCTTTAGGAACCCGAAAACAAGTTCGAGTTGACAAGACTACAAGTGGACTCTGAAAAAAGGAATTTAAACAAGTGAAGAAGAACAACATAAACAAGCATGCCGAAAGAAATATATAAACAAAAATTTCGCGAGTCGTGGCTAAATCAGCCTGATTTAAAAAGTTGGGTGAGCCGCGATCCAAAAGATAACAATAAGGCTTACTGCAAGTTTTGTAAGTGTGGGATTAACTCGGAAATTGATCAAATACGTGCGCACATGGCCACAAAAAAACATGTGGTTAATGCCCAGCCATTCATACAGACAAATAAATTATCGTTCCCACCTAAACCAAGGAACGAAACTGCTGTCCAGGAGGCGGCGCTAGCAATGTTCATTGCCCATTTACGCGACTTGTGCAAACAAAAATTTGGCGCATCGCAATTGCAATTGCGCCAAACGAAATGCACACAGGTTATTAAAAACGTGTTAGCCGAACATTTTAAAGAAGTTCTTCGGAAAGATATTGGTGATGCAAAATACAGCCTGCTAATCGATGAGACGACGGATGTAAGCATTACTAAGATTATAGGTAGGGCGCACTTATTATATTATAGGTAGGTAACACTTATGAGGTTCCAGATAAATATCTCAACATGATTGGCACTAGTGCCTCCTACAGTAGTGCCGTAAAAGAAGAGGATTATGACCTCATAGATGAGGCAATAAAGCTCATTTTATATAAAAAAAATAAATTTATAACTTTAAAATTAATAAAAATAAGAATAATAAGGCAAAAAATTTTGTCCTGTTTTCTGTCCTTTTTTAAATAATTTTTGTCCCTTTTTCCCGCTTTTTTGAGGTCAGTCTGTCCTGTTTTTGTGATAGGTTGATGGCATCACTGGTGCAAACACAACAAGGATAGCAACACCAACGACGAAGAAGGCGTGCGTAGCGTCAACGACGAAGGAGAAAAACAAAACAAGTGCATTGCAACGACGATGATAGCAGCAACGATGAACCACAACAAGCAACGACGTGAGTAGCAACGCCGTCGAAGGACAGCAACAAGGAGAGTCGAAGCAAAGGCATCAATGAAGAAAGACGTGTGTATGACGACTGACGACGGCATATTTTTATGATTCGACTTAACAAAATTATAATCTATTTTGTGTCTATCTAAATTTAAATACTTAATAAACTTAAATAAACTGTACTCTATAATAATCAAAACCAAAATACATTTAAATGTCATAACAACCACTTTCAGCTGTTTACTTATTTATATTTATCGCTCTTTACTTATTTGTCATCGAAATGGCAAATAAGCTGGGCCATTGCTAAGTGTATCCCCTCAGTCGCTAATCGCTAAATGCGTGACCTTAGACATTATAAGCATTACGAAATTCAACTAATTATTGGGGTCCTCACGCAATGTGTTAAACGCAGACAAATAGTATTTTCGTAAATTTTTTTTAATAGATTTCGTGAACGACCCGTTCAGTTTGCTTGTAGTAAATTAGCTGTTCTCGTAAATACAAGTGAATGAAACAAACGAGCCAACAATTAAAAATGCCCAAAAGAAGCGAAAAAAAGAAAATAATTGAGTTAACCTCAGAAATTGGTATAAATAATATAATATTATTTCATTTCCTTTCCTTTATTACTTTCTTTGTTTACTTTAACCATTAATTCGGCGGTGCTTCCAGTTCACAAAAAAATCACAAGGTTGGCAGTCCCAACGTTACTACGATTTCGACACTCAATCGTGTGTTCAATTTACTACGTATGTTAACTTTCCTTTGTATGGAGCAACTGTCTCTTTAATAGTGGCTTTACAGTGAGCTAAGATTCGAATCTATGAAGATGCGACTATTGATTCGAGTTCCATTTGACAACAACAACAGAATTCAGGGATTGTTGTTGTAGATGTGATTCTATTGAGAGATTCTAATCTCAAATTGACATGCTTAGATTTTTTTTTCTAAGCAGTGTTGGGCAATTTTTCTTGTAAGTTGGCAGCATTTTGATAATTTCGTCGTTTTTTTTTTGATAGTCAGTTGTCTTCTTCTTCCATTTTTGTTGCCGCAACAAACAGCTGTTCGTGATGCTAAAATAGCACTGTAAAGCACAAGCCGAATCTTCGTGATACGAGCCACTGTAAAGCCACTATAATTTCAATGTATTTTGTTAATGAATTACAAAATAAATTAAAATTGAAATTTTACTTAAGATTATTATGTGCCATCATCAGCTGTTTATTGCACCGCAACAAAAAGAAAGAACAAGATTATCGACAATCACCTGAAAGAGACCAAATTTATCAACACTGTTTCAGGCTGACCATTACAGAACACCTAGTTCTCTAGCACGGAACTAGAGTTCTCAGCTACAACACCAACTATAAATTTCGTTCATTTCCCCTATGGTTGTTGTAATTTAAGTTCGAGTTCTGTGCTTGTTCTGCCAAAGCTCGACTTCTGCTCTGTCCGAGAGTCTTGAAACTTACACAGTCGGCAAACATGGGTCATGCACAAATTTGATGTGTTACCGCCCATCTTACATTCTTTAGCACAGTTCAGACACTTGGAAAGCATTTTGTCATCTGACCTTTTATAATACTTCGAAATTTTTAATTTCTTTTTTCCTTTTGTAGGTTTTATCCTTTTTGCTCATAATACTTTGGTATATATATATATACCTTTTAAAATAATACCTTAATTCAAATAATCTTTTTCCACTCTTGCAATGAATTTACCCATTATATATACACATATATTAAATACTAATCAAATCTTTAAAGTTCAAACACACGCTTTGAGCTACAATTTTAAAATGCGCCTTTACTATCGATACCAGTTATGCCATTTTAGCCTTTTTCCGGACAAATCTGTCCTTTTTTTAACTGACCTATACGGAAAAAAATGTCAAACATCCCCTATCCGGAAATCTATCCTCTTTTAGTTTTAATGTATTATTTTATTATTTTTTCAAAAATCTGTGAATATGCTAAAATTACAACATTACGACATCGTTTTTACAACCACTAATATTGTACTCAATCGGAATATTAATAAGCTCGACGATAATACAATCTGCCATTCTTCTGAATTGCACTGATTTTGTTGTTGAAATTTAAAGTTAAATGTACCGATATAATTTCATGATGTTATATCAGGTTACAGGAAAACATTCGAATTTTAAAGAATATAAATCCGTTTCCAGTAGAAAAGATCTTACGAAAGCACAAAGAAGCAATAGATACAATTTTTGGAGCTATTTAAAGTTAATAGCAACGAAATCGATAAAATATTATCACAATATAATACAATAGTATCAAGTGGCAAAATATTGCAGATACTGCTAAGTTTTGGGCCGAGGGTATTAATTACGAGGACCCTGAATTTGTTGTCGTTGCCGTGAAAAATGAACACGTTTTCAGCCAAGTAACTTTGGTGAAAACTAAATTATAAAATCGCATTCAAACGCAAACGTTAAACGCAATTTTATCTATAAGGTTAAGTTATACTATTTTTACATACGAAATCTTCTTTATATATAAAATTCGAGTGTAACATATTTTATGACTCTATTCATGGGCATAGCGAGGGGGCAGGGACACATCAAACTGTGTGTCGGTCATGTAGGAAATCAATGAGCACACTCCTCTGTAGTCGAAAGAGACGGTCGCGAGGACCTTACCGGCTGAGGGACGGATTTTGGTTTTCACAGGACCGGCTTCGTCTTTCCTACGCCATTCTTTACTCGCCATCTTGGCCTCGGGAGTATAATGATGTACCCACGTTTCATCACATGTCATGATACGCCTCAAAAAAACCTCTCCCTCCCGCTGAAATGGATTCAGATGTCTCTTACTGATTTGCAGTCGGATGTTTTTTTGATCTTCGTTCAACAACTTTGGGACCCATCGGGCACAGATTTTTTTGAAACCAAGATGATTTTTAATGATTGTTTGAGCACTTCCATAGCTAATACCCACCTTTAAAGCGATTTCATGAATAGTGAGCTGCCTGTCACTTTCAATAAGGTCACGAACTGCACAGAGTATCATCCCCATACTGAGCCTTCAATCGAGTCAAAATTTCGCACGGTTTAACGGCTTCCTTAGTTAAAAACTTTATTATAGCCCGTTGTGCAACGGACGCTGGAACCTGTTGCTCACTCATAGCTGTACTGACGAATTGACTAAGTCAAACAGCTCACCAAGCGTTTCCCCCACTCCTGATACACTACACTACAAGAACCTACACTGTGAGAGCACTCGTGGTTGGCTAAGAAAAGTATTTGTAATATTCCGGTTTATATTTGATCCATGTTATTAAAAATCAAGATAAGTATTTTACATTTATATATAATTTTATTCAATATGATTTCAAAAAATAACTTATTCAGTTGAGAAAACCATATTATATTTTATGCATATGGCTGATGTCGACTGCCTCTTATAAACATAAGCACCAAAATCGATGTATAAACAAGGTAATTGTTTGATACTTTGATGTTTTGTATACCCCTGCAAAGGGCGTGCCGAGTTCTTTGTTGTTAATTAATTATTTTAATCCTTAGGCTTATGTCTCATGAGCGTTCACATAAAAATGGTAACTGAGAATCTAGAGAAAATAAATACCGATTAAACCATTTTAAAAATAATAGGCGTATGCTGTTTTGAACATGTATTTTAAAAACAAAAAAAAAACACAAAAATTTAAAGAAACATGAATTGCATTTTGTTATGTATTTGTATTTTTAAATTATGTATATCAGATGGAATCCTGGCTACGCCCATGACTCTATTTCTCCTAAATGGCTGAACCAATTTTATTGCACTTATGGGATCCTCAAGACGGTTTATGCTTCTGTTGAGCCCGGTAGGTGGCGCTGTTGTCGACATACTATGGAATTATACCATTCGTTTTATTGCTTTAGTGTATTACGTCTTATTTATTAAATCTTTCTTTTTCACTACCCTTTTTCCATCCAAGCACCAATACCAATTAAAATACTTCGCCCATACTCATCGTGTGCGAGCGTGAACCAGAAAGTAACGTCAGGTAGCGCCGAATTGGGTTGCCACAATACAGGCACTTTTTTACCAAATTTTTAACATTTTTATATCTATCGCTCACTATACTAAGCCAATTTTAATATTTTTTTTTAAAATGATAATGAATTTTTTTAAGTTTTTAACTTTTAATATAATATTTTTAAGTATTAAGTTTTTTAAAAACCACTGCAAGACCAAGCATAAAAAGTTTTGTACGTTTTTTCGTTTTTATTGGTTTGGTTGTTGTTATTGTTGTATTTTCCTCTCTGAATACGCACTTTTTACGCTCTTAGTTTCTGTATTTGATGTTCATTGAGAGCGGGGCAAGAAAGAGACAGTGTGTTCGTTGATTGTGCTTTGCTTTGTTTGTGTTTCGTGTTTGAGGCTTTTGATCAATTTTGGTTTGTTAATATGGGAAGTGGGAGGGTCGCGGGGTAATCGTGTACCAAAAACCAAAATGTGTTCTGAATTTTTTTTTTTTTTACCTTTATTTTGTTTGACTTTTGTTAAGTGGGGGGAGTGATTAATTTGAAAATATTAGACTTTTGATATGTATATATGCAATTTTTATACTCTTCACGGGAGTGAATAGTATAATGAGGTTGTCATGAAGTTTGTAACATACAGAAGGAGACATCGCAGACCACATAAAGTGTATATAGTAGTAGTACTCTAGTATATATATATTTGTGATCAGCTCGATGAGACGAGCTGATTAAGCCATGTCCGTATGTCCCTCTGTCCGTCTGTATGTATGCAAACTAGTCCCTCAGTTTTTGAGTTAGAGAGCTGAAATTTTGCACTTAGGTATCTATTTATCGGAATCAGCCGAATCTGACTACTAGGGGTGGTACCTCCCATACAAACCACCTTTAAATGAATGTTCTTATTAGAAAAAGTTATTTGTTTTTTGACGTATCGAACTGAAATTATGACACAATAAGTTTCAGACCCATATTCATCAACCATGTAATGATGATCCTAGGGTTAACAGGAGGGGTACCTCCCATACAAACCCAAATTAAATGAGAAACTTATAAAGAATACAAGTACCACACAAACTGATGTGATGCTAATAAAGGAAGGTTGGATGCAACTCGGAGGAGCGTGAAGAGTATTACATCTTTGGCATAGCCAATGATAGCCTTCTTTCTGGTTGTTATTGTTTTTGCAAAAAATTTTTGCTTCTTCGTTGCTTATGCTTTGCTCCTTCTTGAATTGTGTGTTGTTGTCGCACGACGGGGCCGCAGCAACGCCGGACTATGCTAGTTATAATATAAATTTACTAGCTAAACCTAACACAATTTTTAGCGATATTTTTCTTCCAATTGATTTTTTTGGTGGCATTTTCTTTTAATTAAAAAATTATTTTTTTAGTCATGCCTTCTGTTAAGAAACAGAAAAAAAAACAATTCAATTTCATTTACCAATCTGTTGTTTATGTCATTGTTCTTTCTCTGCAGAGGATATCCATCACCTCCAGTTTAAATTTCAGTGATCAGCTCACGTGCATATTGCTTTGAAACGGTGAATTCGGATGCAAGGCACCGCGAGGCCCATGAACCATTTTTTTTTGTTTAAAACGGTCGTGCTTTGGAACGAAAATTTATATATATATATTTATATATTTATCTTAATGGGCGCGTTCAGCAGGACCAATCGCTGACCTTTTTCCGATTACTTGGTAAGCGCTGACTGATTTGACTTTTCTGAACGCAGTGCTGACTACTTGTAAAATTACGGCGTTGTAAAATGTCCGGCTTCGAAGCCTAACGCAATTTAATATGTGGCTTGGAAATGTTGAATAGAAACAGCTGAGAAAGAGACAACAATGGATGATGATCTTCTTATACATACAATTAAGATATTCTCCATTCCACTCATCTTTGAAACACATATTAACAACATAAATAAATATTCCCAATCAAGTCTGGTCCCTACATTTTGCTAATTCTTCCCCCTATCTTTCTCAACTCTCCCCCTAAAATTATTCTTAACAATAGCCTTTTTATTTCATTGTTTGCATACAAAACACAGCTGATTGAAGTCCGCGGTAATCAAAGTATTTTTATGATTGATTTTTAGTCAGCGCAATTACAACATTGTTAATTATTTTGTGAATTTGACAGTCACAGTGAACACCAATAAATTGGAAAAAGTCAGCAATTGGTTCTGTCGAACCACTCAAACGTATATTTTGCGTGAACTCCTTGTTTTGATCATTGACTGTGTAACTGTGTAAATCGTTTATTCAGTGTATTTCGTACTCACACATGTAAACAAACAATAAATAATGCCTTCGACTGGACAGACTTGCCAACTTATAATAAATTCACAAAGTTGGCAGCCCTCAGTATACACGGATAAACTACTCAAGTGTCGATTAATAGTTGGTTTACACTGAAGGAAATATCAGAGTTTTCCATAATCAGGTAAATAATCTGATTATTTTTACAACAACCACAGGGAAAAGTGACGTCACTAAGGTTGTTGCTATGGTAACCAAGGTTGATTATAATCAGATTAAAAAAAAGTCAGGTTTATAATCAACTGTCGACTGGTCACCTTAATAGTGTTGGGAAATTTCTGCCTTTTTTTAACTCATTTCGACTCATTTTTTTCTTTTTCTTTCCCCTCCAAACAAAAATCAGCTGACAACATTTTAAGTAAAATATAAATTGTTAATTTTTTAAAAGATTTTAATAAAATAAGTATCAGGAATGAAAAAGGGGACTGTAAGAACTATTTGCATATATTTCAAAATGTTGTAAATCATGTATTTTTCACAAATTATTAGTTTTAATATAGCCAACGTGCTCGCAAAGTTCCACGTGTATGTAAACCCAAAATAAAAAACAGCTGTTCCGAAGACAATTGTATAAAATTTGAAAGAATCTACAACAAAAAAAAAGGAAAAAAATCAGTGTAAACACTTGATTAAAAATCTGACCGTAAAAAAAACTTGATTTTTCCAAATTCAAGCTACGACAGTTAGTGATTGTCCTTGTGCTTTGTTGATGGTGATAGCAAATGCAAGACATAAAGGGAACTGAAACCGCATGAAGTCGAAATGTAAATCTTTTAATATCGTGGAATAAGGACGTCTTCCCCTTTGAATTTATTGCTGATAATGGTTTCAAAAAGAATGGGATCTTCGAATTGAAGAAGCTCTGCTGAAATAACGCTATCAATTTGCGTAAGGATGATTTTTTGCTTTAACCAAAATAAAATGTGAGCATGCGGCAAGCCTCTTTTTTGCTATTCAATTGAGTGCATCCAGCATCGGTTTTCTTCATAAATATGGTTCTTGAAGATGACGTCCATGTGTCTTATTAACTTTTGTTTGTAAACTCGAGCAATAATGTCATGTCTGTGCGATGTGTTTTGGCAAGGAAAAGCAGTTCAGTGATTTCTTTCCATGTTGGATTGCATGTGAAGGTAATGAATAGGTCTGGTCGTCCATACTTTCCAACATATGTCATGGCATTTTGTGAGTATTCGTCGGACTGCCTGTGTACGTTGCTGGTAAGATTACCACTTGTCCGATGTTGGCAACGTTTCCATCATTGGCGATTGCATCACGCAATTGAACGTTTTCTTCAACGCGCAGCTTCTTTTGATTCAGCCGAATGAAACATGAACGTTGCATTTGATCTTTAGCTGTTTTAAAAAGTCGAATACTCAGTTGTGTTCGTGGAGCATTGCTTGTTGACTAATTTCGCAACGCTGTTCTACTTCTCTTTCATCGTTTCCAGTGAAATAAATTTGCAGAAACTTTACATTTTGTTCTTGCATGGGAAGCAATGAACCAATTTTGTGGTATATTTGGGCTTGAACCTTGAATGTAGGCATGTAACCGGTGTTAGTGGCAATGTTATGCTAGAGATGTCCTTGAAATTTCATCAAAATCGGTTCAGCAGTTTCAGAATCTATACGAGACTTACATATATACACATATACATACTTCCAATTTTATATATACAGATAGAAGATAGCAATTCATATTTGATTAGATTTGGATTGCGACGGCACAGCGCATACTGTAACACATATGAGGTTCCGGATAAATATTTAAATATGATTAGCACTAATGACCCTCACAGTAGTGACGCAGATGAAGGTGATTATAAGTTATTAGATGAGGCAATAAAACTCATCTAATTTATAAAACCAAATTTATAAGATAAAAATTATTTAAAAAAAAAATAATAAGGCAATAAATTTTGTCCTGTTTTCTGTCCTTTTTTTAATATCTTTTGTCCCTTTTTTCCCGCTTTTTTGCGGACGATCTGTCCTGTTTTTCTGATAGGTAGTTGGCATCACTGATCAATTCTATCGAAAGTTTTGCAGTTCTACCGCCAGTACATTTTACTTGCGGAGTTATATAGCTTTTTTTCTGGCGGAATTTTATCGTTTTAAAACGTCATATCACCGCTCGGGATTATTACAACAACACACAAAATTCAAGAAGCATAACATTATTAACGAAAAATCGTAAGCAAATTTTTATGTATGCTTTTGCAAAAACATATGATGACTGAAAATTAATAAAATATTTTTTTGTTGAATAAGTTCTTTATGTACGTGAGAACCTTTCGAAGAAAATTTTTTAAATGACAGTGAAAACCGTAACCAAATCCGTTGCGTGTTTTAGAAGTAATCGGTCTCCAAATTTCTTGGAATTTTGACTTTGCTTTATACTATGTAATGATTATATTATAAAAAAAGCATATATCATAAAAATTTATTCAAATTATGAAGAGTCAGTACTACTGTGAAGTTATATAAATACCTTCACTTTTTTGAAATATGTATGTACTTGATTTTGTGCACGTAAATATTGTATATAAACTATGTATATATATATGCTAATAACATTAGAAGCGGTAGTGATACCGATGAATTTGAGGTAATAATCCAGCGAATAGAAGAGGGAAAGCGACTTCAGAAGCTTGGAACTTTTTTCTAAAAAACAAGAGACGGAAAGTACGCTAAATGTCGTACAAGTGGCAAAACTTACAAAACAAGCGGCAACATCTCAAACCTTTTGGATCAAAATTAAGGGGTTGTTGTTATAGATGTGATTCGAGTGAAGGATTCGAATCTCAAATTGATACGCTTTGATTTGGTTTTTTTGAAAGCAGTGTTATGCAATTTTTTCTGTAAGTTGGCAGGATTTTTAAATTTCATCGTTCTTGTGATTGTCAGGTGTCTTCTTCTTCCCTTTTTATTGCGCGCCACACATGATCAAATAAGAAACAGCTGTTCGTAATACTAAAATAACACTGTAAAGCAGAAAACCGAATCCTCGTGAGATGAGCTACTGTAAAGCGGCTCTGATATTAAAGTTATTAATAATCTATATCTTTTATTTGGGCATGCTAATAATTTAAAATGAACGAAAATATTTGAACAACAAACAGCTGTTTGGCGTTCACAAAAACATCAAAATATAATCAGATTTGTATCTTTCACCACAGCATCAAACAATTCCGGATTAGTTCCTTTTCCGGTCGCAAACTGACGCGTGCTAAATGAGTATCAAGCCGGATTTAGGAAGAAGTATTCAACGATTGATAATATCTACAATTTATACGCAAACTTCTTATTTCAAACTGCACCAATTCAGCGTTTCAACTAAAATTCACTGAACCATATACAGAGAAACAAAAAGTACAGTATGGACCGGAACCGAATTATCGGATGATTTTCAAACGCATAGTGGTGTTAAACAGGGATGTTTACTGTCATCTTTACTTTTTGCAATATATCGAAACGATCTCTATGAAAGTCCAGGAGGAGGACTTCAAGTCGATAATATGAATATAAGACTCCTGCTTTATGCAGATGATATAGTGATTTTTGCAGACGACATTCAGACCCTTCAAACTATATAAACAGATTAAAAATGCACTGTGATAATTGGGGCATGGATGTTAACGTAAATAAGTCGGAGATTATAACATTCCACAGAGGAGGTCGATCAGCATCTGGAGAAAAGTGGTATTTTAAAGGAGCAGAGGTTAAAGTGGTAACAAATTACAAATATCTGGGAGTAACATTGACTTAGAATATGTCGTTTGTGCCCCATATTTTAAACGAAAGGGTAGAGTCAAAGCTGGCGATAAACTCGACTTGGAAAGCATTAATAGGTAAAAAGAATATCACACTTGGTGCAAAATGTTTAGTGCGACATGTAGGTCCATCCAAATTTATGGAGCATAGGTGTGGAAGTTAATTTATTGCAGAAATACTTCGTCAAGCGTATATTGCAATTGCCAGAATGTACTCCTAACTACGTACTTGCCATAGAAACTGGAATTGAAGACGCATTTTTATACACAATAAACTTGCACCCTAACAATAACTTTATATAACTACAGCTCGAATAGGTTACCATATATTCTAACAAAAATGTTAATGACAAAAGGAATTCTCTGACACGCACAACTACTTGATCATATTCAAAAAGCGAAATTATAGATATTTTGAACGGTGTATGAGATGATAATTGGACGAATCTATTAAATTATGTTAAACCAGCTTTAAAGTATAAGAAGTTAATGATAAATGAATTTAATGATTAGGTTTATTTTCGTATTATAATTTCAGATATTTGATTAGTAGATCTTTGGTAATTCAAAGATTGAACGATCTGCTATCTCGCTAAAACAAGGCAGGTGGGTGTAATAAATTGGAGGGTTGCCAAAGGAGGTCTAAATGATAACTGCGTTTTTTGTTTTTTGTTATTAGTTTTATAAACATAAGTTTAGGCAGACGGCAAGTAGCTATACCAATAATTATTACGTTCTTTACAAAATTTAAAACTATAAATATTGTAATTCTTAACTTAAATCAATAAAGAACGAACTAATCTAATCTAATATATATAGACTTATATCGAAAAAGTCTGGACTTTCGACTTTGATTTAATAATAATGGTTTATGAAAAACGTTTTCACGCAAAAACAATTACGGTAGTGTATCGATACTACCTGACCCGATTTTTTTGTTTTGTTTTTGTTTTCATTATACACACAAATGCACAAATGGAACGTTGTGGCAATTGTGAGAAATAAAAAATGAAATTTTGTGAAAAATTCCTGATTTAGAACATTTTGCAGTGTATGTAAATAGTTCTGGCATATCCCTTTTTCTTTCCAGCTACGTATTTTGTTAATAGATTAAAAAAAAAAATACAATTAAAATGTTTCTTAAATGTATTGTCTGCCATCATCAACTGTTTATTGCCGCGCAACAAAAAGAAAGAGCAAGACTACCGACAATCACATAAAATAGTTCAAAACCTTACCAAAACTATTTAGACTGACCATGTCAGAACAGCGAGTTCTGGCAAAATTCGCACGAGAACTTTTGAAATTATGTTCAACACTAAATGCATTATTTCAGTGTTCTTTCTATACACTGATATCCTTCAAATTCTTCAATTTTCAATGCATTTTCAAATTATGTTTAACACTAAATGCATTATTTCAGCGTTCTACACACTGATATGCTAATGACGTCACAAAATTTAAAGCGACATTTAACTGTAAAAAATTGGCGCCACCTCTATTTCATACACCATGAAGCGTCTGTATGATCTTATAGCCGTTTAATAGCCGCTTTAGACAGGGCCATGATGCGAGTCTCTCATGATGTGACCAATGACGCGCATCACAATCGACAACAACCACAAGGAAAATGACGTCATTCAGGGGTTGTTGTTGTAGAATGTGATGCGCGTCTGTGTCGCTTCACGGCTAGGGCTGGGAAATGTCTGATAGTGTGGCCAAGTTGTTTGCCATTTCCGGTTAGATAATGTCAGTCTTCTTCTCTTTTTGTTTTTTTAAATTGGTATTTAAATGTACTAGCGTGCTTGCAATTATTAATAATTCTTTTAAATAATATATTTTCCATTTTAAAAATGTTTTTTTTTTTATTATTTTTCTTATTTACTGTCTCTCAATTCAACAAACGTTTTCTTCTTCTTATGCACACTCAAAAAAAAACAGTTGTTAATGATATGAAATGGCTTGTCTAAACACCAAAGCTTATCATCGTGATGCAAGGCCTATCTAATATGCAATTTATAGCCTTTTTAGACAGGGCCATGATGCGAGTCTCTCATGATGCGACCAATGACTCGCATCACAATCGACAACAACCACAAGAAAAATGACGTCATTCAGGGGTTGTTGTTGTAGAATGTGATGCGCGTCTGTGTCGCATCACGCATTGATACGCCTTTGATGCCTGATAATGTTGCAAAGTTTTTTAGTTTTTCCCGTTAGATATTGTCAGTCTTCTTCTTATTTTGTGTGGTGCCAATAAAATAAACAGCTGAGTGATTGAAAACAAATCTAAGTGCAATAAAAATTATAATTTTTGTTTTAAAATATGTAAAATATATTTAACAATTTATTGAATTATTTTAGTAAAAAGTAGCGCCAGGTTTCCGTGGTACCATCACCACACAGCGGCATTCATTGAAGTGTGGGAGAACAACTTAGGAGAGTTGCGTACAACATTGAAGTCACTGGTATAGAGATAAAAAAAAAACCATAATTTGACACGGAAATAGCGGTAAGTTTAAGCGAATGATGAAATTATGAAATAATTAAGTGATACTTATCAAAATTATAGCTCTGAAAAAAAACGAAATTGGTCCGTCCGGTGGTGCAGCATCCGAATGAGAGCACTATAACGATTTAAATTGTTTATTGGGAGGCTACAAAACGTATAATTTGGATGAAGTTATGGTCGAATCAACAGGAAACTACGAAGAGTATTTTTGTATTGGAAATATGATTAATTTTATTTTCAGATTTAACAGACTGCGATGAAGAAGAATTCACAGAAGAAAGTGATTCTTCCAACATCATCATTATGCCGGTAATGAGTAAAGTTGTGCCAACTACGTAGTCGTCGCGGAAAAGGAAGCGCCAAGGATACTACTCAGATGCAATAGAGCGCATGATTGCATTGACGGAGGAGCGCAATGCAAGCATGAGGGATATGGCAACATCAACAAAAAACATCGAAGTAATGATGTGTAGTTTCCTCAGTGTTTTGGAGGAAAAAATAAAAAATTCTTGACCTCTCCATAATAATAATAGTAACGGGCCCGAAAGCACAGAGACCAATAAGATCTATTGTACATGGCCTTATTTAATAGAAACCCTATATGTTTAGACTTTTGATGAATCTTAACATTACTTGGAGTTTGTTGTTCCACAATTTGTGTGGATTAGCAACAGTGTCACCGAGGTGGTTGTCTACCGAGTGCAGGACATTTGCAGAGTATATGCTCTGAACTTTCTTTATCCATTTCACAAAATCGGCATACGTCAGTGTCGGAAAGACCTAACTTATTTTGATGATACCTTAGGTTGCAGTGACCCGTGAAGTATCCAGTCAAAATGCGTAAGTCTACTCTACTGAGTGAGAGAAGCTTATTCGAGATACGCTTTGAAAGAGTGAGGAATTGTTTTGCCTGGCGTTGTCCGGTGGAGCTCACCCAGTGTTTTAGAAATTTCTTTTCAAGTTTCCTGATTTCTTCGTTTTTGTGGCTTTTCGAGAGACCACAGAAAGGCTCAGGACCGAAAAAGGGCATGATCGCCCCTTGTTTAGCCAAGTAGTCGGCTTTTTCATTGCCTTCATGACCTTCATGCCCTGGTACCCACCTTAATACAACAGTATTAAAGTTACCCAGTTCATTTAACAGGTTAAGGCAGTCATATGCCATCTTTGAGGTGAAAGTGACCGACTGTAGGGCTTTTAAGGCCGCTTGACTATCCGAGAGTATGTAAATATGTGCTCCTCTCATTTTCCTGCGAAGATATTCCCTCGCACTGGCATACATTTCCGCTTGAAATATTGTTGGGTAGGTACCCATTGGGATAGATTTTTTGAATTTCGGGCCATAAATTCCCGCCCCTGTTCTACCATTTTCAAGTTAACACCCGTCTGTAAACCATATCTGGGAGCCGGGCTTGAATTTAATAGAATTAGTTCTCCAGTCTTCACGATCATTAATAATGATTTGAAAAAGTTTGAAAAAGATATTTTTAGACGATAAAGTATCATCTCTATGCAAAATGGGACTGTCTAGAAAATTTCTAAAATTTTTAGGTGTCCCTTTATATTGCCCCCTTTTAAATCGGC
Organism: Amiota communis; assembly: GCA_037043315.1. Taxonomy (NCBI): domain Eukaryota; kingdom Metazoa; phylum Arthropoda; class Insecta; order Diptera; family Drosophilidae; genus Amiota; species Amiota communis. The sequence continues at coordinate 408,560 of JBAMAV010001194.1, read as the reverse complement.
AATACCTTCCAGTCTCAAGGTGCTAATAGTAGCTTCCTTTTCTATTAGGAAAGGTAATGGTAGGATGTATAACAACCCCTAGTGCGTCAGTGGGACACATTTTCATAGCCCCTGTGATCCTGATACAAACAAGTCGATGCAGTTTACTTAGTATATTTACTGCATTCCTTTGTTTGACTTTAGGCCACCATGCAATGGAAGCATACTGGTCTAATGACCGTAGTGAATGTCCAGTAGGTCATTTTGGGATTTCGACCCCATGTTTTACCAAAAAGTCTAGTGCAAGCAAAGAATGCCCTTGTAGCCTTTTTTGTAACTTAATTTATCTCTCCATATTTTCATTATGTAGTTTTACGGAAGTCTTTTTGCTTTATATTATTAATATCATTATGTAGTTTTAAGGAAAAACACATGTGATCAATTATTCACTATTAAATACATTTTGAAGAAGAAACATATATCCCGTTGTTATTTTTTATAAATGTAATATATTTTGTACTTTTCCATAAGATTGTTGAAAACAAAAACAAACCAGATAGAAGGCTATCATTGGCTATGCCAAAGAACTTCACGCTCCTCCGGGTTACATCCAACCATCCTTTCTTAGCATCACATCAGTTTGAGTGGCAATTTTATTGTACATTTATTCTTTAAAAGTTTGCCATTTAATTTGGGTTTGTATGGGAGGTACCACTCCTGATAACCCTAGGATCATGAAATTTTCACGATTCATGGCTATGGATTACAAACTTATAGATCCCAAATCAGTTCGATACGTTAAAAAACAAAAAACTTTTTCTAACAAGAACATTAATTTAAAGGGGGGTTTGTATGAGAGGTACCCCACCTAGTAGCCCGAGGATCATGAGATTTACACGATTGATGGCCATATATTACAAACTTATAGTATCCAAATTTCAGTTCGATACGTCAAAAAACAAAAAACTTTTTCTAATAAGAACTTTTATTTAAAGGTGGGTTTGTATGGGAGGTACTCCCCCTAGTGGTCCGATTCGGCTGATTCCGACAAATGTGCTGCGTATGATAAAAAGAAACCTATGTGAAAATTTCAGGTCTCTAGCTCAAAAACTGAGGGACTAGTTTGCATACGTACAGACAGACAGACGGACGGACATACGGACATGGCTAAATCAACTCGTCTCATCGAGTTGATCACAAATATATATACTTTATGTGGTCTGCGATGTCTCCTTCTGTGTGTTACAAACTTCATGACAAACTTATAATACTATTCACTCCCGTGAAGAGTATAATAAATGCAATTATTGAAGAACGATTTTCTATTAGAAACTTTCATTCCACATGTCCTTGGATATATATATATATATATAGCTCTGCGTATTTCCTCAGCTGATGCATCGTTATCACCATTGTTTTCCTCAGGTTGCGGCCTGTTTTCCATGTCGATTTAAGTTATGTAAGATACAGCAACACAATATGATATTAGAGCAATTGTCAAAGGATTTGTCCAATCCTTTGCCAAGTCTTCGGAACATTGCCTTCAAATGCCCAAATGCATTCTCTACTAATCGTAACTGAAATTGAATACATAAAATTTGCTAATATTTCGCTTATAGGAAATGCATACCGATAATCAACAAGTGCAAAGAGCACTACAGAATACCATCCCTTATAGTTGTGGTAGTCAACGGCTTCCTTTGCACGTGGTTTGATTTCAATGTGGCATCCATCTTAAGTAAGTACATCACAGTTGTTTTCCGTTATTTAAAAGATTTTTTACATACCAATTGCTCCGAAACACTGGGGGAATCCAAGAGCTTCAAATCTTTCCACACACTCTTCGATCTTCGCTTTTGTAATCACATCAGGCGACAAGTTTTCCGCCGCAAGTTTCCTAATCACCACCAAGCAGAATTCCTGAAGAATCATGCAAACTGATGCCTTTGACACCCCGAACAGTGCACCTACTGCTCCATATTCTGAAGACGAACCAAGCGTGTACAGAGCAATAGCAACTCTTTCTTCCACTGGAATAGTCCTTCTGTAATTCGTGGTTTTCTTCCCTATACCTTGTAGGCGCTCTACCAACATATTAAATGTAGTTCTGTTCATTCTGAAGCTCTCTTTGAAGAATTCATCGGAACCATCTTTAATATCTTTGCTCCAAAATGTTCCATGCCGTTCCTACAATATTACATACACTTTTCAGTAATATAGTAAGCTTTGTGTTTAATTAAAAATTTAACTTACAATACACCAAATGCTACGAGAAACTCGAGCGCGTTTATTTATGAAATCCATGAATGCCTTGGTAATATCCTCTTCCTGGTCGTGACAAATCATTGCATTTGTATAAATACGCACCAGCGTGCTTGCAATTATTAATAATTCTTTCAAATAATCCATTCCATTTAAAAAATGTTTTTTATTAATTTTCTTATTTATTCAACAAACGTTTTCTTCTTCTTATGCACAATGAATACTGTTAATGATTCGAAATGGCTTGTCTAAACGCCATAGCGTATCATCGTGACGCAGGGCCTGGCTAAATCGACTATTACACCAAAGTACATTACGTTGATGGGGTTTTTGTTTTGGTTATACACAGACGTGAAACTTGCGTTGGTTAAATAAAAACTAAAAATTTGTGAAAAATACATGATTTAGAACATTTTGCAACATATGCAAATAGTTCTTACCATTCCCTTTTTTAAAAAAATTAACAATTTATGGTTTACTTAACAATGTTTTGAGCTATCAGCTGCTGTTTAGTGATGCCACAGGCGGAAAACCACAAAAAAACTTGGAAGCACTATGAAAAACTTAGCGACACTGGCAGAAAATGTCTAGAGGTGCCATTCCTTGTGGTTGTTGTCGAATCTGATACGTATCAGAAGGCACATTAATATTGATGTGCATTTGCTTTGGTGTAAATTGCATATAAATCGACTATTACATCCAACGATGCATGATCACGCATCATACATTAATTTGTTCCTTATCTTTGAACTGTGCGGACGTGTAGAGAGACAATGTCGATGACGGATTTGCCGTAGGCACTTTACAAAAATTTCACACAGTCACTCACATCTGCTCACTTCAAGTAATTCGAAAAAGTGAACACATGCCTATATTTGTCTCTTTAATACATACTTGCGTAAATGCGATATCTTGCTCGAGAGTGCAAGGGGAGAGACTCAAAGAGAGAATTGATATTCCATCATACTTCGTATATGAGACGCACACATTCTTATTTAACTAGCACTATTAGTGGTGAGCTAAACAGTGATTTCACAATCACAGTGAGAGCTGTGACTGCTCATTTAAAATCACAGTGGTTCTAAACTGTGATTGAGTCACAGTTTAGATTCAGTTCATCTAAATATGATTTGCAACTGTGATCCACTCACAGTTTAGAATCACTAATAAAAGAACATGTTAAAAAGCCCTAAAATGTAATCATAATTTTTATATGAATAATTTTTATATGAATCTGGCTAATAAGCAAAGCAACAAATTTGTTTAAAATGAAAGAAAAAAATTAAAGGAATGCGTTAAAAATATTTAATGTGATACTTATTTTAAAAAACCTTTTTTTATTTAATTATTTATTTAATAAATAACTTATTATATCAAATTATGAGCCAGCTTAAAAATTAAAAAAGCAATAGCATCGTAGGCCTTCAGCTCATTGGTATTAACAATGGATAAATGCACATGTTTTATTACTGTTATAATAAATAGTAATATAGTAATTTAATTACTTAAAAATGAATGAAGATGGTCATTATCCAATGTTTTTCAACAAAAACTCAAAATTTGAAAATTGTAAAAAATTATTATTATTATTATTATTAGTAATAATATACTCAAACACACACCAAACTTGTCAAAAATTATGAAAGAAATTATAGAAGCGTTCATATACATATACATATAAAAAAAAACCAATTTACGAAGAAAAAGTGATCACAGTTTAACTGAGCAACTTTGCCTAAACTGTGATTGGCAATCACAGTTTAGAGAGCAACTGAATCACAGCGAGTCACTGTGACTAGCGAGTCACAGCGAAAAACTCACCGTTTGCTCAAAAACGCTCATCACTAAGCACTATGATGATGTGCGTCTCACGAAGTATGACCGTGTCTTGGGCGCTTAACAGCACAGTACGAATCAATACAATTCAACTTTCTTCTTACGCTGTCCGACTGACGCACGCGAAGTGTGTAACTGCATCATTTTATAATTTACTTAAGTGTGATAAAACGCATATTATAAATACTAAATAAATTATACGTATACATATATACATCTAAATAGACTGGTATATATAATGCAATCATATAGCAGTAACATATTTGACTATAATATTCAAATTAAGTTGGCCAGCTCTGAAAATGGAATTTTTGGCGTTGTATATTTAGCGAATTTCATTCCGTACTGTCGGCATGTTGCACTAAAGAGGGTGTGCTTGGAAAAGTGTTCTTTTGAAAATTTTAAGGTGCTATGTAGTGAATTACATGTAATGCGACAATTCAATCACCCAAACATACATGCAATAATGCACTCATTTGTTTTTGACACTGCGGTGTATATAATATCTCCTTTATATTGTTTTGGTAGTTGTAAAGATACTATGCAAAATTGCTTTAAAACTGGTATGTCAAAATAAACAGATTTGGATACAACATAATAAATATTGCTATATTATAGGATTCCCAGAAATATTATGCTCTCTCATATTGCGTGATGTCCTGTCGGCGGTTGCATATATGCATAGAAAAGGCTACATACATGGATCTATTCGAGCTAGTCATATATTATTAAATCAAAGCAGAGCAGTACTATCATCTTTTCGAGAAGCTCGCAATTTTTTCGAGAGAGGTAACCAAATGAAAGTACTTCATGGTCTTCAAGCCACAAGTAAAGATAGTATAAATTGGCTAGCTCCAGAAGTATTAGAACAAAATCTAGATGGGTACACTGAGAAATCTGATGTTTATTCTATTGGCATTACTTCCTGCGAATTAGCAAATGGGATACATCCTTTTTATGAGATTCAGCCAACATTCATGTTTACGGAAAAAGTACGAGGCAATTTGCCAACATTACTAGACCAGTCGACATTGACGATAACGGATGATACATTTGGTATGTTTTCTAGAAATATTGTTTATTAACATTTTACGCATAAATTGAGTGCATTTAACTTGTGTAAAATGTGTGTAGAGCTGGAATTTCCAGTTGCAAAATTGTATATAAAAACAATAAGTGTATATGATATCGTTGAAACTAAACTAAGGGAAAGCCAAAGTTTGTATAATAACTAAAGGACGTATCTTTTTTTGGGCAAAAAGTAGTTCATTTCCTCCAAAAACTGCAGTACGACGAATTCAAACGCAGTATCTTTCGCAGCACATATCCTTGCTCAAAATACAGTAGGGGAGGGGGCCCAGCTGTGACGCAGGCCCAGTTGTGACGCAGCTAAATATTTTTGACATGCGGTATGAGAATGACAGTTTGAGCACTGCCAATCATGTTCGTTTGACGTTCTGCAGTTTTTGGACAGACACCAACGTTAATAGTCGCATTGTGTATACGCGCACCAAACATCGTTTTGAAAATCGTGCGAAAAAGTTATTTTGAAAGTGCTGAACTGACCTTTCCTGAAAATCGTGCTATTTTGAAGGAAAAGGCAGCAGCAAAAGCAGCCAAAGGGGCGAAGAAGCCAACACCGCAGAAGCCAACACCATTAAATCACAACAATTGGTATGACATTCCTTTCATATTTTCTCATTTTCAGTGAATTTCTTGAGGTGCGTCACAACTGGGCCTGCGTCACAGCTGGGCCTAAAAAAGTTATCCTGAATAAATTTGTTCCAAAATATTTTGAGTAACTCAAATAAACATACTTTCTTTGGAAAAAAGTTGCATTTGGTTAATATTTAAATGTTAAACTTCTTAATTTTTCATTTTCCGGAACTGAGGAAAAAATTTTAATTTTTTTTAAAACCCGCGTCACAACTGGTTCCCCTCCCCTACTTATTTCATGAATAAAGCCTTATATGGCGTTTTATTTGATAAAAACTTAAGTCTAAATAATTTAAATCCAGAAAGAAGGTTATCATTGGCTATGTCAAAGATATAATACTCTTCACACTCCTCCGGGTTGCATCCAAGCGAACGGCGTTAATTGCCAGATATAAGATATGATTCCTTTATAAGCATCACTATATTTTATCTGTTACAGTTTGAGTATCAACAAAGAATACAGTTCGAGTATCAAATACGAGTGGCACTGTACTTTTACTCTTTTATAAGTTTGTCCTTTAATTTGGGCTTGTATGGGAGGTATCCATCCCGGTCACCCTAGGATCTTGTTTTGAGCTAGAGAGCTTAAATTTCTTTTCACCAAACACTGAACATTTTTCGGAATCCGCCGAATCGGACCACTAGGGTGGTACCTCCGACACAAACTCCCTTTTAAATTAATGCTCCTATTAGTTTTTTGTTTTTTGACTTATTGAACTGAAATTTGGACACTATAAGTTTCTGTTACGTATCCATCAGCCATGTAATTTTCATGATCCTGGCTTACCAGGAGGGTTACCTCCCATACAAACCCAAATTAAATGGCAAACTTTTAAAGAGTATAAGTACATTAAAAATACAATGCAACTCTAACTGTGTTCTTTGTTGATACTCAAACTGTAACAGAGAATATAGTGATGCTAAGAAAGGAAGTTTGGATACAACCCGGAGGAGCGTGAAGAGTATTACATGATTGCCTTCTTTCTGGTTTTTCTGTTGCAGCTGGTGGCTATAGAAAATCATCATCTTGCCGTTGTTTTAATGTATATTCTGGGTAATTTAAATGATGTATGCCTTCCATCGCTATGACTTTGACACTGTCAACTTACAATACGGAACTAGAAAACAATTCGGCCTAAACGAAAAGAATTGGAAACAGTTGTAATTTGAATGAAATATATTATTTCCTTCTTTTATACGGTTCCGTATCCACAGGGTGCCAACGGAACCCTATTACTCCGCCTACACTTTCCGTCCATCAGAGAACCTAATAGGTTGAGAGTTGAAATGTTCACAGCATGTGTAATTCAGTTGCGTTTATAACGACAAATATTAAAAATAAAATTAAGTTAAATACATAGAGGGGTCAAAATACAGATCCAAATTTAAATTAAAGTTATTTGTCTTATCGAACTGAAATTTGGACACTATGCGTGTCTCACCCATATTCACCAACCGTATAAATTTCAAGATCCTAGGATTCCTAGGAAGGGTACCTCCCATACCCTTCCAAATCGATGAAACGGAAGTGGAAACTAAAAACAACTTAACTCAAAAACCGGAAACAAACGTGGCCATAATTAATAATACATACAGTAGTGGAATAAACTGCAAGCGCAGCATATTCGACCGCAATTGAAATGTGCGTTGACATTAGTATTTTGATTTAGGTTTATGTCTTTCTGTATTTATAGAAATATTGCATAGCACGCCACAGATACATATAGGATGTTACTATATTTTATTTTAATTTTACTCAATTGGTAGGCACGCGTCTTTTCTTACAAGCATTCTTAGTATTATTATTTTTGTGTTAATGTTAGTGTTCAGAATTCTTGATTTCTTATTTTTAGTGTTAGTCATTGTTTCACTGGGCGCATTAGTGTTGTGTAATTCCTAACAAAAAGTGCTGCCAGGTGCACTATACCGAAAGGTGGTGGTTACGGTCGCCACAGATACTCTCTCCTTGATAAAGATGCTAATCAAAAAATGTGACTCTTTTGCGGGTGTACGTTTTCAACGGCGGTTCCACTTCGTCAGGTTCCTTTACAACAAATGCGGATTTCAGTCGCTCAACAGACACATTATGATTTTTCTTTCCGATTCGTACTGTAAACTAGCGATCGCCGAGTCGGTTTTTAACTTCAAATGGGCCGGTGTACGGTGCTTCTAATGGCTTTTTTACATGATCGGATCGAAGAAACACATGTGTGCATGTACATACATATATATGTCTTTATGGCAGAATTTTGTTTTTGTACCATGATGTGCTGCAGGTCTTGGGCGTACACTCTGTATATACTGTCGAAATTGCGTGGTGGATCACATGTTCCGTCACAGTCTTTGAAAAATTCACCGGACAGTCTAAGTGTTGTGCCGTACAACATTTCAGCTGCCGATGCGTTGATGTCGTTTGTATGCTGTTCTCCGGACTAGCATTACGGTGGGCAGTATTTTGACCCAAGGGATGCTGCTGTTGCAAATTAGCGCTGATTTGAGTGTGCGATGCCAGCACGTTGACAATGTTGACACGTTTGAACTCATTCAACAATGTCTTTAGTGATTGAAGGCCATACGTATTTTTGTCGGATTAGCTTGGATGTAGAACGTACTCCTGAGTGTGATAACTTATGTACTGTTTGGAAAATTCGTCGTCGCAGGGGCGCTGTTATGTAACGACGTAGTGTGGATGTGGAAGAATCGCAAAAAATCTGTATATCTGGAGCAAGTGTTATATTTCGAAGTTCCACTGAAGAATTTTTTTTGTATTTGTACTAGCTCTGTATCATATTCTTGGTGTTGTTGAATCTCTTGCGGCGAAACTGTTATCGGCATTGTGATTTCGTTGACTCTTGATAGTGCGTCAGCAGTTTCGTTGTCGGTGCCAGAGACATGTATTATGCTTGTTGTGAATTCGGCGATGAAGCATAACTGACGTATTTGCCGTGGTGAAGCTTTGTCTAGTTTTTGGCGAAACGCATATGTAATTGGCTTGTGATCAGTTCTCACTATGAAGTTGCGACCATCCAGAATATGTCTGAGTGCTGGTGGCCAGATATATAGCTAGTAGTTCACGATCGTATGTGCTATACTTCTGCTGCGCCGGCTTAAGCTTCATGGAGAAAAAACCAGCCGGTTTCCATTGTCCCTCATGGTACTGGTCAACGTGAGTGCCAACAGCGATAGTTGAAGCGTCTGTGGTTAAACACAGCGATTTGCACTTTGTAACTTCTGTAGTATGATCCGAACGTGTTTCTCATGTTCTTCTTCGCTGTCTGAAAATATAAGAATTTCGTCTACGTACCAGAAGGCGAATGGTGTATCTCGGAAGATCGAATCCATGTATCTCTGGAATATTTGAGTCGCATTTCTAAGTCCAAAAGGCATGGCAACAAATTCAAACAATCCCAATGGTGTGCTTACAGCAGTTTTCTCGATGTCTTGTGGATGCATCGGTAAACTGTAGTACGCCTTGTTGTTTATTGAAAATTCGTTTCGAATAAATTTTTTCACTCATGTAATCCAGATGCGGTACTGGGTATCTATCAGGCTGAATGTTAGCGTTAAACTTTTTATAGTCACCACATGCTCGCCAGCCACCAGTCTTCTTTTTTACAACATGAATGGGGCTCGATCATGGGCTGTGAGAAGGACGTACAATGCCTTGCTGCAGTAAAGTGTCGAACTCTTCCTTAATTGCTTTCAATTTATCGAACGTGTAACGACGAGGACGTTCTGCGATAGGCTGACAATTTGTAATAATTTTGTGCATGGTGTCAGCTGTTCTTGATGGTTGAAAAACATTAGGTTTAATGCCGTCGACATATTTATTTATAATGTCCTAATATTTAGTTTGAGTGTTTATGGTGGAGATGCTGCTGTGTCTCGCATTTTGTAGACTACCCAAAGTTGACAATTTTGTAATTGGATCTACCAGCCTCTTTAACTTGATATCTATCATCAGTCCGAATTGCGTCAAAAAATCAGTGACTTCACATCAGTAGGAGGAGCGTCGAAGTCAAATGTCTACATGAAGTCGTTTAAAACCATATGTGGCGATTCGGCTGTTGTTAGCTGCATATATTGGAAATTCGTCGGGTATTGTGTGTAGTTTTGCGTCTACTGATGTTCGTGGGATAACTGACATGACTGACCCTGTGTCAGGTAGGAGCTACTATGTGTGACAGCGGCAGTGGAATTGCCCTGCTTCAGGAACCTTATGCGACCAATGGTTGCGTGAGGGGACTACCTGCAGTAGTGCGGGTATTTCCTTGTGGTTCAGTAAAATATCAAGACAAGCGTCTTGGTATTTGAACTATCAACGGGGTGAGGTGCTGGCCGAGTGGGCTGTGTCTCGGGATGTTAGGGTTGTTAACGAACCCAGTGAGTGGTACACCTTTGATGGCCCAGTAGGAAAAAGTGACATTGATGACACTTTTGTGAATGAGGCAGCAATGAAGTTGTTTGGTTTCGAATGGCGGATTAAGGGTGGGGTTGTTATGACTTACACCCCAGCTGTGACTGAAACGGAACGGAATTTCCATTGTTTCGCTTTCGTTGTATGAGTGTAGATGAGCAGATCGAGTGTGTGGATAGATGGATGAGTGGTGTGAATGGTAGGATGTTTCCAAGATTTCGTAACCGGAATCGTGGAAGAGTGAAATGGTGGACGAATGAGTTGAGTAGGAAACGAAGACTGGTTCGGAGACTTCGTAAGACGTTTCAAAGGGCCAGGTCCGCTGGTGCAGTGAATGTGGACCAGCTCAGGAGTGTGTATAGTCGTGAGTTGAAAGATTATAAGCAAATGCTTATAAGAGTGAAAGAAGATGAATGGAGGGCATTTCTTCAGCGCAATAAGCATGACCCCAGGGATCATGATGACCCCAGGAATCATGATGACCCCAGGAATCATGATGACCCCAGGAATGTAGGATATGTAGGGGTAAGGGTGGGCAGACAAGTGTGTGTGCTCTTCGTGTCGGAGACAATCAGTTGACGGCATGGGGAGATTGTATGAATGCTTTGTTGTGTACATTTTTCCTTCGGGCGGATCCGAGGGTTACTCTGCCTCAGGTGGAGGGTCCTTGTGATCCGCTCCAGGCTGATGAATTGGAGATGGCCTTCTCGATGTTAAAGTCGAGGAAGTCACCTGGTTTGGATGGAATGACTGGAGAGATGTGTAAAAGCATCTGGAAGGCCATTCCAGACTACATGAATGTGCTTTATGGAAAGTGTGTGTCTGAGGGATATTTTCCCAAGGTATGGAAGTGTGCTAAGGTGATTGTGCTTCTGAAGTCACCTGATAGAATAAGGAGTGATCCTCGCTCTTTTCGGGGCATCAGTCTCTTGCCGGTCCTTGGTAAGGTACTGGAAAGAGTTCTGGTAGAAAGGCTTCAGGAGAGAGTGAATGAGCAAATGTCTGATTTGCAGTTTGGGTTTAAGAAAGGGAAATGCGTTGAGGATGCTTGGAATTATGTGTCTGATTGTGTTGGGACATGTGCTTCCAAGTATGTCCTAGGTGTGTTTGTGGATTTTATGGGTGCGTTCGACTATCTGAGTTGGGATTGTGTGTTGAGGAAATTGAGTGATTGTGGAAGTCGGGAAATGGCTCTGTGGAGAAGCAATTTTTCTGACCGCAGTGCTTGTGTAGTTGGTGTGAATGATAATGTGAGTATAGATGTGGTTCGTGGTTGTCCACAGGGTTCTTTCTGTGGTCCATTTATTTGGAACCTCATGATGGATTCCCTGTTGAGACAGCTCGGACAAGTATATAAGTGTTGTGCGTATGCGGATGATTTGCTCATCAAGATTGAGGGGCAATCGCGTTTGGAGATTGAGCGTAGGGGCCAAGAGTCCATGCGCTTAGTTTCTGAATGGGGCAGTGTTCTTGGTGTTGGTGTGGCAATGTATAAGACAGTGGCAATGTTGCTCAAGGGCAGATTGTCACATAGTCGTCATCCTGTTGTCAGACTGAACACTGGCAGCCTACGGTATGTTACTGATAACCATGGGTGAGAGAATGACATTTGTTCCTCACATTGTTCGTCTTAGAGACCGGTTGTTCAGTGTGGTTGGGAAAGTGCGCCGTATTTTGCGGAGTGATTGGGGTCTCAGTAGGGGTGCTGTTCGTATCATTTATGGGGGTGTATTTGTTGCTTGCGCAACATATGGATCTTCTGTTTGGTACAAAGCGGCATGTTCTACTGCAGGCAGGAAGAAAGTGTTATCATGCCAGAGGGTTATGATATTAGGGTGTGTGCCTGTGTGTCGCACTGTCTCTACTGAGGCTTTGCAGGTGTTACTTGGAGTGTTTCCTCTTGATTTGGAGGTCAGGCGTAAGGCCATTGACTTCAAAATAAGAAGAGGATTACCGTTCTGCAGGATGATTGGCTGCATGGTTTAGATGTGGAGAGCTTGGGTCGAAAAGAGTGTAAGAGATTGTTGAATGAACAGGTTCTGACTGACTGGCAAATCAGTTGGGACAATGGCTCGGATTCCTGTTGACTGGTCACGGTTTCCTTAATGCTTTTTTGCATTCAAGGGGCCTAAGTGACAGTCCGGAATGCCCTTGTGGCCGCATGTTCGTTGTGAATGTTCTCTGTATGATGATTTGAGGGACTTGAATGCGTTCGGTATTTTTAGGGTTAATGGGGATTATGATTTCAGTCAGGCGCTCTCCAGTAGGGATAGTGTTAGGAGATTGAATGAGTTTGCACGTGCAGTTTTTATTAGGCGTCGTCCGCTTGTAACCTGAGGGATCCGTGTTTTGTGTGTGAGTGTATGGGGAGGGTTTAGTGTTGTCTGGTGGGCACCAGTCCCTGAGCTTCATGGAGCTGTACTTGTCACGCTACCCGACCAGAGGTATTTTTTCTGGTACCACGGGCGTTTGGAAAGGAAGCGGTCTCAGCCTACGATCCATTCGCTAAAGTCCTTGTGAAAGTGGGGACATAGTTCGTTTTTTTGATCGTTGATCTAATATTGCTGCCTTGGCAGAAGAGATGGGAATAGACCTCGCTCCGAACAGTGAGAAAGCTGTATCCATGAATATAGTGTATACTGTGCCATCTGTAGGTTCTGCCTGCATTCTATTCCAGTGAGCTATTTTCGATTTATGGGACACCAACCCACGAACTATTTGGGGTTCAAATTGGTAGTACCTCGGGTACGAAGTCTGACCAAAGGCTTTTTTCTGGTACCACGGGTGGTCAGGAGCCCACGAAACCTGTTTCCGTCCTGGCCAGCGGAGACGGGCCCTCTATGGGAGTATCGTGGTGGCTGTGGTTGTACCCAAATGCGGGTAGGATGTGAGCTCGACGTGGAGTTGCGTTATACAACCGGGTGCTGTGACCCACAGATCAGCAGAGGTTTAGATAGGCCTTGTTCCTAACCAAGGAATGAGACATACGACCAAAATAAGTATGGCTTGAGATTGTTACCTGCGGATATATATCCAACGGGACGTTGATTGACGTTTATCAATCCCTGTGCTTGGCACCGTGATATTAAGTCCCTACGACAGGTGTTCTCGTTAAACAAATTGACTTTCATTGACCCTGTGTCAATCAAAAAGTTGAGGTTGCTATTGCGATCGCGTATGTGTAGTCTTTCTTCCGTGATGCACTAATTTTCTGCGCTGCCGACAGCTGCATGGACGTACGGCAGCAATTTTAGTTTCACGTATTTGCTGTGAGTGTTTCTGGCTGGAAACTCACAAGGCTGTTCGCATTTTCGCGCTGCGGTTCCAAACATGATGTGATAACGGCAAACTTTGCTAGCACGTCGTGATGAGCTGCAGTTGCGTGCTCGTGGAGCGTGATGTCGATCAGCACAGTCAGTTTGATCTCGTACGGCAAAATTTGTAGAAATCACCGCTAATTTAATAACAATTTGGTTTATTGCCGTTTCCAATGCTGTGATTCTTGACTCGAAGTTGTTTATTTTTGAAAGAGTGGCTACCCCCTGAGGAGGGTTGTTGTGCGATGTTGTTATTACATAAGTTGACGATGGTGAATTGTCTATTACTCGATCTGCGATTTCAGCTAGGTCGCTCAAACTTTCGCTTTTACATGCACATAACATTATTTGGCATGCTTTGCAGCCATAATGTGCTGAGAGCTTCATTTGATACGTTTGTTCCTGCTTGATAGTACATTTCACTAAGCAACTGGCTTGGCTTTTTGTTTCCAAGATCTAGGCCTGTGAGTAATTTAATTAGTTGTTTCTCTTGTGACTCACCAAAACGTGTGATTAGCACTATTTTTAATGTGTTGTATTTATCAGTTCACGGCGGGTTCTTTTCGACATCAGATACTTGTCGTAGTGTATCTGAGTCCAGCGATGTGATTACCGTGTAGTATTTAGAAAGATCTGATGTAATGCGACTGCAGTGCAGCAATCCATCGATTTCCGTAAACCTTAATCCAGATCCTCTGGCAAAAATTTTGGTAGCCTAACTAGGCTAATCGCTTCGAGTGTGGCACTTGGTGATTCATGCGACGTCGGTGGCGGATCGGTTTCTAATGAGATGACGGCCTGTTGGGAAGTTCTCGGCTCTTCTTCCTCTTCTTTACGCGGACTATGTGTGAGTGGCTTGCTGGATGATGATGATGCGCTTTTAGTTCTGCTTGTGACTGCCGGTTTTTCTTTTCAATGTATTATTGTTTTTTTTTTTTTTTTTTTTTTTGGATTTGCCATGGAGGTGTAAATCTTCTAAAGATGCTAGCAGACCGACCTACTAGCATGCACGATTCACCGGACAAACAGTCTCATGTGATGCCTACGTACTAAAACCACCCCCGGCGTACGCTGGCTCTTTTTTCAACCCTGGCGGGACTGCCAATAGAGGCATTACTTCGCCAGGGAGAGCTAGGTTAGACCACTCTTCTGTTTATTTCTTCATCTCTGCGGACCTGTTGCATTATAGCAACGATTATGCTGCAAGCTTTGTTCCAGGAGTCTTCATCCTTTAACATAAAGTTAATCACGCCATTTGGTGTAAGGTTCTCACCTACCTCTGACGTGATTAACTCTCTAAGATGCACAAATCGGGTACACTCCATGAGAACATGGCGAGCATTTTCCGGCTGGTTTGTGCAGTACAGGTAATGCGGGTCATCTGCATGTTTAAACCTGTGCAGGTACTCCCGAAAACAGCCATGCCCTGTGAGGAACTGCGTGAGGTGGTAATTCAGAGTTCCATGTTTTCGGGCCACCCAGACACTGATGTTGGGTATTAACTCGAGCGTCCAACGACCCTTGGTTGAGCTTTGCCAACGCTCCTGCCAGGAGGCAGTTAGTGTGTCACTCTGATCATGTGTGGCAGACTCTGCCCGTCTCGAAGCATATATCGCCGCCAACTCATTAACGTCCATGTCCACCCATTTACAGTTTGCAATGACGCTTATTCCGTCATCTGAAACCGTTCGGAACGCGCAACATACCCTTATCGAGTTTAGTCGATACACGGAAGCAGCTCCTTTAATGTATGATTTATGTTTCGTTGCACAGGACCACACTGGTGCAGCGTATCGGATGATCGATTTGCTGACTGCCGCAAGCAGCTCACACACTGGTTGTCTGGGCCCTCCAACGTTCGGCATAAGCCTTGCTAGGGCTGCGTAGGTCTTTGACGCTTTCTCGCATGAGAATTTGAGGTGATCCCTGAAGTTGAGACGACAATCCAGTAGGACCCCTAAATACCTAATGAAAGGTGCGGACGTTATGTCTTGTGCCCCGACTCGAATGCTTAGGGTTTCAAGTTTCTTCCTGCTGCTGATTAAAACTAGCTGAGTTTTATGGTCCGCTAACTCTAGACCAGTCTGCCAGAGCCAATTTTTGATATTTAGCCAATTATCTCTACTTCATCTGGTAGAGACACGCTAAACACTCCGTCGTACATCGCATTCCATAAAATTGGACCGAGCACAGATCCCTGCGGTACACCAGCAGTAGTGTTGTACCTTTGTGGGCCTATTTCTGTGTCATAAAGAAGCGTTCGATTGCTCAAGTATGACATCACCATTCTAAGAAGGTACTTTGGTACACGGAGATTCTCCAAGGAGCGTACTATGTTGCACCATCTTGCCGATTTGAAAGCATTTTTAATATCCAGGGTAACTACAGCGCAATACTGTTTTGTGCCCCAGAGCCATCGTTCACCAGCGATTGCATTCAGAGCGATATCACGGACTCTGCTTACTGCATCGATGGTACTCCTGTCCTTCCTGAAACCATACTGGTTTATGTGTAGTCCATTCGGACCCTCTGTGACCAATTTGAGGCGCCGACATATGATACGCTCCAGTATCTTACCCATTGTGTCCAGCATACACAACGGCCTATATGATGATGGCTGCTCCGGCGGCTTGTTACCTTTCGGTATCAGCACCAATCTCTGCCGCTGCCAGCAAGAGGGAAAAATACCCTCTTCCAGACATGTATTCAACACTCTAAGGAAGACGTCTGTATTCCTCTGTATTGCATGTTTTAGGACACTGTTGGGGATTCCATCCAAGCCAGGGGTCTTCTTGCTGCCTGTTTTTTTGGAGGCGTCCAGAAGCTCATCTGCCGTAATTGTGGGAATGGGCTCCAAGACAGCTTCCCTTGTCCAATGTGTGCGCCCATGTTGCGGGAAGAGGTTTCGCACAATATCTAACATAACCGCTGCACCGATCGGCGCTGGGCCGGCGACTCCTCCCAGGCGTCGTTTGACAAGTTTGTAAGCTCCTCCCCAAGGGTTGTTGTTGAGGTCTTCACATAGGTCCTGAAAATGTATGCTTTTACTCCTTTGGATGGATTTCAGCAACTCAGCACGTTTCGCCTTGTATTCGGCCTGCCGACGTACAAAATTTTCTGATCCCCTTGCTCTTTGTGCTTGCCTTCTACATCTGATGCACTCCCTTCTTAGCTGCGCTATCTCAGCATTCCACCAATAATTTGGTGTATGCCGATTATTTCTTCCTTTTCTGGGCATTGAGGCATCGCATGCATCAGTAACAGCTTTCATTAGGCCCTTGTTGCTGTGCAGATCCCTGCAAGTTAACTCCTTCCAGCATGTAGTCTAGCATGGATATGTCTAGCATGCCTACTTTCCATCCGTTCTTTTGAGCTTTCGCGCTTGGTCTACAGCTACGGCGAGGACATGCATTCGTGGTGTTTATTTCGATTGCATTGTGATCGCTGAGTGTGAGGACATCTAGTACTTCCCATTTTGAGAGGTGGGCAAGAAACCTACTGGCAAAACTAATGTCAATGAATGACTCTCCGCGGCTATTCTGGAAAGTCACCTTGTTACCCGTATTGAGGAGAGTGATGTCTAAGGCGGCAAATGCCTCCAAGATAGCCGAACCTCTAGCATTAGTTCTGGTGCTTCCCCATTCAATAGCCCAAGCGTTGAAGTCCCCAGCAATTAGAAGCGAGCATTGTATACAAGAACGTCGAGGAACGCATTGAAAGTTGCTAGGTCGTCACTTGGTGGTGCGTAGCAACTGAAAATGTGGATCCCCTTAACTCTGGTTCACATACGACTGCAACATCAATGCGCCTTTCAGTAATGGTCTGATACAATAGATCCTGGGCGGCCCTGCAGTGATTAAGGTTGATTTGGATCACCTTAACCATTTTTGCTTAGCTGCAACATCGCTCTTTTATACATAGGACACTGGAAACAGCCTGTAGCGTGATTTTTGTTCCCGTCTTCACATATTGAGCACTTCGGTGCTGCTTGGCAACCTCTGGCTAAGTGACCTTTTTTGCCGCAACGTAAGCATTCGCCTGTGCGATCCACCGTGCTTTCGCATTGGTGGGAAACATGCCCGTAGTTGAGGCAGCGGATAACATCTGATCGGTGCGATATTACCGCGTATCCTGCACCGAACCCATCCAACTCGTATATGTCCCGCATCCATAATCAGTTTGGCTTCAGCAGCAGGGAGCTCAATAGTGGCAGTTTGAGTCCCATATCTTGCCCTACGCATAGACTTAACCGCTGACGCCTCCATGCTACTGAGGGCTGGAATTTGAGTGCGTATGGCTTCGCACACCTCCTCTCGTGTAGTGACTTCGTCCAGGTCCCAACATTCCACCAATGTTTGCTGACAAAGAGTCTTAACTGAAGCTTTTTCCTCCAAAACTTTAATTAAGGCTCCTTCATATTCCCTTGCTCTGGTTTTGCTTCCTCCTTTTAGCTCCAGCAGAAGCTCTCCTTTGCGGGTTTTCCTTATTTTGTTAACCTTCGTGCCGAAATCCTCCAGTTCTGGCTGCTGTTTAATAAGCCTAAGCATGTCGGCATAGGTTGCATCACCTTGCTTGGAGATAACGATGGCATCAGGGCGCATCCGCTGTGTCTTCTCCGTTTCCTTCTTCTTCCGTGACTTACGTCGTACCTCTGTCCACTCCTTGTCAGGTTTGGTCCTCCTGACCTCTGCATTCTTCCCGCTTTCCTTCTTGCCCTTCTCAACTAGCGGCGGCTTCGGTGCACTTTGCCCTCCTTTCAAAGAGGGCTGCTTTTTTTCTCCTTTAGTGTTTCCTCCAGGTAGCCCCTCAGATAGCTTTGCTTTCATAGGACCAACTTTCACCCTTAGGCCGGGTGGGATCTCCGTTATGTCACAGTGGCGCTGTGGGGTTGATTCACCCAGTGGCAGTGGCAACATGGGAGCGGCTGCTCCACATAAGCCCGGCGTTGTCTGCGCAAACTTTTCCCTCGTATTCCCCACTGCTGCGGTTCCGCAGTCAACAGCCATATCCTGAACTGCCATCAGATACAGTCGGCTGATGCTACCGATTGCTTCCCTCATAGGCTGATGGACCGTTCTTCGTTCCCCATTGTCCATCATTGCAATCAACTCCTTAATTTTGCAGCCACGCTGTTTGAAGGAATCGAGTTCATCCTCGCTTGCGTTCCGCCTTTTGGATTGCGGGCTTAGTAGCTGTGGGCTGGAAGACCCACCTGCATCCAACGGATCTTGGACACTACTTTCTTCCACGGTAGACGGTACCGACGTTTGTCCCGCTGCCTGCCCTATTTCGATCGGAGAACGCGGAGTTTTTGTACTTCTCCGAAACGGATCGGGGACTGTTAGGTGATCAATTAAACTTGTAACATTAGATGATACAGGAACCAAGTTGTCCACTCCTGTATCACTGCGTATTATTATTGTTTAAATATATCTTTGTTTGTTGTATATTAAAGCACTGAGTTGTTGATTTTTTACTTCTCATTAATGTTCAGGGTTTTTATCGGGGTCACCATTTATAAGATTTTACTATATTTTATTTTAATTTTACTCAATTGGTAGGCACGCGTCTTTTCTTACAAGCATTCTTAGTATTATTATTTTTGTGTTAGTGTTAGTGTTCAGAATTTTGGATATCTTATTTTTTGTGTATGCATTATGTTGTGTAATTTCTAACAAAATCTTCTGCCAGGTGCACTATGCCGAAAGGTGGTGGTTACGATCGCCACATACACTATGGCAATGCGCCATCTACATGTGACACATATTTCATACTAACAGTCATGCACCATCTACATGGGACTATTGGTGTATTGAAATTAGTATGAATACTGACTATACCCTAAACTTAATTAGCCATAGCATGACGTATGCCACATATTTAGCACCATCTACTATTGGTGTATTGTAATGTAGTATGATTACTGACTCTACTCTAAACGTAATACAAATCTATATACAGGGTTTTCCAATAAGGGGTATTATTTTGATATTCAAAGAAAAATGGCATTTTTTGAGATAAATGATCGGATGTTTATTTCATTATAAAGAGGAAAGTATGCCGTTAATGGAAAACAACATCAGCCAAATGGCCACCACGACCACGCTTACAGGACCATATTCCTTTCATGAAATTTTCCATAGCCAAATCGCAAAGTGGCTGCCCTATGTCCTCGATAGCCTCACGAATTCCATCTTTGAGGTCTTGAATCGACGCTGGGCTGTTGGCGTAGACCTTATCTTATACGTGGCCCCAAAGGAAGAAGTCGCAAGGTGTTAAATCACAAGAACTCGGTGGCTATTGTGATCACCTCTTCGGGAATAACACGGTCCAGAAACTTTTCCCGTAAAAGATCAATGGTTTCGTTGCTTGTGTGGCACGAAGCGCCGTCTTGTTGAAAGTCAACGTTGCCCAGATCTATACCATCCAATTCAGGCCATAAAAAATCATTAATCATTTCTCGATAGCGCAATCCATTCACCGTAACTGTTGCTCCAGCCTCATTTTCGAAAAAGTAAGGTCCATTGACCCCGCTGGACCAAAAACCGCACCAAACAGTCACACGTTGAGGATGGAGATGGAGCCCGAGATGCGACAATTTTGCTTGTTCACGTAGCTACCGAGGTGGAAATGGATCTCATCAGTCAAGATGATTTTCCGATGGAATTCCGGATTATTTCTATTCATTTCAAGGACCCAATCAATAAAGACACGACGTTGTTGATGATTGGCCGGCTTGAGTTCTTGTGTTAACTGAACTTTATAAGCCTTAAGACCCAAGTCTTTATGCAAAATACGGTGTACTGACGTTTATGGAATGCCCAATTCGAAAGAACGATGAGGAATGGACAAACCTGAGTTTACTTCAACACTTTGGGCTACAGCAGCAACATTCTCAGTTGTTCTTGAGTGACGTGCACGGGTTTCATTCTTCACATCACTTGTCCCAACAGCTCGAATTTTTCCACCAATTTCTGTATTGCTGTCCGACAAGGTGCTTCACGACGACCCAAAAATGTTTTAGTTTTTTTTAATTTCAATGCGTTGTTAAAGCGTGTATCGTTCCCTTTTTATTAATGGCGTAGTTTCTACTTGTCAAATGTCAAAAAATGACAGCTTCAAAAGTGACATCTACCGAAATAGCGGTCTATTCAAAATAACACCTCTTATTGGAACCTTATATATAAAATCGTAAGCCTTTACCTGTCTGTGCACGCTAATCTCAGAAATGGCTTAACCTATTTGAATGACTGGTGTATTGTAGCAAGCTTCGTGTAACTTGTAGCTTTTATTTTATCAAAATCGATCTATTAAATCGAAAGATATTCATATTTCTAATTCTGTTGCCGACTTTTTGGCAGATTTTCGAACGTTTTCCTCTTTTGCTTCGCGCCAACATTAAAAAACTGATAACACTGTGCGACAAAAAAAAAAAAAATTTAAGGAATAAATTGAAGAAATGACCCACATAACAGTCTGGGCATAGAATGCTAAGTGTTAAGATGAGTTACAAGATTTGATTATAGATACAGTTAGATACCAGGTGGTAGTATAGTTTGTAAGATTTACATTAGACACGAAATGCATCACGCTTCAAATAAGTAGTTTTACAGGAAAAGGGAAAAATTCCTTGTAACCCGTAAAAAAAACATGTTACCAAGCTTCAAGAACGTGACACCAATAGTCCTTCTACGATTGGATAATTTCGAGAGATTGATGAACTTAGGATGCCTTCGGTAGAATGAAAGGTTGATACTAGGATCCCAATGTGAACTACGCATTAAAACATGTAACATAAAAGACGGGAAGTGTTGTAGTGCGGTACTATGTAATGTTATTTCTCAGGTTCGGAATCAGAAATTTTTATTGCCCAGACTGTTATGTGTGTCATTTCTTCAATTTATTCCTTAAACCTGACGTACTTAGATTAATAACATATTCATAATTATATGTGTAATTATATTACTATTTCTTTATAAAATTCATAATAATAAAAAATAAGTACGATTTTTGATTGAAAAGTACCATTTTTTCGCTCTCTTTATTGATTTAATTTAACATAACTTTTAACACATCTCTGTGCGTGGCTAAATATAAATGTGCAGTGAAACAATTTTAAAATATTTGTTTGGCGGTGTTGTGTTAGTTAGTGATTTTATTTAGTGGTTCGACCAAAATAAGTAATAGTTAGTCCACAATATTATTATCAATATTTTGATATAATATAAAGACGGTACTCTGCTACCTTTTTACCGACTTACCGCCCAATTCCCAAAAAAAAAAACAAAAAAACTGTTGCCATCAATTGATAGATGAATTGAAACCCAGTTTGATAAATTCAGGGCTGCCAACTTGGGGGAATAAGTCAGATACACACAAAAAAATTATAAATAGTCAGAATACCTCAAAGAATCCCCTAAAGTCACAAATTTTTATTTTTTGCAATATTCTTTCTTTATAAAATACTAGCGTTCCCGTACTTTTTAGGAGACGACAACATAATCAACGAAGAACTATTGATATCTCAGGTACTGGCAACGACGTCAAAAGGTATTGACGTCATGAACATAATAACTGAATATTTTGAGAAATATAACATTATGTGGGAAAATCTAGCTGGTTTCTGTACGGATGGCGTTCCAGCGATGTTTGGATTACGTTCCGGTCTAGCGACGTTAATCAAACAGAGGCATCCGTCAACACTAGCATCGCATTTTATCCTTCATCGTCAGGCTTGTTGGCCATAAAAGTAGTAAATGTTATCAAAAATAGTGCCTTAAAACTCACGCCTTTGTAAGAAACCGTGCATTGAAATGGTCTCCGACCTTCTTTTTCACAAAGAGGTTCGTTGGTTGTCAAAAGCAACATGCTGAAAAGATTATACGAGCTCAGGGGAGAGGTTGAGTTGTTTTTAGGCGAGAAAAAAATGAATGACTTACTGGAGCCGTTTTCGGATCTAACATCCCAGATGCATTTGGCTTAACTTGTGGATATTTTCACTCACTTAAATAGGTGATGATATGCGTGTAGCTATGAGCAACAATATTACTCCAAGACTTCAAGAACTTGTACAGAAGATGCAAGCTCAAAAATCTCATTGATTAAAACTGAATTATCTGCCAAAACTATATGTTTTCAATTACATTGTTATTAATGTTACTTTTGAATTTTACGATTACTTATGTAAATTAAACCTTTATTATATACCATTATTTATTATTTTTATATTCATTTCACTCATTTCTCGAATGCTGCATTTAATGCTACATTCGTCAACAACAACAACAACAACAGGGAAAAGTATGTAATTTTGTAGTTGTTGTTGTAGTAGAAAATGTACATTCGATAAGAATGCAACTAAAATGCTGTTTGTGAAATTGATCACTCTGCCCAGTGCTGGGTAATTGTTGCCTTTTTTAAGTCATTTTCGATCTTGCTCTTTTTTTTTTTAACGCGCCATTTTTTAAAAGATTTTAATAAAATACAATGTTCTAAGTCACGTATTTTTCACAAATTTTTAGTTTTTATTTAGCCAAAGTTCCACGTATGTGTGTAACCGAAAAGGCAAAATCCAATGTGAACACTTTTTGTGAATGCTGCATCGGATGCTCAGTGTGAAACTAGTATTATATGCAATTTACACCAAAGTACATCACGTTGATGAGGTTTACCGTTTATACCGGATATATTGCATCACGAACAGCTGTTTTTTGTTTTGTTTATACACACACACGTGGAACTTGCGAACACGTTGGTTAAATAAAAACTAAAAAGGATGTGAAAAATACATGATTTAGAACATTTTGTAACATATGCAAATAGTTCTTGCAAATCCCTTTTTCATTCCTGATACTTATTTTATTACAATCTTTTAAAAAAAAATTGACAATTTATGATTTACTTAATGTTCTGTGCCATCAGCTGCTGTTTTTGATGCCAAAAGAAAAAAAACACAAAATAACTTGGAAGCACTAGGAAAAACTTGGCGACACTGTCAGAAAACGTCTAGAGTGACCATTATTAATTTTCATATCAAGGCACATCAGTTCTTGATGCGACTATTGATCCCCATCACATTCGTCAACAACAACCCCTGAACGACGTCATTTTCCTTATGGTTGTTGTCGAATCTGATACGTATCAGTAGGCACATCAATGTTGATGTTGATGTGCTTTGGTGTAAATTGCATATTAGATTGATACAGTGTATTTTAAATTTTGTGGTCCCTGCTAATGATAATGCAATCCAAGTGGTCCCTGGTCAAAACAGGTTGGGAACCACTGGTCTAAAGAATAGCAACGTGTATTTCATACACAATTGCGTGAACGCATTGTTTTCATTATTGACTAAATTATTGTGTAAATCGTCTATTCAGTGTATTTCGTGCTCACACATGCAAACAAACAATAAATAATACCTATGACACAATATTGTATCATGAATAATACCTACGATTGGGCAGACTTGTCAATTCTTTTTTACGTTCTCACTCTCATTTTGTCCACGCATAGTCGGTTGAGACTGCTTATAATTGCCTGATTTTTAATCAGGTGTTTACACTGATTTATTTCCTGTTTTTTTTGTTGTAGACTTTTTAAAATTTTATACTTTTGTCTTCGGAAGAGCTGTTCTTTATTTTGATTATATGTACATACACGTGGAAGTTTGCGACCACGTTGGCTACATTAAAACTAAAAATTTGTGGAAAATACATGATTTAGAACATTTTGAAATATATGCAAATGGTTCCTACAGTCCCCTTTTTCATTCCTGATACTTATTTTATTAAAATCTTTTTAAAAAATGGCGCTAAAAAAAAAGAGAAAGAAAATCGAAAATGACCTAAAAAAAGGCAAATTAAATTTATATTTTACTTAAAATGTTGTCAGCTGATTTATGTTTGGAGGGGAAAGAAAAAGGAGAAAAAGAGCCAAAATGAGCTAAAAAAACGGCATAAATTTCGCTACACTACAAGGTGACCAGTCGACAGTTGATTAAAAACCTGATTTTTTTTTACAATCTGATTATAATCAACCTTGGTTACCATAGCAAC
This sequence comes from Amiota communis, assembly GCA_037043315.1. Classification (NCBI taxonomy): domain Eukaryota; kingdom Metazoa; phylum Arthropoda; class Insecta; order Diptera; family Drosophilidae; genus Amiota; species Amiota communis. The sequence continues at coordinate 383,979 of JBAMAV010001194.1, read as the reverse complement.
AACCCTCAGTGACGTCACTTTTACCTGTGGGAAGATTTTTTAACTTATTATGGAATTATCAGATTTTTCCTCCAGTCTAAACCAACCGTCTATTAGGGAAAGTACCCATACTACGAGACCCGTTTAGCCGGGGAGGGGGTCTTCAAAATACCACGGTTGGTCACAGAAGGAGGGTGGGGTCTTAGGTTTTCGTCAAGTAGTCAATATCCTCTTTGGAAATCGCGCGATTCTTCGAGCCTTATTCAAATATGGCGTAGCGTTTAGCGCTTTTTAACCCTGAAACAGTCAATATGGTCTGACAAGACCTTTTTTGACTTTGTGCTGATTTTAAAAGTAGAAAGAATTGAAATATATATAGTATATGTGTTTATGTCATTTTTATTGTGTGTTAAGGTAAATTGGGGTGGAAAAATGGCAGAAATCGGCATGTAAAAAAGTGGAAAATGAGCATTATTTCAAATGGCCACTATTGTTGTGAAGTAGACCAATAGGAAAAGCACAGAAGGTGCAAATATGCTTGTTGATGAGGGAGAAAAAAAATCAACCTTTACCAGTAAGCCAATTTTGATCTCTTTTGTATACCTTACTTCTTAAAATTGATTAATTATCCTTATTTCTAAATGTAAGCTCATGACATATCATCGGTGTAAGCCTCATTTGTTTATTTACAAGATTGACAATGTCCTACTTGAGCGAGTCTCTACGTTTAATGATCTCGGTGTCCTATTTGATCCTAAGCTGTGTTTTCACCAGCACGTCACTTCTGTTGTTAACAACCGCTGGTCTATTGAATTTAATGACCCTTATACCACTAAGATTCTTTTTGTGTCTCTTGTACGTCCAATTCTCGAGTATTGCTCTTGCATTTGGTCACCACAATATTTAAAGTATCAAGATCGAATCGAGTCTGTTCAGAAACAATTCCGTCTGTTTGCTATTCGTGGCCTCAACTGGAATCCTGATTCCCGGTTGCCTTCTTACCCTGATAGACTCCTACTTATCAGTCTTCCGTCTTTGGCGCATCGTAGAATTGCTCTTTCCTTTTTTCATAAGCTCTTAATCGGAAACATTGACTCTCCAGAGCTTTTGAATCTTTTGAACTTTTCTATCCCTAGTCGTCCTACGAGAAATTTTGTCCCTATAGTGTTAAATATATGCACTACTAACTTTGCCCTTCATGATCCTTTCACAGTTTTAGGCTCATATTATAAGAAGCTTTGTGATTTATTTCGATTCATATTTTTTTTTTTTGTAGTATACTTTTAGGCTTTATGAATATTTCGCAAAAGCTTTTTGTCAATTTCATAATAAATGCATATTCATTGTGTTTGGAATTGCTCGAGCATTGAGTTATTGAATACATAATTAATTTATACGGCAAAAAATCTTTTACGACGGCACGGAACCCTCCGTGTGCGAGTCCGACTCACATTTGGTGATTTTTTATTATCCTTTTGCTAAACTTCAAAATATATGTGATGCAAGTATAAATATAAGAATAAATATAAATAAGTATATACTTCGGGTTGGCACCGAGGGGGTGGGGTTAAAAATTGTACAAAATGGATCACGTAGTATGGGTACTTTCCTTATCTACCATTAAACTATAAAAAGTACAATAATTGAACAAACAGAAACGGCGTTCTATAGCAATGAGCATTTTGTATTGACATAATGAACTTACAGTAGTCAAAATAAATGCACTTATTAAAAAAAATTTGAAAATATATAACAACTTGCGAGTTGCATCAAAGTGGATAGCATATATACATTCTTCATGAAGAAATACAAATACATGCCAACTTTTATGCTGATCGATTAAACGGTGTTGGAGTTCATCGCCGTTAAACTATTTTTCTCGTCTTATTTTAGTTACTTATATAGATAAGTTTGTCATTTAATTTGGGTTTGTATTGGAGGTATCCCTCCTGGTAACCCTAGGATCATTAAATTTACATGGTTGATGAATATGGATCAGAAACTTATAGTGTCCAAATTTCGGTTCGATAAGTCAAAAAACAAAAAACCTTTTTCTAATAAGAACATTATTTTAAATGGTGGTTTAAATGGGAGGTACCCCCTTCTTGTGGTCCGATTCGGCTGATTCCGACAAATGTGCAGCGTATGGAAAAAGAAAACTATGTGCAAACTAGCTAAAAAGAAACTGAGGAACTAGTTTGCATACATACAGACGGACTTGGCTAAATCAATTCGCCTCAGCGAGCTGATCAAAAATATATATACTTTATGTGGTCCGCGATGTCTCCTTCTGTGTGTTGCAAACTTCATGACAAACTTATAATAATGTTCACTCCCGTGAAGAGTATAAAAAGTAATAGTTTAAATATATTTTACAAATATGTACATATTTAATTTTATTCTCTTTATTGCAGATACGAACAATATACCAAAAAAATCTCGGGAAGAATATTGTCAAAAGTTGTTCTCTGACGATTTTCATCAATATACCGAAATTTGTTCTAATATGATTCCCACAAATCGTTGGTCAGCACATCAGCTTATGAATCATTCATTTTTTAAACAATGCAAAAATACTTGTCTATTCCATCAACTGCAAGAGTATGGTCTTGGTGTAGAGGACTACAATACTATAAAAGGTAAACGATTAATATTTGATCATCATACTACTTATTATAGTCAAAAAAGCAAAACTTGGTTTCACCAAAGCTTACACCCACATCACAACTTGTTACCCACACTAATTTTTAATGCACTGCAATATCAATTTAATCTCTGTAACTCATAGAACCTCTACATCGTAGACTCAATTCGAAATTCATTATTTCCTGATAATAATATTTAGCCTGAACAAATTAATTATGTTAAACAAGTGTATTCTAGACAAAAACATTGGCATTGACCTGATAAAGTCAAAAGTCTGAGCAGTAGCCTCGTTATGTGACAAGATTTAAACCTTTGAAGAATGTGATAAAAAAGGTGGATCACTGTTGATTTTGAATTACAGAGACCGTAACCCTTGTGTTATTTGCAAAAAAAAATCATTTCTATTATTTTTACTCGACTACGGCGAAGCAAACAGGCGGGTTATGCGTTTGACTGGTGTGTATATGGCTATGAACGGCTATCTATTCCATAATGCTCACAATAAATTTAATATGGCCCTCCAAAAGACATGAAGTCATGAAAAATAAAAAAAAAATGATGTCGTGTTGTTAACATGAAAACGTTTTTAATATACAATATCTCGTGACTCTAAAGCTGTACCGCCAAGTAATTTATATATTCTGAAAGCAGAGGAAGTGATAATGCCTGTAAGAGAAATTTGTCATTGCGCGCTTATGTCATCAAACGGGTACTTTTTGTATTAAAATCTGAATAAATACTAAAGAAAAGTTCGTGCGTTTCTGCTAGAAGTAGTAATACCTTGATAGGCTCGTGATAAAAAACATCAGAGAAAGTGAGGTCAACTCAACGCCTGTCCGGAATTGGAATTTTTTTTATGTGAAACATCGTTGTTCTCGGTAGGGTAAAATGTGACATTTGTGTCATCATCATAGGCAATTTTGGTTAATCCTTTCATGTCGATCAGAGCTATGAGAAAAATGAAGCAACGCGTGGCACGGTTAGTGTTTCGTTGACGACTACGTGCTTTTTTCAATTTAAACTTTTTTTTAGTTCCGCCCGCCATCTGGATTTAAAATTTTTTTTTTGTTTATATATTTAAAGTGAACCACAGAGACAGAGTCAATGTTGTTTTTTAACTGCATGTGCACACACACACCTTGTTTGCTCTGTTAACAGCATAATTCTCCTTCTTAAATGGTTTATTTATAATAACCTTGTTTTCAAGCGTAAAATGTAATACATTTTAGAAAGAGAGGTGTATATACGAGGGGTACTATGTATATTCGGGATCTGGCAACACTAAAGCCAATAGCTAAAATCTGGCAACACCATAATACAGCTGCAAATTTTTTAGCATAAACGTGCTCACAACGTTTTGATGTGCAAGTGCTATTTGTTTCGTTTTACAGTGAGTTAAAAAAATCAGTTTGGCCAAAAAATGGAAATTTCAAGAGAATGTTTTCGGTGGATAATTTTGCACAACTTTCGACGTGGATTATCTCAACAAGAATGTGTCGATGAACTCAGTTCTTTGTATGGCGATAAAGCACCATCAAAAACCACAGTATATCGCTGGTATTTTGAATTTAATCGTGGTCGTAGTTCGGTCGCCGACGAATTCCGTGAAGGTCGTCCAAAATCGGTTGTTGTGTCACAAATCATCGATGCAGTGCATGAACTGATAATGCTAGATCGTCATGTGATATATCGTGAGATAGAGGCATCCTTGCACATTACTTCCACTTCAATACATTCGATTTTGCATGAACACTTAGTTGTAAAAAAAATTTGCAGTCGTTGGATACCCCATAATTTATCAATAGCTCAAAAAAAGGCTCGCGGCGATTGGGGTAAAGAAATGCTTAGAAATTTCGACCGTGGTTCTTCAAAAGAAGTGTAAGAGCTCGAAGCACTGCGAAGCTAATGGTCGCCTGTTTCTTCGGAAGAATGGGTCATGTGGCAACTGTTCCGCTTGAGCAACGTAGGACAGTCAATTCTGAGTGGTACACGACCATTTGTTTACCGAAAATCTTTAGAGAAATTCGCAAAACCAACCGCCAAAGACGAATCATTCTCCATCATGACAAAGCGAGCTCTCACACATCTCGTCACATTTGAATTTTTGAGCAGTCAACACATCGAATTGATGACTCATCCTCCGTACAGTCCTGATTTGGCACCCAATGACTTTTTCTTGTACCCAAATATCAATGGAAAACTGCGTATGAAACGATTTACTAACGCCGAAGAAGCAGTTGAAGCGTTCAAAAACCATGTTTTGGAAGTGTCTCAAGAGGAATGGAAAAACTGCTATGACAAATGGTTTGAACGAATGCAAAAGTGCATCATGGTGAATATTTTGAAAAACAATAAAGCCGTTTTCATTTGAAAATTTTTGTTATTATTAGCTTTTCCCGAAATATAAATAGTACCCCTCGTATATCATATTTTTTTTTAAATAAATCTCTTCTTTATATATATAAAAAAATGAATCGCTAAAAGTGTTGGTAAGCGTCAAACGGCTTGACCGATTTTGATGAAATTTTTGTTGTACTTATTGGGACAAGTGTATGGTTAAAAGCTATATTTGGATTCGGTAGGTGGCGTAGTCTTGGAGATAGAGACAGTTTTTTACTTTGCATATAAAACTTAGAGACATATTTTAAAATCCATTAAGTCGTCTTTGTCAAATATAGCTTCGTTTAATTTTTCAAAAGTAAAAAGAGAACAGTATCACCCACTAACATCACGTCGGAAGCGTAGCAAAGCACGCCGGGTACACTAGTATTGTAGTATGCATGAAGGTGCTTAATGACGACACACAGCATTACGAACGAACCCACGATCAAATACGAAGCTAATATCAGTAGAACGTTTTTTAGTATTGTTTTTCGTTCACTTTTACTATTTTGTCCTCTCATTTATTATTAACTGAGTACGCAAAAGAGTACTGGTTTTCTTTCTGTATTATGATGGCCATTTAGAAAAAAGCTCTCCAACAGCTGTGTCATGGAAATCTCTTTCGCCTCAATTTCAACACAATTCCAAATCACTGTGTCATAGAATTCGCCTTCTGGAGATTTGAAATCTACCGTATTTTTAGACCCGGTTTTGTTTAATTCACCCTTATCTAAAGTTATTAAATTTAAAAAAGTACCAACAATTGTAAGTAGTTAATTGTTTTCCTCTGTAATCTGCATTTAAAGAATTCAACATTTCAGTTTAGTTTTTAGAGTGCACAAAATAATAGAGGAAGACTAAAATTTGGAAAAGTGTAAAAATGCAAGTATTAATAAGTTAACTTGATGAGATTGTAAATAATGTATTATACAAATAGTGGAAAACAGAACAGTGGACTTATTCGAGTGTTTTGGTCAACAAACAATTGAATTAAATGCATATTTTGAATTTGTATGCTTGCCAATGACACGAAACGCAAACAAAAATCGGTCATCTGTTCATTTGAACGAACATCTATATTCGAAAAATAAAATCTCGTGTTGTTCTATGACACCGATGGTTCTTTTGAAGATTTCGAAGGTGAAGAGATCCCAACTAAATAGCTCTAATTAAAAAAAGGAAAAGACTGAATCCTATTATATGTTTGTTGAAGAGTCTGATTCTTTAGCAGACAGTGCTAATACTAATACTACAATAGACCTGGAAAAACCACAATATTTATGAGATGAAGACAATACTTTGGAATCCTTGAACAAATATCGAAGGGTAAAAAACTTCCTTAAATACAATGCTTGCTTACCAAGTTCTGCTCCTGTTGAACGAGTATTTTCGTTTGGTGGAATGATTATGAGGCTAATGATAGACGTAACATGAGAGATGAACTCTTTGAACAAAGATTAGTTTTAAAATATTTGAAATGTATTTTTTATGTATTAGTTTTCAGTTTACTTAAGATTAGTGCTATTATTAAAAAAAAAATAAAGTGAAATAAAGTATTTTATTTGGGAAACCTATTTTGAAAATACCTATTTTGCAGTTTGTATTTATGTAAATACTTTTTTTTTGGAAACCATTTTGTATTTTTATTAGAAATACAATAAAAAAATAGCCAAGCATTTGCATGTTTCGTTGACTACAGTGTCTACCAATGCGTTGCTATTGGATTTATGAATTCAGTTTGATCACATTGTAAGGCATGAAATATAAAAATGAAGCAGCTGGTTTGTGTTACGCAAATGGCAAAGTGAAATTAGTACCATTGGTTCCACTACCAGAGCCATTGTACTCATTGGTTTCAGGAACAAGAACGGATTCCATACATTTCCCAGTGCCGACATACAATTATGCGAAACGATGAATTAGGATATACGGATTATGTTAAGCAATACAAAATTGTCAGGCAGAATCTCGAAAAGACTGACTACACTGACACATTAATCACATTTATACTTTTATACCAATCAATACTTCGGGCAGGAATTAAAAGCCCACGTGTTTTCTTAAAACGTCAACCCCATGAAAAATGCCACATCCCGTTCAACCCATTCGTGTTTAATATAATTCATTCGAATATGGACATTCAATTTATTGCCGAAGAATATTCTTGTGCTGCTTCCGTTGCTGAGTACGTGAACAAAACGAACAGAGGGGTAAGCCATCTGCAACGTTAAATTATTAAAACAATGAATGAACATCCCGAATTCGACATTGTCTAAGTCACTCGAAGAACAGGTGTCACTATGCTAAGCAGTGTCGAGAGGGCAAGTCAAGAGGTATCTTTTACAAGAGCCAATGTCCAAATGTTCCAGCATTGTTTTCAATATCTGTATGGCCAAATATCGGCAACGAATTCGAAAGACCAAAACCGAATTTGAGAAGTTGGTGTTGGAGAAGACTCGACTGCTATTTGGAAGTATAATTGGTCCGATAAATACGAGAAAAGACATAACATTTTTAGAGGATATTACACTCGCGCAATTTGTTGAATATTATTCTGTTTGTACTGATGCAAGATATACAAAGAGAAGGAAATATCGTATTATTCGTTATAGATATTATGACATGGGCAACGCTCTTAATGAATATAGACAATAAATGCTTACACTTTACATTCCGGAACGAAGACGCAGATATACTCGCAGAGTAAAAAAAATCATTTAAATATACAATGAAAGTTGCGATTAAGCTCTTGTTGAGTGCGGATGCTATATCCAGTGATTGTGAATTTAGTGTGAGTTACTTGTGAAAAAGATTTAGTTCGATATTATTAGCCATGGACAAATCCACTAACTAGTGGTTGTGGTACTAATAGTAAAATACAAATATATCTGTTGTGTTTCTCCAAACAATTTACAACATTTGTGAAAAAATTAATAAAATTGGTGTGCATCCAATCCTTACTATATCAAAGCTTTGAGCTTTTAAGTGCATTGTAACCAAACTTTTTACAAGTCAAACACGTGTACTGACGTGAAGCTTTAAATCTCACTCAGTACCTCTTTCTCTAAGCTTTATTAAAGCTTAACTATAAACACCAAAACAAAACGATAAACCAAGGGGTGTTCTGAAAATCCAGTTCGAATATGAGCCCCTCACCTGTTGAGGGGACTATCAGTCATGACGCAGAAATTGAAATGGATTTCTCTCTAGATTACCCTAATAGTTATAACACTGCTGCATCTTGCTCCTGGCAAACTCCTACTAACAAAAGGAAGTCAATCCATTCACCTGAAATCAAACGCAAGTATCAAAAATCTGATAGTGATGTACAATTAAAAACTAAAAACTTAGCATCTACCTCAGAAAATGCTCCTATCAAAAAAATTAGTATTAGGCGTGTAGAAAACAATCGCTTCCAAATACTAGATGTGGACGATGGAAATGAATTGGAGGAAAACAACGACACGGCTGTTACTAAACCCGTCTCTGATAACCCGGTACCTGTCCAAAAAGTTAATGTTCCTAAACCACCACCATTTATAATACCTTATGTAGAAAATATCAATGGTTTATGGCAAGACCTTGATACAGTCGTAGAACCCGATGACTACATGACCAAGTCCAACCACAATCATCTAAGAATTATCGCCAAGGATACTGAAACCTACCGAATCATCAGGAGGAAACTTGAGGCCTTACGGGTCGAATTTCATACCTTTCAGCTCACTGACGAAAAACCTTTTAAAGTAGTAATAAAAGGGCTTCATCACACTACCTCCAAAGATCTCATCACCGATCACCTTGCCAAACATGGTCACAAAGTCAAGAATGCACATAATCCCACAAGCCGCAGAGACAACAAAAAACTGGACATTTTCTTCGTGGACCTGGAACCCAATGATAAGAATAAGAAGGTATTTGATATTAAATTACTATGCAGACAACGAGTTACTGTGGAAGCACTACGCAAGTTCGACGACCTTGTGCAATGCCATAGATGTCAAGAATTTGGGCACACAAAGAAGTACTGCCGGAAGAATTTCAGATGTGTGAAGTGTGGAGATAATCATTCTACTACCAGCTGTGAAAAATCTGCAGACTTGCCAGCCACTTGTGTACACTGTCAAGGAGATCATCCTGCTAACTATAAGGGGTGCCGAGTCTATCAACAACTGATTAAAAAAGATAAAACCTCAAGGCCAAATACTTATCAAAACAGAGATACGAATTCTAACAGAAACTCAGCATCAAACTCCCTTAATAACTTCACTACATCAACTTCAAACAACACTTTTCAAGGAATATCCTATGCAGATGCCACTAGGTCTCACAGACCCCCAGAAAATAGAGCACAACAAGAACAGCCTCGGCGAACTCGATATCATCATGAAAACTACATACCATCAATTCACACCTCTGACAATAATCTTGGTGATAAAATAGACAAATTAACTAGCAAATTTGATGAACTTATCGCCATGCAAAAAGAGTACACGAGCATGCAAAAAGAGTTCATGAGCATGCAAAAACAAATCTTGCAAATTTTAACCGCCCTTACGGCCTCAAAATGTCCATAAACATATCCATAGGACTATGGAACGCTAACGGCGTAGTCAACAAAGCACTCGAGCTCGAAGTTTTTATAAAATCCAATAAAATAGATGGAATGCTACTCTCAGAAACTCACTTTTGTAGTCGATTTACCCTAAAAAAGTTTGGATACGATCTGTACACTGCTAATCATCCCTCTGATGGCGCCCTTGGTGGTGCTGCGATACTAGTCAAGTCAAGCATCAAACATCATCCCTCTTGACCCGGTCTGCCTGGATCGACTACAAATGGCCTCTATCGAACTACAGAGACAAGAAGGTAACATAACGTTATCGGCTGTGTACTGCCCTCCCACATTTTCCTGGAACAGCGATTTATTCACAGCTCTTTTTAACCAACTTGGTCCAAATTTTGTTGCTGCTGGTGACTGGAATGCCAAGCATCGTCACTGGGGCAACCTTCGGGCATGCCCTAGAGGAACAGAACTTTTACAATGTGTTCTTAATAGTAACTGGGATATTCTGGCCACAGGATCTCCGACCTGCTACCCTTATGACATCACAAGAACACCAAGTGCAATTGACTTTGCAGTATCCGGAGGCTTTGCACAGGCCCAATTATCAATACGTAGTAGTTTTGATCTCAGTTCGGATCATCTGCCGCTGATAATTAAATTAGAAGGTCGGGTTCTTAACTACTCAGCAAAGACTAGGCTACTCCCCCCTGGTGCTAATCTATCTGTCTTTCAAAGGTCACTGGAGCAAAAACTTAACCTCAACATGGATCTCAACTCATCTGAAGATATTGATGATGCGGTAGAACTTTTGACCAAAAAAATTCATGAAGCGGCACTCCTGTCTACGTCCACTCACCTACCAGCCAATCCGCGTTCGCTACCAAAACCTTCTCCACGAGTCACCCAACTTGTAGCAGAAAAACGACGCCTTCGGAGACAGTTTCAACGTACACATCAACCTGCGGACAAGGCAGTATATATCAGAGCTGCCCACAATTTGACAAATCTACTGAAATCTGAGCGATCCAAGCTATTTGAAGACATGCTGAAAAATGCCGGTAATGACAAAGACTCCAATGTTAGTCTCTGGAAACTGACACGACAAATCAAACGTCAACCTTTACATAACTTCCCAATCAAAAACGACAGAGGTGAGTGGTGCAGAACCGATCCTGACAAGGCTGAAGCATTTGCGGAACATCTTCAAACAAGATTCACTCCATATAATCTTGCTGAATCGACAGATGCAAACATAACAAAAGCCTTTCTTGAATCGCCGCTTCAAATGGACCTTCCTATTAGTCATATCTCCCCAACAGAAGTCCTTCAACAAATCAAAGAACTGCAAATCAAAAAAGCCCCAGGCTATGACATGATAGATGCTCGTGTCATAAAATCCTTGCCACTGAAGGGGGTCCTGTTCCTGGTCAAAATCTACAACACAATGCTCCGTATCGGCCACTTCCCCATACAATGGAAGTGCGCTTTGATTACAATGATTCCAAAACCTGGCAAGCCAGAAAGTCTAGTTGAATCGTACAGACCAATTAGCTTACTGTCAATTCTCTCCAAAATATTCGAAAGAATATTCTTGCGTAGATTGTTGGCAGTAAGTGGCGTACAGAATGCTATACCACAACATCAATTTGGTTTCAGAAAAAAGCATGGTACCCCAGAACAGGTTCACAGAGTAGTACAAAAAATCCTCGAAGCCTTCGAGAATAAAGAGTTCTGCAATACAGCATTTCTCGACATCCAGCAGGCATTTGACAGGGTATGGCACGATGGCATTCTTCACAAATGCAAACAATTATGTCCAGCTCCGTTCTACGTAATCCTGAGGTCATTTCTCGAAAACAGGACCTTCATGGTGACAATTAAAGACGTGACATCTACCATTCGACACATCATGGCAGGGGTGCCCCAAGGCAGTGTACTCGCTCCAGTGCTGTACACAATTTTCACAAGTGACATGCCACCACCGAATAACCGGGACTTACTGATTGCCACATATGCTGATGATACTGCAATTATGGCCTCTTCCAAATATTCCTCTGAAGCCACTGCTATTCTGCAGGACTATATAAACACTTTAGAGGTCTGGTTCAAACGATGGAACATCGCAGTAAATCATCATAAATCTGCTAATGTGACATTCACCCTAAAGCGAACCTCATGTACAAGCGTTTACCTCAACGGTGGTCCCATTCCGACCAAAAGTCACCACAACTACCTAGGCATGCAACTTGATAGGAAACTAACCTGGTCAGAACACATTAAAAAAGCCCACGTAAAATGCGTTGCAAAATTTAAAAAACTGAGTTGGCTAATGAAAAGCAAAAGCAAACTCAGCTTGAGAAACAAAGTGCTGGTGTACAAATCGGTAATTGCTCCTACATGGCGATATGGCAACCAGTTATGGGGTACAGCGTCAGCAAGCCAGATCAAACGCATCCAAATAATGCAAAACAAAACCCTGCGATTCATAACAGGTGCCCCCTGGTTTATCCGAAACTCCCAGCTACACCGAGACCTTAACGTCCCCTTTGTGGGAGACTCCATAAACTTCCACAGCAGCAGATACAATGACCGATTATCAATTCATCCAAATCCCCTAGCAAACGCTCTTGCTGTAAACACAACCGCAAGAAGAAGAAGACTGAAGAGGCTCCATCCACATGAGCTTAAGGATCGGAGAATCTAACTAAATAAACTGTTTATTTTTTGTTTATACTAGTCTCTGTTAAATAATAATAATTTTTGTACTGTAAGTCATTGTTAAATATTATAGTCTTGTTTTCTATGTTATAATTAACTTCTAAGATATTGTCAATGTACGTAATTCGTTTGCCACTGTAGTGTTCACAAATAGCAATTAATACCTCTCGCATTGGTGATTATTGTTAAGAAATTATATTTTATAAAAAAAAAAAAAAAAAAAAATATACAATGAGAATGAGGATCTTATTTCATATCATATTTGAACGTGACTTGGATATACAAAAAACCATCGAAATTTATCGCAATTTGTTTCGCGAAAACGATCCTGGTCATATGAAGCTGAAGCACGCGATTTGGCGAATATACAATATGAAGCTGATTTATTCCAACGTCTATTTGAAAACTCCAGCACTGACATGAATGCAGACATTCGTTTGGCTGTATTGAGTAAACTTGGACCTATAGCAAAGAAAAGAAAATATTCTTTCGAGTTTTGTAAATTGATGAGAATGCCAAACGAAAAACAAAGCGAGCTTTTGCGGTATGTAATATCACATCTAATTACTTCAAATAACCATGCATTTCAAATATTTTTCACTGGCTCAGCTGGATGTGAGAAAACTTTTGTGACAAGACTCATCAGGAGATTAACAATCGGTTCACAAATACTGATGACCACTGCAATGCATATATTACATGTGCCTTTACGGGCAGAGCTCGCAAATGAGGGTCTTCTTTTATTTTCAGTATAGCCTACTCAGAGAGTGTAAAAATTGCAACAAACGGTCTTACTCTCAGAGTACAATATTTTATCTAGTTGTTTAATGCCTCATAATGAGAAATAAGGACGGTCTGTCAGTGAGAATTCTTGCCAAATATATTTTGAATAACTCTCATTGAAATGTTGTTATGGAAAAAGAAAACGAAACAAAAATCATAAGCAGGAAAATCTCTTTTTGATGTTGTGTGGCGTGAGTTGACTGAATATTAATGTACCATGGCACCCTGGTCGAAATTGTCGTTTTTTAGCATAAAATCTAATAATTATTTAATCACAACAAACATTTTGCCAGCACACCTGATTATGGGTACACCGAGATCATTTTTAAATTTAAATTATTTATAGCTTGACTGTAAGCATATTTTGTTAAAATAAAAACGTTAAATGTTTGACCTTGTGATTTGATAATTGTCATTGAAAATGACAATTTTATAGGAAATTGCAATTTTCTAAATTGGAAAGGTAGATCCGTTAGTATTAATGGAATCCAGGGAATTAAAACGACTCCTCCAGTTCCACATCCGGTCAATATCGTACACTCTATTATGTAGTTTTTTTAATGATTTTATTTGTAAACGTGTACCATTGCACAATTTTGGTGGATTAAGGTTCCGTAATAAAATAGGGAAACCCTGCTTTTAAAACTAATTTATGTGGGCGCAAACAAGAAGGCTGTAGAGAATTAAGAAATTCTGTTGGGAAATGAACAGCCTCTTTCAGATCAATAGCATTGTCTACAGAGTAGTATGTTTCAGTGTGTCAGTCCATTGATCTTTGACAGAATTAAATGATTTACTTTACCTATTTGATCGTTGGTAGGTGACTTTTTTTTCCTTTTATTGCAAGTAAACAAATGTTTTCTTTACCTTATAGTATGGCTTAAGTGATAATAATAATTACTTCAATGAAAAGCTGTAATATTGTAGTAGCAGTAAATGCTTTTTCCATAAATTATAACACTATTACAACTACATGAATTTTATAAGCGAACAAAACGGGACTCGTCCGCAAAGCCAACCTGTGAAATTATCAAAATACAGTATTGGTAAATGGGGAAAGAACTACTTTTTGAACTGTTTTGTGAACCAAAAAGAGCTGTTTGATGTTGTAGTGAATTACAAATACTTGTTTTGGTGAATGTCAAACTTAGTGTTGCTGTCATTAGTGAATGACAAATATGGATAATTACTTTTATTATTGAATCAATTATTTATGTACATGCAAACTTTTCTAAGGAAATTCTTTAATTCACAGTGAAAACCGTATCAAAATACGTTGCGTGGTTTAGAAGTAATCAGTATTCTAACTTCTTGAAATTTCGCCTTTGCTTTATACTACTTATGTAAAGAAGTTTGCCATTTAACTTGGGTTTGTATGGGAGGTACCACTCCTGGTAACCCTAGGATCATGAAATTTATATGGTTGATGAATATAGATCAGAAACTTATAGAGTCCAAATTTCAGTTCGAAACGTTAAAAAACAAAAAACTTTTTCTAACAAGAACATTAATTTAAAAGGGGGTTTGTATGGGAGGTACCCCACCTGGTAGCCCTAGGATCAAGAAATTTACACAACTGATGGCCATAGATTACACACTTATCGTGTCCAAATTTCAGATCCATATGTTAAAAAACAAAAAACTTTTTTTAATAAGAACATTAATTTAAAGGGGTGTTTGTATGGGAGGTACCCCCTTAGTGGTCCGAATCGGCTGATTCCGACAAATGTGCTGCGTATGGCAAAAAGAAACCTATGTGCAGAATTTCAGCTCTCTAGCTCAAAAACTTAGGGACTAAGTTGCATACATACAGACAGACAGACGGACATAGGTAAATCAACTTGTCTCATCGAGCTGATCACAAATATATGTACTTTATGTGGTCTGCGATGTCTCCTTCTGTGTGTTACAAACTTCATGACAAACTTATAATACTATTCACTCCCGTGAAGAGTATAAAAAAAAAACAATTCCGACCAGTGTTCGGGGCTAGCAAAGAATAATCGACTGCAGCGCACAAGCAGAGGCACAAGCAGGTGCATACATACCAAATAATTATAATAAAATATGCATTTTCTCTTTCCACTTTTTTTTTTTAGAAGAAAATGAAACTGATGAGATTTTTTTGCGAGCTCTGTCTACGGGCTATGGCTATTGATGGCACAACTGTTCATACGGTATTTAAAATTACAAACAACAAAAACAATCGATTGCCGAACCTATTTTGTGGAGAGAATTGAATTTGTTTTTAACTAAGTCGGGTAATGAGACAATCAAATAAATTTTTCATTTTAACCAAAATTGGCAACAGCGAACAACATGAAGTGCAATTGATTGAATTACGATTTTGTACATTAGAAGCTGCTAAAACACAGTGCGCGAATGGAGTACTCTTATTTAATACGTACATATATCTCTGTTACCAATTACAACAATAAAATACTGAATCAACAGGATGTATCTTGTATATTGGCTGTACTTCGACAGGGAAACAGGCTTTTGTACGCTAAAAACTGCACAAATTGTCAATAATCAAAGTTTTTGTCTTCGGTATTCCATACATGATAACAACTAATATCGATGTGGCAGATGGTTTGATAAACGGAGCAGTAGGAAATTTAGTGCATCTAGATGCGATAATCAAGGCAAGCTTACTAAAGGGTTTTTCAATAAGAGGTGTAATTTTGAATAGCCCGCTATTTCGGTAGATGTCACTTTTGAAGCTGTCTTTTTTGATCGATACACGCTTCAACAACGCATTGAAATTATTAAAATTCACTATAAAAATGGTGAAAATTTGGCAGAGACGGTTCGTAAAACTAAAACATTTTTGGGTCCTCGTGAAGCACCTTGTCGGACAGCAATACAGAAATTGGTGGAAAAATTCGAGCTGTTCGGACAAGTTATGTGACGAATGAAACCCGTGAACGTCGCTCATGAACAACTGAGAATATTGCTGCTGTAGCCCAAAGTGTTGAAGAAAACCTAGGTTTGTCCATTCCTCATCGTTCTTTGGAATTGGGCATTACACCGCATTTTGCATTTGAGTCTTAAGGCTTATAAAGTTCAGTTAACACAAGAACTCAAGTCGGCCGATCATCCACAACGTCGTGTCTTTGCTGATTGGGTCCTTGAAATGAATAGAAATAATCCGGAATTCCATCGAAAAATCATCTTGACTGATGAGGCCCATTTCCACCTCGGTGGCTACGTGAACAAGCACAATTGTCGCATCTGGGGCTCGGAAAACCCAAGAGTTATTGTTAAAAAGCCTCTCCATCCTCAACGTGTGACTGTTTGGTGCGGTTTTTGGTACTGCGGGGCCATTGGACCTTACTTTTTCGAAAATGAGGCTGGAGCAACAGTAACGGTGAATGGATTGCGCTATCGAGAAATGATTAATGATTTTTTATGTCCGGAATTGGATGGTATTGATCTGGACAACGTTGACTTTCAAAAAGACGGCGCTTCGTGCCACACAAGCAACGAAACCATTGATCTTTTACGGGAAAAGTTTCTGGACCGTGTTACCACCCGAAGAGGTGATCACAATAGCCACCGAGTTCTTGTGATTTAACACCTTGCGACTTCTTCCTTTGGGGCCACATAATAGATAAGGTCTACGCCAACAGCCCAGCGTCGATTCAAGACCTCAAAGATGGAATTCGTGAGGCTATCGAGGACATAGGGCAGCCACTTTGCGATTTGGCTATGGAAAATTTCATGAAAAGAATATGGTCCTGTAAGCGTGATCGTGGTGGCCATTGGGCTGATGTTCTTTTCCATTATTAACGGCATACCTTCCTCTTTATAATGAAATAAACATCCGATCATTTATCTCAAAAAATGCCATTTTTCTTTGAATATCAAAATAACACCTGTACTTCATGGATTCAACCAATACTGGGAAAAAAAAGTCAGTCAAAAGGTTGCAGGTCACGTAACAGCAAGTAATATAAGTAAAACGGCTGTACCAATCGGCAGAAGAACATCAACAATAGCTGTCAATAACAATAAAACTATTAATTTAAAGCGATCACATTTGCCATTAGTTTGTGCTTGCGAAGCAACCATCCACAAATTTCAGGGAAGTACGTATTCTGAAATTGTCTACAAATATGACCAAAAACATTTGCAAGCATTGGTTTATGTTGCTTTGTCCCTAGTCACCAGATTGGAAGGGCTGTGGATTGCAACGAACGGAAATGATTTTACCTTTTACTCGTATCATGGTCGAAGAACATCTATTAGTACGTCACATTTACTTGACGAGTTTCGAAGACTTTCATTAAATGCACTTGAAACTGTAGATAAGCAATTCGATTTTTGAACCGGGGAAATGGAATATCTATATACACATTGAATTGTCAAAGTTTTCGAGCACATTACGCAGATTTGATAGACGCTGTAGTATGGAACTCGGACATCATGATTTTATGCGAAACATGGTTTGATAACTGCGAGAGAAACTCTGTTTTGCATTATAAAAGACCGAATGTACGAGCAGGAGGATCTTCCATATATCAAAACCAAAAAGATAGGGACAAATGTTATTACGCCCAATATAAAAATCAAGCAAATCGATGTATATTCATTAACAGTGACACCAGTTGGTGATATTCGTTATGCAGACAAACTTCCAATGGCCAAACCAGGCTTTCGTTGCTATCAAATATTTCTTATCCCTTTAATTCTCGGGGGATATTTCAATTATATATCGTACTTTAGTTATCACAAATCAATTGTATCCTGATCTGAACCTCTTTGCGATCGGTTGTGTTTACAAAAAGCGCCAAGCCACACTTGTAATAACCTAAAGCTTCTAAGAAATTCACCGTTCCTAAAAACAACAAGTGTTAACTACCGTTTCTGTCAATTCTTACAAAAGAAGCAAAAAAAAACAACAGCAGCAGCAACAGAGCTTAGGTTCATCACCCAACATGAATAAACCGCCAGATGTGAACAAGTTGTTTTCAACAACAACATTGAAGAAAAGCTTCTCTGCAGGCAAATATATGGTTATTAGTAGAACTGATAACAATAGCTTTGAGAACATATCTTGATAAAAAAGGTCATCGACTACACTTGTGGAGGTTAGGATATTTGTAAAAAAACGAGAGCAGGTACTCTCGTGAAAATTAAAGCCGACACAAAAAGTTATGGACGTCTACAAAATCAAAAAGAAATAAGACAACTCTTTAATAGAAGCTGGACTTATTATTATTACCTTTACTCTCATACATTACCGGAAAAATTAATGATTGGTTGTGTAATGGTACACAAACGGCCGTATATCCCTCTCCTTACTAAGATGTAAGATCGGCCTACGTTTTGGACACCCTACATCTATCTGTAAAAGCAATAAAAATGTCCCAAATGCTCAGATGAATACCACACTATTGAGAACGAAATTTGCTCAAAGGAAAAGTCATGCATTAATTGTAAACATAATCCAGAAGTTCAAAATAAACACACTCCAGTCGATAAGACGTTCCCAGTATTTATTAAATAACAGTAAACAGCTATTAAAATCAAAGAAAATGTAGACCACAAATCCGCCTTTAACATTTATAACATCCGCCACCTACAAACAAACACTCATTTGTAACATAACTGGCTATCTGTCAAGGTATTCTAAAATACTAACTTAAGAATTCTAGCCACTTGTTTAAATATTTTACAGTGAAATATTAATGGTTATGTAAACAATTACAGCCAGTTGCAGCTACTAAATAAACATTATAGCCCTAAAATAATCTCCTTACAAGAAAACCATCAACATTCCCTTAGCAGCATCCCAATTAATTATATCACATGCACCATTAAAACTCCTCTAATTATTCATATGGCGGTGTCGCCCTACTATTTCACAATTCAATATACAACAATACAGTACAACTTAATAATGACTTTGATGCATCTGCTGTCTGGGTGGTTTCTAAAATCAAATTCACCGTTCTATCTGCATACATATCCCTAACCAAATCATTTAACAATAGTAACCTTCATAATATGTTTTTTAACCTAAACCACCCTTCAATTATTACCGGAGACTTCAAAAGCTGGCATAACAACTGGGGTTCCCCACAAGAAAATAAAAGAGGCAAAACTTTAGCAAGTTACCTTCAACAACCTAACCTTACCCTTCTAAACGACATATCCCCAACTCACTACTCAACCCATAATACCCATACCCATATAGACTTATCCCTCTGCTCTTCTCAACTAATACCTTACACTAAATGGGAAATGTTCGACGACCTTTGCGGAAGCGATCACTTTCCAATATTTCTCTCCCTCTTCCCCATCTCTACACCAATTCACATTGCTTTAAACTTGATAAATCAATCAGAGAAGCAGCATTAATTAAGAAAACTATAATCCGTAGCGCACATTTTTCCATACCTCAAAACACCACGTACGCAATGACACTCACTGTTACCTGGTGGAACAAAGAGCTATCATCTCTGAAAATAAAAATAGTTAAAAATAGTTCTTGGTTATTACTGAAAAGACACATGAATACAGTTAATATGGTACAATTTAAAAAGCTAACGATAAATTAAGAAGGGCAATTATAGTTGCCAAAAGACAATCCATTATTGACTGCACTTCAGATATATGTCCTAGCTCCAACTCCTCCAAAATATGGTCCAACATCAAAAGATTTTGTGACTTTTTACCACAAAAACTAACAACAGTATCTTCAACCCCGATACCAATACTCTCACAACAAACCCAAATATCATAGTCAACTCCTTTGCGGACCAGTGGTCCAGAGAAGCTGATGATTCCAATTTCTCTCCTCTATTTCGACTCAGCAAGCACAATGTTATTACACTTACTTCCAAAACAGCTAACGAAATAGGAAAAGAAATTTCCTTCGTGGAATTCCTAACATCACTCAACTCACTTAAAGGCACCACACCAGGTCCTGACCGCATCTCATACTCCATGATCCAAAACTCACCCCATGTCTTTAAAATCCGTATCCTCAAACACTTCAACAACATCCTCAATAACTATATCCCCCAAGCCTATAAAACTAGCCTAGTCATATCTATCCTCAAACCCAATAAGATCAAAACTGAAATCAAATCGTACAGACCAATATCATTAATACCTTGCCTTGCAATGTTAATGGTCAAAATAATTTTCAAATACAATCTCATTCACAACAACCTCATTTACAACAACCAGTACGGTTTTAGATCACAACATGAGCTCTCTCATCCAAGCGTTACATGTCCATAATTTCTCTTTACTTCTCTCTAACCATTATAAACCAACTACAAGAATGGAAATTAGGTCCCAAAATCATCTCTTCTGTTAAAAATTTTATGCTAAACAAGAAAATTATAGTAAAAGCAGGTAAAACTCTTTCCAATAGCTTCCCTTTTAATAATGGCATACCACAAGTGTTACCATCTCTGTAATTCTAACCTCATATCCTACAACGCTCTAACAAAAACTTTAGCACTTCACCAGCATATAAAATTTTGCGCATATGCAGATGACTTCCAGCTCCTTCTTGATCTTAAAAGGCAAAATAATTCTAGTTCTGACCTATCTCAACATCTTCACAGTATCCAAGACTGGTGCACCTACTCAGGGGCCTTCCTTTCCATAGACAAAACAAATCATCTTCATATCTGCCGCAAAATGAACTGCTGCCACAAAATCCTTTTCGATAACCTTATCATCCCGTCTGCAGCAAATATCAATGGAACACCCACATCGCTAACCTAGCAGTTGAGCTAAAAAAAACCTCTCAATATTATCAAGCACTTTCCAGCCAGAAATACATCTGTAACATCTCAACTCTTAATTCAAATAGTGAAAGTTATCCTTATTTCAAAAATGGACTACTGTCTCCCAATTTTTGGACACTCCCCTAAATCGTATCTAAACAAACTTAGAATAGTGCAATCTGCAGCAGTTAGAACCGCTCTAGGTGTTTTTAGGACCACACCCATTTTCAACATGATTTTAGAATCTAATATTTACTCAATAGAAAAAAGATGCAACTTCCTGACAGGCAAACTTTCTTAAATAATAATCCTAACCTCCATCACAGCTCTATACAACCTTATTAAAACTACAAAAAGAAAACCAAGATACCTAAGCACAGCGTATAGACCAATATATATCTGCAAACAACTTGATCTTCCATTTTCTCCCATCAAATCCATCATCAGCAAAAAATACAATTAGCAAAACATTATTGACTCGATAGATTTATCCCTCAATAGTCTTCCAACAACACTTTCTTTCCTTCAAAAACGAATATTCTAAATACAACTTTATTTTCACTGACGGCTCCAAATCATCCGAAATTATTGGCTTTGGCATCTCTACAAACCCAATGATATCAGGCCTCTTACACTATTCAACAGTATTTGCAGGTGAAATCATTGCAATCCATGAAGCTATAAACATTGGTATACGTAAGCCAGGTACAGGCTATTTGCTCTTACTCACTTTCTGCTTTATCCGCTATAGCCAATTTTGAAAACCACAGCTACTACGCTTCAACAATAAGAAACCTACTGAACACAAAATTCTTCAAAATAAAACTTATCTGGGTTCCCAGCCACACTGGCATAAAAGGCAATGAAAAGGCAAATTTAACCGCAAAGCTCGCTACTAAGTTACCACGTGTATACACACCCAACTACAACATTAGCGACATTATTCATACTCTCAAAAAACACATAAATGTGGAACACAGCACCATAGTGGCATAATCAAATGCACTCTCCCAATAGCACTTCCACCACACTTTATAATTCTCCATCTTTTAAACTTTTATCTAGACTCGATCAGATAAAGTTTACTAGAATCCGACTTGGTCACACAAACCTAACAAACATGTACCTCATCGACAAATACCTAAACAACATCGGCACCTAATAACATTCACCACATTATCACATCCTGCTCCTCACTATACCACCTCAGATCCTCAACGTTCGCTTACATAGACCCCATCTCAATCATTTCTGATCCGTCCTTTAAAAATATTAATCTTATTCTTAATTTCCTAATAAAAACTAACCTGTACAGTAAAATTGAACTTTAAACTTAAGCATTTATTTAGTCTCTATTATTGTTATCTACACACAGATTAATATTATATTATATTTATATTTATAAGCTTTGCGCAAAGCGATTTGCATTGCTCGTTGTTATGTTAGTTAATCGGTTTTTGATCGTGATGCATTCGGATGAAAAGTGAAAGCTTTGCGCTAAGCGATTTGCATTGTTATAAGATGATATAGTGAAAGCTTTGAATGAATTGCAAAGTTCGCTTTTATGTTAGATATTGTTCGTCCTTTGATCAAGATGGATTCTGACGAATATTTTTTTTTGTCAAGTGCAACTTTAGATTTTGTCATTGGCAAAAAAATTGGAGTACACCCCCTCAACCGTAATCGAAGACAAAAAGGAAAGTTCAACAATTTATATAACGATCCTCGGAAACATCCAGAAAAAAATTTTAAGTACACGCGGATGTCAATCGCTACATTTGACTATATTTTAAACAAAATTTCTCAAAGATTAAAAAAACGTTGGACAAATTTTATACCTCATCCAATACTGCCTTGTGAGAAGTTAATAATAACATGAAGGTAATTTTAATACTCTTCATGGGAGTGAATAGTGTTCTTAGTTTGTCATGAAATTTGTAACACACAGAAGGAGACATCGCAGACCACATAAAGTGTATATATTTGTGATCAGCTCGATGGGACGAGTTGATTTAGCCATGTCCGTCTGTATGAAAACTAGTCCCTCAGTTTTTGAGCTAGAGAGCTGAAATTTTGTATATAGGTTTCTTTTTACCATACGCTGTTCAATTGTCGGGATCAGCCGAATCGGACCACTAGGGGGGTACCTCCCATACAAACCCCAATTTAAATTAAAGTTCTTATTAGAATTTTTTTTTTCTTTTTGGCGTATCAAACTGAAATTTGAACCAAGATCCAAAAGCTTAGCAATAATGGCTTCTAATATTAAGTTAAAATTTTATTATGACTGTACTTCACTAAATACATATTAAATAAATAAATATATATGTACATACACAAACGAATACATTTCAATTCATGATTAATAATGTAATATTTGCTGATATTAATAACGGAAAAACTTACTTTGTGTTTCTAATTCTTATTCAATGTTTTCCAATTATTTTCCACTAGAATTCGGTTGTGGTAATTTTTATTTGTTTGATCCCACAACACAGGACGTTTATATATTTCCGCTATTAAGTTTTCCACTTTTGTTTCCATTATTATTTATTTATTTCTCTTAATATTAGAAATAATGTTACTTCAACCAACTTGTTTTTACGGATGTTCTTGAATGCAAAAAGTTTGTTTGCTTTAAAAAACAAACGGTAATTTAAGCTCAAAATGCAACAAAAAACATGTACTTCCAAAGCGATTTCATGCTACAAACCATTTCCAAACTACTCGCTCGCTTCACTCTCACTATGTAGCTTTTGAGCTTTTACATATAAAAATGCTTGCAGAGGTTTGTAGCACGTTGTCGCTTAGTATTATCGCATCGCTTGTCGCGCGCACTCTGGCTTCAGACTAACAACGACCACTTCGAGAGACCGGCTGTATTGCTGTATTAACAAGCAAACCAACATATTGGCCAACAGATCCACATGAAACACTAGATCTAATTGATTTTTTCATTGCTAAAAAAGTTTTAACTGCTTACTTGTGCATTGAAAATGGTCTGGATATGTCATCTGATCATTCTCCAATCTATTTGACCATACATGTAAGATGTGGTATTCCTGGTTGGTGTATCCAGCCCTGTATTGATAGCACGCGGAGAGATAAAAAAAGGAGCAAGGTCGTTGAAGTTGTCGAAGAACGTCGAAGCCGTTAAGTTGAAGTTGTGCAGCAGACGTCATTACAAGTTATTACCATAATTGTTATTAATCATTAGGGCTATACACACCTATGCGGTATCGTCGTATTCGTTATGTCGAAAAAAATAAATTTGAAATACAACAAAATGTACAATTGGTATTGAGTCAGTTGTTATTTGTACGCGTTGAATGAAAAGACGACGGCTTCTTGGGTTTTTTCATCATCACGACTACAACCTAGAGACGTTTTGAAAAATTTTTTACGGACAACTAATATAAACAAACTAATTTCCGTTATTTTAATGAGGCAAACAACGCACAGTAAACTACATACACTGAATTACCGAATGAAATTTTACTGAACAGTGTTCACAGCCTATTTTTCTTTTTTACGATATAACAAATACGACGATGCCGTATAGGTGTGAATAGCCCTATTATTTTTATTATATTTGACACTTTTATTATACTGAACATAATACATTTGAATTAAATACTTTTAAACTAAAGAAAATCATGTTTACATATATGAAAACGTTTTTTGAAAGAGCCTCCTTTTCAACTTACGAACCAGTATTTTTTTTTCCTTATAACACTCCTAATTAGAGCATAGAGCATAAGGGTAGCATAGCATAGCAAGGCTTCTCCATCGCACACGATTCTGGGCTGTTGTTTAAGCGCCATCCCATATGTGGTGTTGACATCAGCTAGTTCCCGCAAGGTTGTTAAAATTCCATAGAGCTATTCTTGTCCGGGTGCGTGGGCCAAATGTCGTCATCATAAGTAAGCTTTTGTATCCGAGGCTTTTCCTTGTGTTGGTTAAAGTAATCGAGTTTTTTTTTTGATTGAACTAGGGTAAGTGATTGGCCTACCGCTAGCGATCTCAAATAATGGGCTGACGTCGCTTGAGAACAACGTTTCCGCCTGAAGCGCCATCAGTGCCTAATCTGTTTTGCACTGATGTTAAACGGAAGCTGAGCACAAATGGTTGGGGACTTCGCTAAAGTATTGTGGTGCGTAGTACATTGACCGCTTCCCCATTGCTGTCGCTGCTGTGCACCACTCAACTGCACATTCTTGTTCTCCTCTTCAATTTTTATTGCAGCTGCATTGAGCTTATTATTGCGAGCAGATTGGTAGGGGATTAAAGGTGATTTTGGATGCAAATATGAAGTGTTGGGATTAGGAGGTTATAGAATGATGGGGAAAAATTAGGAAAATGGAAAAAGCGCAGGATCAGTTCGTCGCCGCTGGGGCTCGAACATGCGACCTCCAGGGTGGTAGTCTAGTGCGCTTACCGCTAGGCTACAGAAGCTACCAGTATTCAGACTGGGAATATATTTAAAAAATTTTGGAAGATGTAATTGACCATTCGCTGACTATCGACACAGTAAATCAATAAGACGATGAAGTTCTCAAAATGACAAATGAAGTACTCCTGATGCAAGGAAAACACCAAATGGACATAAATATACAAAAGAAATTAAAAAAATGGTACTAGAGAAACGGAGAATGTGGCGATGGTGGCATCAGACAAGATCTCCTTTTGACAAAACTCTGCTAAACAATTATTAAAAAAAAACAGCATGACAATTAAATAATACAATAATAGAACTCTAAAAAATTAGTTGCAAGAACTAACAAATGAACTTAATTCAAACTACTCACTGTGGCAATGCACAAAAAAAAATTAAATAGCCATCATTGCAGCTGCGCACCAATCAAAATACCAGGTAATAAGTGGGCAAAACCTAATAGCCAAAAGGCAGATGCTTTTGCAGACTATCTTGAGGAGACTTCTACTCCATATGGCTCTCCAAAAGCTACTGACACGTAAGCTATCATTATGATTCCTTATACGAGATTCCTTCGAGAAACAAGGAAGAAGTAACCGATGAAATTGTTATATTGAAACCAGCAAAATCACCGGGGTATGATTTAATAACTGCTCAAATATTAAAGCATCTGCCAAAAAAAAAAAAAAAATTAAACAGCTTACATGTGTTATCAATGCAACATTTAAGCTACAATATTTTCCAATTTATTGGAAAAGGCAGAGGTTGTAATGTTAAAGAAATCAGGCAAATCAGAGAACGAACTAACGTCCTATCGACCGATCTCGCTTCTCCCCAGGGTATCAAAATTAGCTGAAAAGTTATGGATTAAAAAAATCAATATTATACTTGATAATGAAAAAATTATTCCTTCTCACCAATTTGGGTTCTGTTCGAAACATTTACAAAAAGTCCATTTGAAGAAAAAAACACCTGTAGTGCGGTGTTCCTCGACGTTTCAAAGTCGTTCGACAATGTGTGTCATGCTAGGTTACTGAAGAAAATCAGTGCGCTTCTACCAAACCAGTGCTCATGTATATTAAGTTTGTACTAATCCGACCGTTACTTTTAAGTAAAACATGAAGATGATTATTCATTACTCAAAGATAAAAAGGCCGGGGTTCCTCAGGGAAGTGTATTGGATCCTCTCCTATATCTACTCTTTACGCGTGACCTGCCATGCAATCAAACCTGCTTCACAGCGACATTTGCTGATGACACAGCTATTCTCTCGGTCGGAAAGACAGAGCTGGAAAATATGTATTGGCTTAAACAGTCATCGTTAAATATTAACAATAAGGTACTCCTATATAAGCAGATTTTAAAACTTGTGTGGATTTACGGTGCTCAGTATGGGGTTGTTGCAGCTTAAGCAATGCGCAGCAAATCATAAGGTTCCAAAACAAAGTGCTGAGATGTGCTGTTAGTGTTGCGGACGTAAGAAGCAGCCAATCACAAACAACGAAACACACTGTCTTGTCTCGCTCTCAGTGAATATCATATATATTTTAAGCTTATCGCGTTCTGAGAGACAGACATACGCAGCTGGGGACTTTGTTTTATATTATTTCTAGTTAGATTATAATGAAAACAGCTTTTCTTATGATAGCAAAATGGCATTAACAGACATTTATGATACTGTTAACCATTAAGAGCATTAGAATTTTTTATGACAATTTTAAGAATAGGGCGGTACATACATACATATATATGAATAATAAGCGTGACGAGGAGAATTTGGTCATGAAAGTCAGTCAGTCTGTCCGACCATGTAGATGCATGTTCTATGTTCTCAGCATCTGATCTATCAAATTGAAAGTTTATAATTTAAGTATGACTACATTTTGTTTGTTTTGTTTTTCACATTATACTTGTGTTAGGTAAGTAGTGCTCACTTTGGTGAAAATGTTCACTTGTTCTTTTTTGTTAAGTGAGTCAACACGCTCACATTGCTCAGTTGTTCACTTGCTCAATTATGAATATTTACTTTTCATTTGCTCCAACACAACTGGTCACGAAAATGATATGGCAGTTAGATTTTAAGTTTAATAAAGTATTTATTTATATTTCAACATTAAATAATAAAATAAACGTAACAATAAAATACAATACATTTCTCTACCCTAATTTATTGGGAATTTTTTAAAGGGTTCTGTTTCCTATTATTTTACATTGGCGCTAAAATATATGTGCTTAGAATAAAAAGAACCAAAACACAAAGAAAAGAGAACAACTAATCGACATAAACGACTGACCAAAAGAGAACAAGTGAGTCAAAATGAACAAGTGAGTAAAAAAGAACAACTGAGCAACATTGAACAAGTGAGTCAAAGTGAACAACTGAGCAGAAAAGAACAATAGGGAAGGAACATGTGCACTTGCTTAGTTTACTGAGTAACTCTTTTTTTTGTTCATTCAGTCATGAGCAACCGAACACTACTGTGTACATCTATGTATTACACATGCCTTAGTAATTTCCTCTTTAAATAATAAAGCCAATAGACGCTCCCATCCGGTTAATGAATTTTTATACTCTCCACGCAGTGAATAGTATTATAAGTTTGGCCAGAAGTTAGTAAAACACAGAAGGAGATATCGGAGACACCATAAAGTATATACGAGGCCGGTTCATTAAGTACCCGTGTTTGACGATAGACGACGTTACTGAGTGAAGTTAGTGTTATCATCGTGTGCTGCCATCTATCAGATGACGCTAATACAAATTTCAGACTGATTGATAGGTTAGTTTCGATTTGGCAGCCATCAGAGTCAGACGTGTTAAGTGATTTTCGCTGAGATGAAAAAAGAGCAGTATCGTTCAGTAATTCGCTTTTTGTTTTTCGATGGGAAAAAATGCGAGGAGATAAAAGCAAAGTTGGATGCTACTTATGGGGACACGTCGCCATCTATGACCACAGTTAGATATTGGCTCAACGAATTTGATGAGGAGCGACCAGGACGCCCGGCAGACGTGGTTACCGAGGAAATCATTGAAAAAGTCCACGACATGGCTCTCGCTGATCGACGAACGAAAGTGCGCGAAGTAGCAAAGGCCGTTGGTGTGTTGACCGGAACGGCAATAAATATTTTACATGATAAGTTGGCGATGAAAAATTTTTCGGCACGATGGGTGCCGCGATTGCTCACGCTAGACAACAAGCGGATGCGGCTGTTAACTTCGAAGCAGTGTTTTGGGCGATTTAAGCGAGATCCGAAGGACTTTTTGTGTCGAGCTGTCACCGTTGATGAAACCTGGATTCATCATTACACACCAGAAACTAATATGCAATTTACACCAAAGTACATCACGTTGATGGGGTTTTTCATTCACACCGGATATTTTGCATCACGAACAGCTGTTTTTTGTTTTGGTTATACACACACGTGGAACTTGCGAGCACGTTGGTTAAATAAAAACTAAAAAGGATGTGAAAAATACATGATTTAGAACATTTTGCAACATATGCAAATAGTTCTTGCAAATCCCTTTTTCATTCCTGATACTTATTTTATTACAATCTTTTAAGAAAAATTGACAATTTATGATTTACTTAATGTTCTGTGCCATCAGCTGCTGTTTTTGATGCCAAAAGAAAAAACACAAAATAACTTGGAAGCACTAGGAAAAACTTGGCGACACTGTCAGAAAACGTCTAGAGTGACCATTATTAATTTTCATAACAAGGCACATCAGTTCTTGATGCGACTATTGATCCCCATCACATTCTACAACAACAACCCCTGAATGACGTCATTTTCCTTATGGTTATTGTCGAATCTGATATGTATCAGTAGGCACATCAATGTTTGATGTTGATCGAAACAATGGATTTCTCGCGGTGAATCTGCACCAAAGAAGATTAAGACGACCCCATCGGCCGATAAGGTCATGTCGAAAATTTTTTGGGATGCGAAGAGCGTCATCCTCATGGATTTTTTAAAAAAAGGAAGATTGATCACTGGACAATACTACAGTGAGGTATTAGACCGCTTCGACAAAAAATTATTTGGCGAAAAAAAGGTGTTGTTTCATCACGATAACGCACCAGCACATTCATCTGGTGTTGTCTCCGCCAAACTGCATAAATTGCGTTATGAATCGCTACGCACCCCCCGTATTCACCCGATCTGGCTCCATGCGACTTTTTCTTGTTCCCTACCATGAAGAAATGGCTCGCGGGAAAAAAATTTAGCTCAAACGAGGAAATCATCGCCGAAACAGAGGCGTATTTTGGAGAGTTCGACAAATCCTATTTTTGGAAGG
Organism: Amiota communis; assembly: GCA_037043315.1. Classification (NCBI taxonomy): domain Eukaryota; kingdom Metazoa; phylum Arthropoda; class Insecta; order Diptera; family Drosophilidae; genus Amiota; species Amiota communis. The sequence goes on along the minus strand of JBAMAV010001194.1, from coordinate 354,415 downwards.
GGTTAAAAAATGGCCGGAACGTTGGGAGAAGTATATGTTTCTAAATGGGGACTGTGTTGAAAAATAAAACAATATTTTTTTGAAAAAAATGGTGTCTTCATTTCTAACACGGGTACTTATTGAAGCACCCTCGTATATTGTTGATCAGCTCGATGAGACGAGTTGATTCAGCCATGTCCGTCTGTATGAACGCAAACTAGTCCCCCAGTTTTTGAGCTAGAGAGCTACATAAGTTTGTTCTTACCATACGCTGCACATTTGTCGAAATCAGCCGAATCGGGCCACTAGGAGGGGTGGGTACCTCCCATACAAACTCAAATTGTTCTAAGTAGAAACTCTTTTTTTATTTGTCTTAATTTTGGACATTTGATAGTCTAACTAACCATTTAATTTCAATATTTTAGGATTACCAGGAGGGGTACCTCCCATACAAACTCAAATTCAAATTAATGTTCTTATTTGAAAAACTTTTTTGGTTTTTATCATATCCAACTATGAGTTTCCATATTCTCCAACAATGTATATTTCAAGATCCTAGGATTACTTGTTCGTGTAGTTCCCGATGTGTGTGCTCAATACACCATAGCCATGTGCCATTTAAATGTGACTATTGGTGTATTGAAATTAGTATGAATACTGACTCTACCCAAAACGTAGGTCAAATCATTAATATGTATAATATTTCTGCAGAGTTTGACATCTTTGGCAAAGCCAAAGATAACCTTTTTTATAGTTTTTAATCGTATTGCTTCTTACGTAATTTCCTTTTTAAATAATAATATATGTAATTATTTATCTTTCAGATGTTTCGTTAGACCTTAAATCCGAATCGCAAAAAGTCAATTACAGCCAGGATTGTTTATGGGAATTTTAGGACCTGTGGCTATGTTATACCAATTTAAAAATAATGTTTGCAAACAAATAAAATTTAAAGCTAAGTTTTAATGGTCTTTTAATCAGTAACAACTTAAACTAACCAAATTTTATATTATGGAGCATGTGCCAAAAAAAGTTTGGTATGAATGTTCAAATTAACAGCTGTTTGAAAAGTGTTTGCGAGAAATTCTTGTAAATATATATCTTCTTCTATCTTCTATATATAAATAAAATTGGTTGTATGTATGTGTCAACGCAACAACGCGATTGAATACAACACACAACAGCATGTATGATTGACGAATAAAATTTAATTAAAAACCAAACTTAATATTTAATCTTGATTGTTGTGTTTATGATAGCTTCAGAAAAAAGATAGTCATTTCGCGTGAGAAAACAAAACAAACGATGACAGGAAAACGGTATATCAAAAAGACGGTGTAAGAAAGATGTAAAAACGCCGGTTTGTCAATATTGGGCACGAGAGCCGATTTTATAAAACAACTGAATGGCAGTGACGACGAGTGTAGTATTGTCGCAAATGGGAAAGACAATAAACGAATTGTCAAACAAAATTTGCCAACCGTCTGGCGTTTCTTCTCCACTGCACGAAATGGCCAACTTGTTCTTCATACGTGGCTCATATACAGCAATCAAACGTACACGCACACGAGATAATCAGTCAGGAGGTTGCTTTGGTTACGCTCAACCAACACAACCGTATACAAAACGAGTTGCTAAGTCACAGCAAAAAGGTTGCGTCGAGCTGGGAAGTCACAACTTACAAATGAATGCAGTTTTGTCGACTTATGTTGCTACGTCTCAGCAACATCAGAATGTTCTGCAACAAACCATCTTTGCTACGCCTGAGCAACACGTGAACGATCATCAACAAATTATGTTTGCTACGTCTCAGCAACACACGAATGTCCCTGAACAACATATGTTTGCTACGTCTCAGCAACACACGAATGTCCCTGAACAACATATGTTTGCTACGTCTCAGCAATATGTAAATGTTCCGCAACAATATCTGTTTGATACGTCTCAACATCACCCAATGTATAAAGCAAACGATCACCATATAATGATGCAAAATTTGTACGTTAATTTTGAAACTTTGAGCAAGGTAAGCAATTTAATAATGCATATACGAACATACAAAATCCATACGCACACGTCAAAGAAGTAGTAGCACTGCTTCCTGAATTTAATCCTTCGAGGAAAAACTCTTTAACCCCTCAACAGTTTATAAATAGAACTGAATTGCTCCGGAATACGTACAAATGAGACGATCGCACGTTAATATTTGGAGTACAACAGAAGGATGTAAGGTGCTGTCAAATATTGGGTTGAATCGCTGGACGAAGTTTTTCTGGCGTGGCCTGATTTCGTCAGAAGATTACTTATAGACTATCCGCATGTCGAGAACGCTTCCGATGTCCACTTTAGAATGGCTAACGCAAAGAGGGCTCATAACAAATCGCCGCAAAAAAAGGGTGAGCTTTCAAACTCAGCAATTGCTAGACATATTATAAATGTTATCAACGATGAGGAACTTAAGCGGAAAATATCGAATGAATATGAACTGTGTTATGTTTTAATAGTTTTCATTGAGTTGTTTTTTTTATTTAATTTTCATATTGTTAATATTTTATCAAACACTACAATATTTTATCAAGCACTATGGAGACGTCTTTGTCTGCATGTAGATTGCAACTACATTTGCTTGTTGCTTTTCTCAGCCTCCTTACTGTCGCTGTGGTCGTCTCTGCTGTGGTCTCTGCTGTGTTGCTGTTGTATTGCTGTTGTGTCGCTGTTGTCATTGATGACGTAGATATTGTCGTAGTTGATGTATTTTCTTCCCGAACATACTCCGCGCGTTGAAAGGCCTCTGTCCCTTTCAACAATATTGTCCAAAGGAAGCGGTTGGTTAAATTCGAAATCAACCTTCGAACTGAAGTCCTGCAGCTCTCGTACACACATCTTGCTTAAAAAACCGTTGTTTTAACACGTCAAGCTGGGAATGTGCAACAACAAAGTTTGTGGCGTTATCACAGTAACACAAAGAATAAATACATTAGTTGAAAGATCAGAAAGAAGTTCTACATGAATGGCTTTTAATGCAAATTTGATCGATTTGCAACCACTCTATCTCTAGGTAGGGAATCATTTATTTGTTGTTGTTTATTAAAAAATTAAATCTTTATTTTTCTTTAGTTTTAGTATAACAAAGAATTGTGGTAAATTATAATATAATTGCAAACTGTTGTTCAAGTTAAATCGCCATATTAATACAATACGAAAATTCTCCTTCTTCCTAATTTTTGATCAAAAGCTCCTCAAGTCAATGACCTCAAAAATAGTTGCCAACTATTGCAATCTGTAAATGCCATCCACAAAAGATCCACATTCACAGACTGCCAATTCGGTGATCTTTTTCTTAGTGCTTTTCTATATTTTGTTTTGATTATGTTATGTGTCTGTCTGCTTAATTTGTAGCATTTGTTCTCCTCCAGCATCCTCCCCACTTTGAAAGAATGTACTTTAAACAAAACGTGGTCGCTAGTCGTCTCTTGGAAGTGGAGCAAGTTTGTGTATTGGTCGTCTGACTATGCCTTTTTTCGTTTGCACATCAGCGACGCGAACCTTGCCGTCATTGCCAACGATTGAAGACGTCACTCGACCTAAAATCCACTGTTTGGGTGGCGTATTGTCTTCATGGATGATAACGAGCTGTCCAACAGTGAGATTTTGCTGTTCCTTTGTCCACTTGGAACGTTGTTGTAACGTATGAATATAGTCACGTTGCGAAAGTGACCAAATTGCTGTTTGAGATATGTCACCCTTTGCCATCTTTCTAAATAACGCATTTTTTTTTCGTCGTCTGTACTATAATACAGTACCTCTTCAGGAACTGATACTAAGGAGGATCCAATCAACATATGTCCTGGTGATATTACTTCAGCATCGTTCGGATCATCAGTCATGAGAGCAAGTGGCCTTGAATTCAGTATCGCCTCAACTTCGATGAACACCGTTTGAAGCTCTTCGAATGACAATTTTGCGTTGGTCACATTCTTTACCACTAGTGTTTTCGCTGACTTTACGGCTGCCTCCCAGAGTCCTCCAAAATGTGGTACTCTAGGGGGGATAAAAATAAACTAAAAGTTTTTACTTTGAGGAATGCCACGGCGACTGACAAATCAACTTGATGTGTACCGCTTTAGAGGCGAAACAAACAAATATTGCAGCGTAAGTTTTATACAGTTGTTTGCCCCTTATTTTGTAAAAAGGACCTCAGAAATCTACGCCTGTAACCAAAAACGGTCGCATGATGCGCAACCGATCTGCTGGAAGTTGACCCATAATTTGCTGCATAAGGCAAGGTTTGTAGTGGAAGCAAAGGGTGCATCCGCGGACTACTTTGCGAATAACTTCTCTTGCGTTCACCACCCAGAATTTTTCACGCAATATGGACAGCAATACCTTTGCTCCTGCATGTAAGTTGCTTCGATGTAGAAATTCGACGTACATCCTCGTAAACCGATGATCTCTAGGCAACAGAGCTTGGAATTTAGCGTCATATGGGATGTTAGCATTCGCAAGCCTACCACCAATTCTAAGCACACACACTATCTTTGTTCCCAATCGCATTTCATCCAGAAATGGAGTAAGCCGTTGCAAGCTTGGTTGCAATGACTTTTTGGATTTCAACGATGCAACTTCCTTTGAAAACGAAAATTGTTGTATGTGTACGACAATTCTCCACAAAGTTATGGTTAATTCATTCGACGGTATATGTAACAAGTCTCCTGGTGAGAGCTATACATCTGGCTTTATTCTGTTTGCGCATTGATATACATATGATGATATACGCAAGACTCGCAAATATGATGAGCAATTATTCACAATCGAATCGATAACTAATTCAGTGCCCTGAGTGTTACTACAAGCTAATGTGGTCTTACTACGTACTTCGATCGGCGGAGGTAATGATTCCCGCAACTGTGGCCAATCGCACTCAGGATACAGAAGGAAATCAGGACCATTCACCCAATTATTTGTGAGCATCTCTGCTACGTTACATCCTCGGGACACGATGTCTGCTGGATTCAGCTTTGATGGAACATGTCTCCAAATGATGTCTTGACTGTGCTCTTGTAATTCTGACACTCTGTTTGCAACGAAACAATGCAGTTGAGAAGCATGCATTTTTATCCATTTCAGCACGACCTTCGAATCCGTCCAGAAATAAATTTGTTTTGTGTATGCTTGTAACTTCGTAGCGAATTTACGCCAAGTCCTGCTGAGGAAGACAGCGGCGCACAACTCAAGTTTTGGCAATGATTGTACTTTCGTCGGTGCCACCTTCGACTTTGCAATGAGCAAGTTAACTTTGATGCCATCACTTTGTTGAACCCGAACGTAGATGCAACATCCGTACGCTCTTTCTGAAGCATCTGCAAACCCATGTACTTCACACAACTCATTTGGTGAAGTGAACACAAATCGTGGAAATTTTAAACGTGAAATACCACGTAGATCCTGCAGCAGATTCAACCAAGTTTTTTGAAGCTGATTTCAATTGGCGTATCCCAATCAATACCCTTCAGTGTTATGTCATGAATGAAGATTTTACACCGAATTATCACAGGGCTTATAAGACCTAACAAATCGAATACTCGTGCAACTGTTGACAAAATAGATCTTCTTGTGAAAGGTTCTCCTGACTCAAACTGGTAGTGAAACACCATCATCAAGAACAAGGAATTTTTCAGCTTCTAATGTTGCCACAATTTTATTTGAATTACTGCTAAATTTCGTTAGCTGTAACCCTGCTCTAGTCAGAAGCGTTATTAACTCGACCTTCTTTCTTTGCAGCTCATCCTCTTGATCGGCCCCAGTTAATAGATCATCTACGTAAAAATCATTGAGAAGGGCTTCGCTATCGAGTGGAAATTCAGACCCGTAAGAACCTGCTATGTGACGCAAAGCTCTTATTGCCAGAAATAGGCACGGTTGGTTCTCGCCTAGGCTGTATTTACCTTCTCGTATAGCATCAAAGAAACCTTCAGGGTTAATCAAGATGTCGATTTTGGAAGATGAATAAAACTGTCGATCAGCCAGTGTTATGTTGGATGGTAGATTCCATTCTGCGACTATGACCCTCTCCTGCTTTGCACATATTCGCTTTATCACCGCGAATGTTGATGGCCATTCAAATTCAGTGCATCGAGGTCGAAGTGTTGCGAACACGTTATAGTTCACCTTCTGACTAACATCTGACAAACCGCTAACTTCTTCATATACCCTTTGTTTATCAAATTGCAAACGCTTAGCAGTTTCTTCCGTAATGAAATTGACCTCGGAACCAGAGTCAAGTAACGCACGAACTAAGTGAAGCTGTCCGAATTGGTCCTTTATCTACTTTATCTACTGCTGTTGGAAGAATGCCTTTCTTGGCTGTGTTTGCTACAAGACTAACACCTTGCGACGGTCGTTTGTCTCCTCTGAAATGAGTTGTGGTTTCGTTAATGATCGGCTGTTCTGTTTGTGATAACGTGAAAGGAACAAAGTCATGTAATAGCTTGTGATGAGCAGAGTTACACACTTTACACCTCGACTTGGATCGACAATCCCTAACTTGATGTCCTTTCCTTAGACAACTGTAGCAAATACCTGATCGTTTTACATGGTTAATTCGTTCTTGTAATGGGAGATTCGCAAACTATTTACAACTCGATATATAATGTGTTGTTACATTACAATATACGCATGCAGTACTTGTAGTAACAAATGCTTTCAACGAATCCTTTGTCTTTGGTACGCTCCCTGACGGCTTTTGTTGACTTACAATTCCCTTTTGTGTTTCGAGAAATTGGAAACGATGGTTAAGAATGTTGCAACAATCATCCCACGAGAGCAGCTTTTCGAAATCTTGCTTCTCGTTGAATTTCGTTCTGGTCTCCAGGTCTACTTTGGTTAGCAGAATGCGAATCATGATGTTGTTCATTATCTCTTCAGCAGATCCAATGGTAAGAAGTGATCCACGTATTGCTGATGCAGTGTCGACAAGCTTCTGCAGTACTGTTACTTCAGGATGTGACATCATTTGCAAAGAAAACAAATTCTCGATACACTCACGAAAAATCAATACATCGTTGTCGTATCTTGCCTCCAATCGGACCCATGCCTTGCTGTAGTTAGCTTCTGTAAGTTGGAATGATTGTACAACTTCAAGTGCTAGTCCAAACAGGCAGTCAACTAAGTAGTTAAATTTGTCGATGACTGGAATAGACGCATCGCTATGTACTAAGTTTGTAAACGAGCTTTTAAATCTTTTAAAATTGATGTACTTCCCATCGAAACTTGGCGACTTCAATTTTGGTAATCTGCTTACGTGTGCTTGACCAGTTGACATTGTGGAACTTAACAGCGTTGAGTTATGTTCATTGCTGCGACGCTTACCTAATAACGAAAGGATTTTTACCTTTGCAGCAATGAACAACTCATCTAATTCGGCTCGACAACCATCAACGGTGTCCAAGTTCTCAATTTGTGTTTGAATCTGGATAAGTTGACGATAGTGCGACTCCAGAATATTTAGTCTAAAATCTAAAACATTAGCTTCCTCTATTGCCCCATCTGCAATGACTACGTTGTACGTTTTTTATGTGATTCTCAATCACCGTACGTTGGGCACGCAAAGAAATCAGTTTTGATTCCCTCAAGTTCGTGTCGGTAGTACTCATGTTATTTAACTTGTTATTGACCCTGCCTAGCTTGTAGTAACACTATGACCTATGTCTCTGACAATTAAATTGCAAATTTGCTTTTATCGTGCTTTATCTTTTATAACTATTGCTATAGCATGTAATAATAATGATAAACGGCGTATATTCGTATTTACTTGCTGTTTGTGTGTAGATAGTAATAGATGCTCACTTTCCTGGTGTGTGTGGTATCCTGGAGTGTGTGGTATCCTGGAGTGGTATGTGTGTCACTGAGGTGAAATTGTATGGAATGGACAAAAATGTAGCTGGACGTATAGTCTCGTATATATTCCACTTCACTTTTGATGCCTTGATTCCAGTGTATTTACACCTGCTAAAACGATCACTTCTATTATATCTTTTTTAATACTGTATTACGTGGACGATAACTTAGCTTTTATTGCATGTCCTGTCACGGTCGCCAAAAATGTTTATTAAAAAATTAATTCTTTATTTTTCTTTAGTTTTAGTATAACAAAGAATTGTGGTAAATTAAAATAGAATTGCAAACTGTTGTTCAAGTTAAATCGCCATATTAATACAATACGAAAATTCTCCTTCTTCCTAATTTTTGATCAAAAGCTCCTCAAGTCAATGACCTCAAAAATAGTTGCCAACTATTGCAATCTGTAAATGCCATCCACAAAAGATCCACATTCACAGACTGCCAATTCGGTGATCTTTTTCTTAGTGCTTTTCTATATTTTGTTTTGATTATGTTATGTGTCTGTCTGCTTAATTTGTAGCATTTGTTCTCCTCCCACAGTTGTAGTAATCGAGGTTTGTAGTAAAACAGTGCGTACAGCGTCTGACTACTTTACTCATAACTTCTCTAGTATTTATAACCCAAACTTGTAAACGAAGTAATACAATTAGTGCCTTAGGACCAGCATGCATATGGGTCAGATGTAAATGTTCGATGAATTTTGCGTCATAGTTCATTGGCGCATGAAGAAGTCGTCCTCCTACTCTCAATAATGATATCGTTCGACCAGGCAATTCCACAAATGGTGCTAATTTCTGAAGTTCTGTTTTTAGTGACTTCTTTTCATTCAAAAATTTTATTTCCTGCGAATACACTGAAGCTTGAACCGACGATAGTATATCATATCGTATTTTGTCGCAATTCTGTACTTAAGACACAATAAGCAAGAGACGATGGTAAGACGAAATTCTGTTAAAAATCTGATCAATGATAAATCCAACGTTGCCACTATCGCTACACTTAAGAACTTATTTTATTTATTTATATAATGTTGACAATGAGTTTAAACTAATAGTTAACATTAATTAGAGGTAGCCATGGCTGCCAGGGCCTTAAGCTAGTGGGTGTTAATTAGTATTCAACCTATTTAGTACTAGTTTTGCTAATTGTAATGATTGTTTAGATTTAACTGTAATATGTAGATTATTATAAAAAGGAAGAGATTTAGATTAAGAATAATTATTCTTATTATGATATCTTAAATTTTACTGTACATGTTTGTTTTTTTAAGGAACTCTAGGATAAGTTTAATGTTGTTAAAGGAAGGATTAGCAAAGAGAAGTATGGGATCTTGGTTGGTGAATGTAGTGAGTCTGAGGTGGGATAGAGAGGAGCAGGATGTCAAGATGTGTAGGATGTCGATACGCCCGTTATTGCATAAGGGACACATGTTGCTAAGATTTTTGTCAATGAGATGAATGTTCGTAAGGTTTGTGTGGCCAAGACGTAACCTATTGAATTTTATCTTGGAGATTGGAAGTGTTGATATTTGATGTCTTATCTGTTGTTTTTGTGTTGTCGTTTTGGTTGTTGTTTGCGCTGGCGTCAGGAGAGTGCAGAGCGGCATTTACCGTTTTGGAAATTGGTTTTATGTTGTTGGTTGTTTTGTTTGCGTCTGTTGGCTTTTCGTTTTCACTTTTGTTGTTGATTGCGCTGGCGACAGAAGAATATGGATCGGCGTTTACCGTTTTGGTGGCTGTAGTTCTGTATATTGTTTTTGCTTCACGCATTGTGCATTTGTTAGCCATCTTGATTTTTATGATCTCTTTATGTTCGTTGTATTTGCTGCATTGACGGGAGGAGGCGGGGTGTTTTTCTGCACAGTTTACACACTTTGTCTGTGTGCATGGCTCAGGAGAGTGTGGTGGAAGACCGCAGCTGTGGCATAGTGGAAGATTTTTGCAGTGCGGTATGTCCAAGTAGCTGGCAAGACTTACACCTCATGGGGTTTGGGATATATTCTCGCACTTTGACTGAGTGCCATGAGATATCAATTTTCGATGGAAGATGGTAGAGCTCAAAAGTCAGTAGTATAACGCCGCTTGGTTTAGATACGCCATCAATTGTTTTCATAAACCTGTGATGCTTTGAGAGCTGAGTTCCTTAATAATCTCCTCTTCTGGGATAGGAGGCCACGTAGGGGGCGTATATCGTGCCTTTGACGATGTTGAGGGACTCATGTAGCTTGCTTGATATGTCACAAATGCCGGTGAGTGTTGTGGTTTTGGTGAATTTCTCTGCGTCTGATTTTGATTTGACCAACAATAGTAAGTTGCCGTCGCGAAGATTTGATATGGATATGACGTTCTTGGAGATAAGTTGGATGGCGCGATGAACGGCAAAGCAGGAGAAGTCTGAAATGGGTTTTTTGGTATTCTTTGAAGCCATTATGATGTATTTCGGATTTTCAGCCATTTTGGTGGGAAGATCAGGAAAGGCTAAATCAAGCTTTTGTGGTTGTCTCCGTTTTTTCATAGGGGGGCTCTCGGCTAGCGGTGTAAACCGATTGCTCCCCAGGTTGGGTGGCCTGGGGGCCATCATGAACTTAATTATTAATATAAATTAGTGTAGTTAGTTTTTGTTGTCCGATGCGTGAAGAAATTTTTTTTTATGTATTAATTTTATGTTTTACGCGAGTATGTGTGTATGTATGTGTGTTAAGAGAAGAACAAAGCGAAAAATAGATTGCCGTTGCTTAAATACTGACGTCTGCTCGCAATGAGTATTAATCGTCGACTGACTTAAGAACTATTGCTTTGCGTTTCACTAAGTCTACTTCACTAACATTTGCTGCTGATGAAGAATCTGGCCACTCAGAATCTTCCTGCTCAAGAAACGCAGGCCCATTAAACCAGGTAGTATTCAATAATTCCTTCGCTTGGCAACCTCGAGATACAATGTCTGCTGGATTGTCTTTACCGGGTACATGCCACCATTTTACATGTACTAATGTGGACTGCATTTCCGATATCCGATTTGCAACAAAGCAATTAAGTTGTAATGAATGCATTTTAAGCCACTACAATATTATTTTTGAATCTGTCCAAATGAAAACTGAATTAGTTAATGTTGTAAACTTGTATTGAATTTTCTGCGACGTTTGGCAAAGTAAATATGCAGCACACAATTCTAAACGTGACAATTGGTGCCACTTTTGACTTTCCTATTACCATTGAAGACTTTTTGACTACATTTATGTTTACTCTTATGTAAATGCAGCAACCATTTGGCTTTTGTGAGGCATCTGAAAACCCATGAATTTCGCATTCATATTGATATGAAGTTAATACATATCGAGGAATCTCAATTCGATCTAAGGAACTTAAATCCGATTGAGTAAGTTTCCAACGTTCATGCAACGCTGATGACAATGGTTCATCCCAATCAACACTTTCTAACCAAAGTTCTTGTATGAACATTTTAGAATGAATAATAATAGGACTCAATATTCCAAGTAAGTCATACAACCGTGCCACGATCGACACTACACCTCGTTTCGTACTCCAATTGTTTGTAGGTAACTTGTAATGAAAACATAACAAATCTAAACTAGGCTTCCAAGACATGCCTAATGCTTTACATGACGTTCAGGTTGGTTAAGTGAAATTGATTTTGTTACAGCGAAGTTTAAGCTCCATTCAATAGACACTCTTGATCGTATTTTTGAATTCACCGCAAACTTCATTTGTGTTCGTACATCCGCTATGCCCGGTATTTCCCATGCATGACATATCTATTTAAGTTGTTATCGTTTTGCAAATTCCTCCGTTATAAAATTTACTTCAGAACCGGAATCAAGTAATGCCTGTGCCAATTGATATGTATCAAAATCATCTTGTATTAACACCACCGCCGTAGGAATCAGTGACCGCGACGAGTAACGTGAAATCATTGACACTGCATGACTTGTCGTAACCCTATCTTGATTATTACTTTCCGACTGATGACCCTGGTTGAGATTTGAAGTTATCGCCCGATTTGCATTAGAAGATCGATGAAGAGTTGTATGGTGTAGACCATTGCACACACGACAATGAGTCTTTGTAAAACAGTGATTTGCCATATGAACTTTCCTCAGACAGAGAAATGACTTTCTGATAAATAGGTACTTTTCTTTAATACTCAACCTTGTATACAGATGACATAAGCAAAGTGGATGATCTGATGCATTGCATTTTGGGCAATTGTCACTTGTAACCAAAAAGACACGTTTACTTCTCTCTTTAGACTTTTCAAAATTTTGCTCTTTGACAATCCGTTTGCCATTTGTTTCTTAGTATTGACAATGTCGATTTAAACTCCTACAACATTTGTCCCAGTTCGCTAATTTATCAAATTCTTAAGATTTATCGTATGTCTGTTTTGTATCCGCAACTACTTTACATAAAATCAGATGAAGTAATATTGCGTTCATGACATCCTCTTCTGAACATAACGATAAGAGTGATGTTCGCAATCATGAGAATGAGTTTAAAATTACCCGAAGAAACCCTGGATCTGATTTAAGCATGATTAGTGCATCAAAAAGATTAGAGATATGCTCATTTTTGTCATATTGATTATTAAACAGAGTTAATGCCTTACTATAATTGTTTTCTGTCACTTGAAATGAAGATACTATGCTTAATGCATCTCATGACAGACAGTCAATTAAGTAATTAAACTTATCAATTACCTTGTTTATGTGATGCTCAAATCGATTCTGCGAGGTTCGATACAACGAATATCGATTTTTGTGCTTGTGTTTATAAGAGGCAGTCGATATCAGATTGTTTTAATCGATTTTGGTTTGTTTTCGTTGTCAGAGTAGCCATATGCATAAAATATAATGTGGTTTTCTCAACTGAATGCCTTATATTTTAAAATCACATTGAATAAAATAACATATAAGTGTAAAATTCTTATCTTGATTTGACGTTTGACGTTGACGTTCTACAATGATTTTGCAGTAATTAAATCACAAATTATTAAAACAAGTTAAAATAAAACAAAAAAGTTCTACCACATGGCAACTCTTATGAAACAACATTCTGAAATACAAATCGAAATGACAGTGCTAAGTGTATATATGACATCGGAAATCGATTTACAAAACCGAAATCGGTTCTCATATGAGGGTTTCGTCATAATGCCTTTGCACTAACAAATTCATCTTCTAATTCACTTCGTTGATTATCCGCTGCATCCTACTTCTCTATGTTTGTCTGTACTTCACAAACTTGAGAAAAATAAGAGTCTAAAATTTTTAATTGACATTCTAGTGCATCTATATCATGTTCTCTTTGGCTTTCTACTCGCTCTTTTATGCTGAATATACTTTTATTAATGGTCAGTCTTTGTTGCTTTAATGCTGACGTCTTTGTCTGCATATAGATTGCAACTACATTTGCTCGTTGCTTTTCTCAGCCTCCTTACTGTCGCTGTCGTCGTCTCTGCTGTGGTCGCTGCTGTGTTGCTGTTGTATCGCTGTTGTCATTGATGACGTAGGTACTGTCGTAGTTGATGTAGTTGCTTCCTGAACATGTACGTTGCAACGATCTGCTACGAGACATCCTTACCTTTTGTCTCCACAACGAAATAAAACAACCGATGCCAGTTAAAACCAAAATTTATACGAAACCTTCCCTTAACTAGCAATGTGACGGCCGATTGCCATGAGAAAAAAAAAAAAAAAGGAAACGAAATTCTAAAAACTATTTTTGTAAATGGTAACAAAACGAAATCTTTTGTCGATCCGGGGAGTACGAGAACTCTCATTAGAAATCCATTTTCTAAAAAGGTTGGTGTGGCCTAACTTTGCTCAGTCACGCTTAATGATTTTGGTGGGGGTAAATATCTCTGCACTCGAAAATATCAACGAAAACAATAATTGACGAACATACGGTTTGAAATCGACATGCTTATCGTAAAAGACTTCTTACCGAAAATGTTTTGTTAGGCAAATACATATTATGCCGTGAAGGCAACCGACTTGTTATCGAGGGTGACGATTGCCATGTTGAATACATACGTACCATTCAAACGGACGAAGTAAATTGCAGGGAGGTTATTAAATCCATGGTATAACTCTTGTTTTGCTGTAGTTGTCTCACATCTGGGCAGGTGCGCCATATCAAAAATGGGTATACAACTATCGTCAACTGAACCAATACGAACAAAACCATACGGACTGGCATTCGCCCAAAGAATATAGTCTTTAATATAATAGCCGAACTATTAGACAACGACATAATTCGCCCATCAGACTCTCCTTACGCATCTGGTGTAGTCCTAGCCGATAAGAAAAACGGAGAACATCGATTCTACGTAGACTATCGCCGTCTAAACACAATAACAGTAAAAACCCCGTTCCCTTTGCCAAATATAGAAGAACAGTTACCCCAACTCGCTGGTAATGATGTTTTCACTCAACTAGATCTGCGTATCCATCAAATTGGATGGAAGAGTCATCAAAGATGTATATCGCGTTCGTTACAACCGATGCGCATTACGAGTACAACCGTATGCCTTTTGGACTTGAAAATACCCCACCCGCGTTTCAACTAGTTATGAACAAAATAGTCGCACGAATGGAACCAGGTCAAGTGCTGGCGTATCTGGATGATGTAATCGTACCAAGCAACACCATCGAAGAGGAAACACATGCCTTGAGAAGTTCTTCGAAATCCTGAGCGAAACTGGACTGACTCAACGTCTTGATAAGTGTAAGTTCTTAACACATTAACTAACTTTCTTAGGTCACTTTATCACCAAAGATGGAATTACACCTGGAGAACATAAGGTCAAAGCAATCCGAAGATTCAAACCGCCAACCAACACGAATGAAGTCCGACGTTTCTTAGGACTCATTGGCTTATTTCATAAATTCGTTGAGCACTATTCGATCATATCAAAACCGATTACACGTCTACTACGAAAATCAGAAGAGAACCGGTGTAGTTAGAATGAATATCAACAAAGCGCATTCAACGAACGTATTGACAAGCTAAGCAGTATGCCGCTACTCGCTCTATACGATTTCGTGTATGTGCTTTTCAATGTCGCGCATAGAGGATAATGAAGCTCACAACCCTGGCTATCAGTTTTCGCGTCCTTGCTGGCAATCCACCTACGTTTGCCATCATGCGCGATATATTTCCATTGATTTTTGTGGATTTGTCCCTTATGGTGAGTAAGTGCTCCTTGAAGGACAGTCGGGTATCAATAAGCACTCCAAGATACTTTATGAATGGCTGGGAGGTTATGAGGCAACCACCAACACGAAAAGTAAATGACTCGCGCACTTTCCGGGTGGACAGGAGAACCGCAGGAGTACTTCGTCTGCAAAGTAATTTTCTATTACCCGCATCAGGTACCCTGGTGCATCCATGATCCGCGGCTAGCTCGCAATGTTAAGGACGTTTTTTATATCTAAGGTCATTACAGCGCGGTACTCCTAGTCGCCTGCCTTCCATCTTGTTCCTACGCGCAATATCCATTACTGCTTGGATTGCATCCATCGTGGATTTTCCATGACGAAATCTAAACTGGGCATTGGATAAAGCGTTCGGTCTATCCAAGGTTGCCTGTAGGCTGCTGACTATGATACTCTCAAGCATCATGCCCTGTGAGTCAAGCATTCAGAGTAGCCGTTACGCAGATGGGTGATCTGGTTGCTTTTTGGGTTTAAGCAACAGGACTAAACTCCGACTTTTCCATATGGTTGGGAAAACTCTCTTGGAGAGGCACGCGGAGTACATTTTTGCAAAGATTGCAACATCTACTCGCACGGTGGCTTTTAGAGCCACATTGAGGTTACCATCACGCCCTGGGACTTTCTTGTCTCCCAGCCTTCTGAGTGCTTGAAGTACCTCATCGGGGATGACCTCTGGGACTTCAGCAGAGTCTCAGAACGAGTCATAGAGCTCGACTGTATCACAGGCAGGGAAGAGTGTAACAACCACGTAGTTCATCAGTACTGGGTGTGGTGGCTGTGGGGTTGAGGTCCCTTCACCGTACTCATCAGTACTTTATAGGCCTTGCTCGACCGTATTGCCCTCTGAAGGATGTGTCTAAGCAACTTGAAGTCGCGTTGAAATTGCTCCCAGTTGGTGGACGTTCTACCACGCTGCGCCAGCCTACGCGCTCGATTGCAGCGACTTCTAAGACCAGCGATCTCGACGGTCCACCAAACAGCCGCCTTTCGCGAAGGCAACTGCGTTTTTCTTGGCATCACGTTATCACAGGCTATTGAGATCCGCTTTGTTATGGCTACTGCTATACCATTCGCTCTATCGGTGGTAATTATGCCACCCTCCCAGATTTGCAAGAAGATATCCTTATCAAACAGTCGGTCTCTCCAACCTTTAGTTATTGATATGGACTGCCGTCCACCAACTGTCGGTTGCAGCGCAATCTCAATTACGATGGCTCGATGATCACTGTTCGTGTAGAAATTACCAATGCTCCATGTTGTGTTTCGCACAATTGAACAATGCGCAAAGGTAAGATCTATGGTTGATCGCCTATTACCAGCCGTGAAAGTGGACTGCCCATCATTTAAGAGTAGGTACTATGTTCTGTGTGGCAAGGCACTCCATCATAATTCTGCCACGCTGATTTGTAAGCCTATTACCACACATGGTGGACAAAGCATTGAAATCGCCAGCTATAATCGTCGGCGTCCTTGTCCTGGACTCCGCTACTAACTCCGTTATGAGTTGCTCAAAATGGTTAAGCTCCAGACTTGGAGGCGCGTAAATGCCGTTTACTTTAACCCATGTAAAACCAGAACGAGGCGTTGAAACTCTGCTTTGAGGCATCTTCCCACCAGTGATCCAAATGGCGGATTTGAACGATGCATCTGAGGCCCATTCATGTCCCGTCATGTTGTGATAATGCTCGCATAATAGGACAAGATCGATATGTTGCTCGAAGACCGTTTGAGCAGCAAGTCTTGGGCTGCCACACAGTGGTTAATGCTGAGTTGGGCGATTTTCATCTCCGTCCTGTTTTCCTGGCCTTAACTGCCCTTTGGATTTTCGGGCAACGGGCACGCCCCGCTGCATGGTTACCACTGCATAGCGCACATTTTTGATCTGTCTTGCAATTTGCTGCCTTATGACCTTCTTGTCCGCATCTCCTACAGAGGTTGCTCCGGTCTGTAATTTCCGGTTTATACGCCTCAGAGAGATAATCACGGCTGAGGTCGGTGGAAACCTTACACCAAATGGCGTGATTAACTACATGCTAAATGATGAAGACTCCTGGAACACAGAGTGCGGGATAATCGTGCCAATAATGCAGCAGGTCCGCAGAGATGAGGAACTGTACAGAAGTATAGTCTAACCTAGCTCTCCATGGCGAAGCAATGCTTCAATTGGTGGTCCCGCCAGGGTTGAAAAAAAGGGCCAGTGTAGTCCATGGGGTGGATTTAGTACGTAGGCACCACATAAGACTGCTGACCTGTGAATCGTGCATTCTAGTAGGTCGGTTTGCTAGGATTTTTCGAAGATTTACACCTTGGCTAATACAAAAAAAAAATACCCATCCTATGCGGACCCGTTGTGCCCTCAGCACTTTTTTGGCATCCGCTACAATATAAGCTGTTTGTGTGCCCCGGCGTACCATCCCCATATTTCGGACCGTTGACTCATCTGGGCGACGTATTTCACACTGCGTGCGAAGTGCATCACACACTTCCTTCGCGGTTGTGATTTCAACGAAATCCTTAAGTGGATCGTCACCGTGTGCGTTTTTGCCAAGACTTTAGCTGTATCGCGCAGTGTTTCCTCGACTGCCGTCTGGAACTGCGATGTGTTATTATCTGATACCCGTTTGAGCTGTAGCAGTAATTCATTTTTGGCGTTACGTCGCACAGCTTTGACGTTCTCCCGAGGCTCTGGAGCGCCGGTTCACTCCGGATTTTCCAGAAGATCTCTGTGTAAGAGGTATTTACGGCTGCTGAAATGATTAGTGCAGCCGGCTTCGATCTTATGCCCTTTGCACGTTTTTTCCGGCCAAGCACTTTAGTCCACTCCTTAACTTGTGGCAACCTCTTTCCTTCCTGGTCCTTGCTTCTTGTCTTCTTCGGGGTTTTCCTTGACGTTGGAGCTGGCTTTAGTGTTGTCGCTGTTGCTGTCTTGGGAGACGCTTTTTGTTCAAGGTTAGCATCTCTGACCTCTTTCATCCGATAGTTAGGCGCAGCAGTTTGTGAGGTGTGTCTCTTTGTAGGAGGAGTCTCTAAGTTTCCAGCTGGTCACAGCCAAGGGGTGGTCTGGGAAAAATTATTTCTCCTTATAACCTCTTTGGCTTTCTCATCCCGCTGCTCTATGGCAGTGAGCTCATATAGAGCTTTTATGCTCTCTACCGTATCTCTTAGATGCTGCTTAATGGATCGCTTTGGCTTTCCGTCAGTGCTCTTTTCTTCCAACATACAGGTCAAGCTCCTTATTTTCTCTCCCAGCTGATGAAAGGACATGGGACCTTATTGTTGCTTTCTCCTGGTTGGTGGCACAAGATGCGCTCGCCGCCTTTTGATCGAGGTCTGAAAGGGTTGCCCTCCTCTCCAGTTCTTCCTGTAGATTTGTATGCTGCAGCAACCAGGTTTTCTATTGCTGCAGTAGTTTTTGGACTCGTAGCATTATCTGTAACGGTGGCCACGTGCACCTCCGTAGCATTTCGGTAAATTTACGACGATGATCCGGGGCCCGCATGTGCACCCTCCAAAGTCGCCGGTACTGCAGATCCGACTCCCTGCACAATATATTTACTTCCTTTTTTCGTGTTCATTTTGGTTTTATTTCTGGGTGCCTTGCCATATTGTTTTATGTATAAGCCTACCGACAGGTTGTCTATTACTGCCGACTTTTCAGGTACAGACGCAGACCAATGTGTCGCCCAATCTGGGAACAGACCCTTTTGGATTTGGATTTGAGAAAACTTAATTAAAGAACGGTTTTCACTCGCCCTGTCATGAGAATTTTACTAGAGTGTGCAGCCTTTTAAGCTACCCCTTCCAAACTCGTCACTCATTGGTCGGGGACTGCTTATTTATTATTCGCAGTTAACCTACTAATCTGCAGGCCGTTCACTATCCGCCACCTGTAACCCCCACTGTAGCTTGAGCTACGCCCAGTGTGGGCAAGCATTGTGTGCCGACGTTATTGCCGACTATGACTTAAGGTACAAATTCACACGTCACGATTTGATCAAATCGTCTGAGAAAAGAGAGAGCTGAAATGATTTGATGTGAGGATTGCGCTGATTTGACGGTGGATCCAATGTTTGAGTCAAATCAAAACGTTTTGTATTTCTTCAAATCTTTTCTGCTCTCTGGATTTGATTTGACAGAAGTGGATGTGTGGATGACGAAATCATCTCATTGTGATGAAATCTTCGTTGCGAACAGACGTGTGTGACTACAACGGCACATTCACTGTATGTATTTCTTCTCATTTTTCTTTCACCCTCTTTCTTCATCATTTTTTTCTAGAGCAAGCAATATTGCCGGCACATTCGCTATGTGCACTCATTGTGCTTCATAAAAATATAAAAAAATTCTCAATTTGAAAAAAGTGGATGAGTGAATGGGAAATGCATCAAATTACAACAACAACGACTTGATCAAATCGTGGACGCGTGGATTCCTACCTTTACTGCTGAGATGATGAAAGTCGCAAATTGTTTGAAGCAGGGTAATTGAAGAATTTGCAGGTATTATATGTTTATTAAAGAAAGTCCAAAAAGTCACAATTGTTTTGTTTACCACTCAAGTGCCAGCTGTGTCGATCATGACAGACATCATTCAATACAATGATGTAAAACTCACCGAGAGCTTATGGTCGCATTGTGGTTAAGGGCTGCTGTTTTGAAAAATCGTGTGTTACGAAAATCTGTTGCGTGGTGGCGAGGACGACTTCCTGAATGAAACATTGTAGTTAAAGAGCTGGCAAAGCAGAAATAAGTTAAGGTGCATATGTTAGCAAAAGGTGTGAGCTGTGGTTGGTCAATAAAATAAATGGAATAAGAAATAAAGAAGAGAGAAGAATAAAATAGTTAATACAAACTATTTAACTTAACTTAACTTAACTTACAAATAAGTTAAGGCATATGTGCGAGTGTGTGTATGGGCATTTTCAATGATCGCGTCCCTTGCAAATTTCGTAAAGACAGTTAATTTTTATACATGAAGGCTTCAATTGCCAAATCGATTAACTCATAAATAATAATAATAGTATAATACAAAAATATATATTTATAAATATATACAAGTACTCGTATGTATATCATATTATATATTGTAATAGTATATAAGGTACAACATTAGTGTGTAAGGATAATCGTAATATATAAGATAACTGTTTGCGTCGATACCGAAACAAAGAAGTGATCATAATGGCGGGCATTAGCTGTACTGGCAGGATATTTATTTATTTATTGTATTTTACTTTAATTATGTTTCATATGGCTTAGTGTTTGCATATGTTTATAAATGGATAATGTATAACTCATATGTGTTGATCAAATTTATGTTGTAAAGTCAAGTAAAATTTAATATATTTATATTTGTGATAACTGAAATAAAGTGTAATAAACAATAACTAAAATCGTTTGCATAAATGCTATAAATGAAAGGCATACCAAGCATTAAAAAATAGACAGCATTTCAAATATCGTCAGTGGTTCATCGGTTGAAAACTTGTCTTTCAGCGGTGCGCACCTGGGTTAGAGCCTCAGGCAAAGAGAAAAATCTTTTTATTTATACATTATTCCACACATCAAAATTGTGTTATTTCTACCTTTTTATTTAATTTTTATTTGCGATCAGTTGTAACAAATTTTCTAATTACAATTTTTTTTTATAGCACAGAATTGGTGAGCACCAACGAGGTTAACCAATATAAAAAAGACAAACTAAAATCTATTCTAACTATATTCTATGTGGAAGATCTAACCCATGAAACCTATTCAGGCGCCTAACGTCCATATCGTTTTCTAGCAGACTTATAGCTAAATTGTTGGTACGATTATGAAGTCTCTTTATGTATCTATTTGAACTTTTTTTTATTTCATCCTTAATAAATGATATTTTGAGGTCTTTATGGAGGTGAAAATTGGTCACATACCAAGGAGCACTTGTTATTTTACGTAGCGTCATTGCAGAATCTCAATATTGGAGTAGCTTGCCATTCCCCACAGCTACATTGCATAAGTCCACACCGGCTTCAGAACTGCTTTATATAGTCGAACTTTGTTATCTAAGCTAAGTTGAGACTTTGGTCCAAGAAGCCAGTGCGTCTTTCTGCATCTTTCTGCATTTGTTATGCTTTTATGTGAGTCTTCCAAGTAAGCCTCCGATCCAGGTGTATTCCTAGGTATTTGACGGTGTCGCTTTGTGGAATAGTGGAACCATTCAATATAAGCTTCCCCGCTTTAAGGTGAAAGTAATTTGAACTGACTTTTGTGTGTTCACCTCTATTTCCCACTGCTTCAGCCATGTTTCGACTAATAAAAGTTGATTTTGCAAGTGCTATGTGGCAATGATATTTTTTTCATTCGATGCAATTATCGCTGTGTCATCTGCATATGTTGCAACCTCAACATTATTTCTCACTGGCATATCAGTGGTATATATTGTGTATAGGATGTGGCCAAGTACGCTTCCTTGGGGTACCCCAGCATTGCATATATTTTAGAGTTCTCACCCGATTGATGAACATAGAAGTGGCGATCAGCGAGGTAAATTTAAGAAGGCGTTATTATGGTGCAGGAATCAATTTCTTAATCTTATAGAGCACACCCGGATGCCATACTCTATCAAATGCTTGTTGGACATCTAAAAAGAGAGCATCACAGTATTTTGTTTCTTCAAGTGCACCCATAATACACTTGACAATTGGTTGGCCTCTTCGAAACCCAAACTGATGTTCGGTTATGATGTTAAGTTGGTCCAAAACACATGCCAATCTTCTTAAAAGTATCATTTCAAATACTTTAGAGAAGGTTACAAGTAGACTAATGGGACGGTATGACGTCGTAAACTGCTCAGGTTTATTTGGTTTAGGTATGATAATTACCTCTGCGCATTTCCATTGTCCTAGGAAGTGATCTAGCCTTAGCATAGCATTGAAAATATATGTTAGGAGTCTGATGCACTTTGAAGGTAGATTTTTTAAGGTGATTCCATCAATTTTTTGGCGAATTGACAGACTCAACTGACAGGGCGAATCCAAAAAGTTAGACACCTCAGATTCTGTTTCCAGATCACTTATTAGGTTAGGTTGAAAGACTGAGTGCAAGTGCTGAGCAAAAGCCTCTGCCTTTTCTTCATTACCTTTGCTTCGGACCCCGTTACTGTCTACAATTATAGTACTTGTTCTGGTGGGCTGCTTTAAATACTTAGTTGCTTTCCACAGGCTGTAGTCAAGATGTGCTGTAAATGGATCCAGATTCCTTAGGTACTCTGCTGTCGCTTCATTTTTTAATTCTTTTAGTCTTATTTTCAGGTCCTTGGCTGCATTATTAAAAATACGTTTGTCTAAAGTACTTCGACTAATTTGCCATTTCTTTCGTAATTTTCTTTTGTTTTTTATTATCCTTCTCAGTTCATCTGTCTTGATTATTGCACGACTCAGTGAATAGAAAACCGGCTTCATGAATTGTATTAGTTAGCGTTTCAATTGCAGAATCAATCTCTTCGCCAGTCGTTAAATGTGTGTTCAAATTAATTTGATTATCAAGCCAATTTTTGAATGCAACTATGTTGGTTTTTGAGGTAATAATTTTAAGGTAAGGTTTTTCTTTAATCTGCACGGTGGAGCCATAGGTAACAATATTTGGCGAGTGATCAGAGCTCAGGTAAAAATTCTCCTCAACATGAAATTGGCTTTGTGGAAGTCCAGAATATACAACAAAGTCTAACAAGTCTGGTATTTTATTGGGATCTGTAGGCCAGTAAGTCGGCTTACCAGAAGAAAGAGTTGAGTAATTATTTGTAGTAATACATTTATAAAGTTCACTGCCTTTTGGGTTTACCAATCTTGATCCCCACCAGGGATGCTTAGCATTAAAGTCTCCACCGGCAATAAAGTGACCACCAAGACTTTTTAAAGAGCATTTTATAGTCATCTTGTTTTACTGCATACCTTGACGGCAAATATACTGTGGCCACTCAGATATCAATGTGCACTTAATTTGTATAACAGCAGCTTGAATGTTGTTTAATCTAATCTATCTAATACCCTCTAATGTTAAAGTATGATCTACTGGTAATCAATATCATTCGACTTTAAAAACAAAGTTATTTCATTAAAATGGCTGGAAAGTCCATTGGCATTCCATAAGTCGAGACGAACATCTACTTGCATAGTTTGCTCGTCATCATATTGATGAGATTATTTGTCAGCTCAAGTTGTTTTTCCAAGTGCCTTTCAATTCTGCCCATAGCGCTGTAATCTTTAGAAGAATCTTCACCTCCTATTACTCGTGCATATGATGGGTGGTTGCTGCCATTAGCTATGTTTTCAAATGCAGTGCTGGGATTTTCAAAACTTGGCTGGTTGTTAGTTGGATTGCTATGATGAGTAACTCTTGCAGTGGCAGCACCTTTATAGCTTGCAGCATGATTTTCATTACAGTTTGCATATTTTGCCGGTAGGTCCTTGGTCTTCGTGCAGTTGATGCTAGGATGGCGCAGCGAGCATTTGACGCATTTGAATTTTTTATTGCTGTAGGATTTTGTGTATCCAAACTCCTGACATCTGAAACATTGTACGATGTCGCCTACCTTCTTTGGCGCTTCGATTGAAACCATAGCATTGCCAATTGTATATCTCCAAGTTTTTGGTGTCCGGCTTAAGATCTATGAAAAACATATTCAATCGGTCCTTCGTAATGCGGCTTCTGATGTTATTGACGTCCCTCACTTTTAATCCTAACGATTCAATTTCCGTCTTGATTATGTTAGTCGGTGTTGTATGATGTGAATTTTTAGCTACTTCTCTAAAAGCTCTCTGTTCTTTTAATTGGTACGTATAAAATTTTACATTCTCTTCTGTCAGGATTTTTACAAGATCTTTGTATTTTTCCACTGACTTAACCATGATCCTGACGTGACCATCTCGCTACGATTTATAAGTAAAATGTGCTTGGTTCAAAGTCCAGTGCAGGTACTTTCCTTTTGACATCTCGTGAACTCAGATTTACTCTCTTGTTTGTTCTTGTTTTTGTAATCACCTTCTGCTAATCCATAACGGCACCATTCTCATCATCATCATCATCGCACATATTGTTGCTTAGCAGTATCGGCTGCCTGTGTACTATCAAAACCGTTTAGTCGCTGCATATTAGTCGAGCTTGACCAGTGGTCTTGAAGTTTTGTTTGTGACGTAATTTGAACTTTGCTTCGTTGCTTTTTGTTACTGTTTTGTACAGCCGTCGGGTTCTTTTCTTTGCATTCAACTGTTCGGATACATTTTTATTTCTTGAATGTTTGCACTTTGTACTACTGTGTCTTCCACAGCAGCAGATACAACAAAAAACTCAATCATCAAAACCCACTAGTAGCCTCGCTAAGCATAAATGCACCACACAGGCGTCTTAAAAGATTACACCCTAATGATCTCCTCACAAGGAGAGTATGAAAATAAAATACTCATGATAATATTATAACATTACCATAAGCGTCTGTGACGGACTCATCACTGTTCACTAAATCAAACCAATATTTTAAGGCGGATTCTGCTGTTAATGTTTTCCTATATATGTACATATGTAATAAAAAAAAAAAAAAAAAAAGACCAGTGGTCTTGAAGTTTTGTTTGTGACGTAATTTGATCTTTGCTTCGTTGCTTTTTGTTATTGTTTTGTGTTTGTTCTGTCAATTTGTCTGGTGATTGCGTTTGTCGGGTTCTATTCTATGCATTTAACTGTTCGGATACATTTGTATTTCTTGTAATGTTTGCACTTTGTAATTGCGTGTGTGTTGTTCTTGTAGGCTTAGCTGTTGTTGTGGGGAGAGCTTATTTGCGACTAAAATATCATACATCATACAGAAAGCAATAAGAGAAATTACAAAGTATCGAACGAACATACATGTTGCATTGTACCTTCCAGCATGTTCTAACATATTTTTCAACACCCTTCTTCAATGCAAGCATGTTTACAATATTATTCTTAATTCAAACTTAACATTTTGACAAGCTCGATGTGTTTATTCTTACACAAGTTTTTAGTCAATACATCGGCTATCATTGCGTCAGTTGATACATACTTCAAATAAACATGACCTTCAGTAACAATTTGACGAACAAAATGATACTTTATATCAATATGTTTAGTTCTTGCATGATGCACTGGATTCTTCGCCAGTTGTTGTGCGCTCAGATTGTCTCCATACACAATCGTTCCGGTATTGACATCTCCTCATCCGATCTCAATAATGAGTCGTCGCATGGCTACCGCTTCCTTAAAAAAACACATAGTCAGTATATGACTTGCGGTCGACCTTGTCACCACCCCAGTCAGCGTCAACGTAACCAGCAAATGCCTGCCCGCACTTCTTGTAGTTCAGCTTCAGGTTGATTGTAGCTGCAAGATACCTGAGGACGTGCTTCACACCCGCAAGATGCTCAATGTGCGGATCCTGATTCCGTTGAGCTAATTTCGCAACTGAATGAAAAATATCTGGCCTAGTCGTTAGCGCCAACCACATCAATTCGCCAATTGTTGATTGGTATGCCGTTGCATCTACCTTTCTACATTGACTGTTGTCACATGCTACCTGAAGACCAGCTTCTAACGGTGTGGCCGCAGGTCTGCATTTTTCAATGCCATGGCGTTGCAATAAATCCTTGATATATTGCGTCTGGGCCAAGGTGATCTCACCTAGTTCTCCTTCTCGTTGAGCCTCCATACCAAGAAACAATTCCAACGGACCCTTGTCAACACATTCAAAAGCTTTTGAAATGAGTACCTTTATGTTGACCACATCTTGTTTCGACTCGCATGCTATAATGATGTCATCTACATATATCAAAATAAATGACAAATTACCTTTAACACGCTGCTTGTAGAGACATGGTCCGTTTTCGCATGGTATGAAACCAATTCCACGTAAAACACTATCTAGTTTAGTGTTTCACTTTCTTCCTGACTGTTTCAACCCGTAGATAGCCTTTTTTAGCAGCAAGGCCTTGCCAGTTGTGCTGTTATCCGCATATCCCTCTGGTTGCCTCATATAGACCATGTCAGTTAAGTCACTATTTAGGTATGCGGTGCATACGTCCATTTGGTGTAGATGCAACTGTAACTCTGCTGCCAGCGCCAGCACTAATCGTATGCTCTCCAATCGGCATACTGGAGAAAAAGTCTCATGGTAGTTTATACCGTATCGCTGTGCCCAACCTTTTGCCACAAGTCGTGCTTTGAAGCTCTGTATTTCTCCGTCTGCTCCACGCTTCATACTGTACACCCATTTAAAGCCAATAGCTTGCTGGTTCTTTGGCAAATCTGCTTCCACCCACGACAGAATGATGACGCGTAGCTCATCATTCATCTCTATTCCAACTGTTCCAAGTTGATCGATGATCTCCATAAATTGGTTCAAGTAACCACTCATGCCTTGACCAACCGCCATCCGTAGACCCAGCAGCTTCTTGTACGGTGACACTTTGCGCACTGGTCCAATAGGCTGGTGTACATCCTTTAACTTCGTCCACGCCTCATTGGATGTGAGGCTGTGCTTGACATAACCCAACTGTGTTGGTTTCACACTGAGAACTATCATGGCTAGCGCCTTCTGATCCATGTTAGTCCAGTTTATTCCCTCGGAAACATCTTCCTGCTTGATCGCTCCTGATACCACACCCCATAGCTCCGGGTGTACTAGGACACTACGCATCTGGACACTCCAGGTATCATAATTACTTTCCTCAAGTACTTTCTATATTGTATAACGCACTCATACTTTATAAACTGTTATTTTAATTGCCGACTCAAGCCGTTGCCTGGGCCCATAACCTGTTGTGAGGAGAGTTTATTTGCGACTTAAATATCATACATCATACAGAAAGCAATAAGAGAAATTACAAAGTATCGAACGATCATACATGTTGCATTGTACCTCCAGCATGTTCTAACATATTTTTCAACAGCTGTCACAGATCTGCCCGATGACGTAATCGATGAAGTATTCTTGGGGATTCGATTATTGATTTGGGTTTTACTAACTGCATACGATGAAGCGATAGAAGCAGTTTCAGCGTATACTGTTGTTGTTGTTGGTGCTGCTTTAGTGGTTCAAACAGTTGTTGCTAGACCTGTGCACAGTGAAAGTTGCTGGGATGGGCCAGTGCCCCAGTGGCGCTCCACGGCAGTGAATGTCTGGTGCTTTTATCATTCGAGCACTAGTAGGAGAGCAGGAATATGCTCTACGCTCAGCCGACTTAGTGGATAACGACAATGACCCATTCTTGTTAGTTAGGTCAGAATAGACTACCGAAAAGTATGCATTTCTGGTTGGTTTAATTGCTGGGTTTTTGCTTTTTTGGTGAACCAGGCTCATCTTAGCGCTGTTGTTGATCTCTTTTTATTTGAAGATTGTATTGATTATATCGACACAAGATTACGAGCGCAAAACACGTCTGCACGGCTCGAGAGTTCACATAAAAATGTAGGTAGCTAAATGCATTAATGAAAGTTTGATATATGCACATCTCTTTCTGATGTGTGCCTGGTCTTGAGAAGGCTGATTCATCGGCATTAAAGTTGCGAGAGTTGACAGATAAGATTACTGCGCACTTACGTGCGTTGCAATCCCTTGCCACGAAGGAGGAAATTGTCGATGCTATGCTCGTTCAAGTTTTGTTGCTGAAGCTTGATAAGACGACCCAGGCAAAATGGGAAGAGAGTTCATCAATCAACGAGTTGCCTCCATGGGGAAAACTAGAGATCTTCTTAGATAAGCGTTGCCGAATCATGGAAAATGTTGAACATGCCATCAGAGCTTCAGATCGTAAGTTTAGCATTGCTGAAAGAATAGTAAATTTCAACACAAGGAAAAGTTTTGTTGCTGAAAATGCCCCTACAAGTTGTTGTGTGCTTTGTGAATGTGCAAATCATTCTATATACAACTGCTCTCGTTTCGTGAATCTCCCACCTAGCGCTCGTCAGCAACAGGCAAAAAGACTTGGACTATGTTTTAATTGTCTGAAGAAGGGTCATCAAACACGAGAGTGTATACTTGGAGCTTGTCGTACTTGTAATATGAAACAGCATACGCTATTGCATTTTAATAGTGAATCATTGAATACTACGCAATTTGATAATTCAATTGCAACATCGTCATTGAAACCATCGACTTCGAACGCCACTATATCACCCCCTTTTCAAGCCCTCGTGTCTGATTCTCTATCTGATGTTGTGCTTCTGGCCACTGCAGTAATATTCGTACGCAATACTTCCGGCATACTCGTATAATGTCGTGCATTGTAGGATTCTGGTTCGCAGTTACACTTTGGCACATCTAGATTTGCTAACCAACTTCGAAAGACAAAAATGATGACTGCCGTTTTGTAACTGACGGTTATTCTGTGGAGCTCGTTCTGAAATCGAGGATTTCAGATCTCACAACTAACATCACTGCGGTCGTCACACAAACCATCACTAATAGTTCTCCCAGCTCATTTGTAAATACGTCGTCTTGGAATGTCCCTTCGAACATGTAACAAGCGACCCTTCGTTTAACTTGCCACAGCAAATTGATCTTCTCATCGGAGCGGGTCTATTTTTAAAGTTGTTGTGCATAGGCCAGATTTCACTGGCTCCTGGTTTGCCATTGCTGCAAAAAACATAGTTTGGTTGGATTCTCTTTGGTGTAGGTCAGCATGCCCCAAACTCTCATCATTCGTCGTAAGCCAAAGAGCTTTGGGCGGCATTAATCCCAAAACTCAGCTGGAAGTGCTGGTGCATCGAGTACGTGAAGAAAAGTATCAGTGTTGTGGGATACACAACCGTCAACGGCATCAAGGGCAACGTTTAGCTGATGAACGTAGTAAGCTGGTGAGCGTGAACGTTTAGAGCGCGATAAGACTGAGTTATTACACTTGAAGAAAAAGTGTCAGAATATTGAACGCAAGAAGTTTGAACTTGAGCGATTTAAATTGAAGTGTCTACAGATGAAGATTATGCAATGTCGTGAAAGACTGCCAGTTAAACATTCTACTAAACGAAAATCAAATCATCGTTGCAAAGAGTAAAAGAAATGCATTTGATTCAAATGTTGTCAGTTCGAGAAATTCATCTTCAATGAAACGTGGCATAGATGACTGTTCCAGTTCAAATGAACATTCCACGGTTCCAATGACTATCTTTCGTCAAATACTAATCGTGTTGACATTCCTGGAGCGAAGTAAATTAATTTTGCAACTTAACCGTTGATAATTTTGTTGGAGGACTGTTATCAACCAACGGAGGAGGTTCATAATAGTGGGCATTAGCTGTACTGGAAGTATACCGATTTTGATCACTTTCTTGCTTGAAATATTTTATTTATTGTGCTTCATATGGCTTAGTGTTTGCATATGTTAAAGTGTTTGCTTGTGTTTTAAAGTTTTAATATTATCGCTACCATTTATGTGTATAAATGGATAGTGTATAATTCTTATTTTTGATCAAATTTATATTGTGAAGTTGAGTAAAATTAAATAAATTTATAATTGTGATAAGTGTAATAAATTGTTATAACTAATAACCAAAATCATTTGCATAAATGCTATAGAAGAAAGCTTAAAGAATCACTTAAAAATTAGACAGCAAATTCCCCATATAGTCAGTGGTGCATCGAATAAAAGTTTGTCTTTAAGCGCTGTGCACCTGAGTTCGAGTCGCACCCAAGACAAGGAGAAAACTATTTTTATTTAATGCACATTATTTGACAATCAAAATTGTATTTTTTGTACTTTGTCAAGTCAAATAAAAAGCAGACGTTAGTTCAGGAGTATAAATTGCGGTCCACGATTGAGGCATCGAAGGATCAACTCGTGGTTAAAAATAAGTTGTATTTTTATTAAAATTAAAAATAAAAAGCTGCCGGAAAAGCTCGGTGTCTCCCATCACTGTTCTTAAGAAAGTCTGAAATTTGGCCATATATACAAAAACTAAAATTGTCCGTTAATATGCGAGACCGTCATTCAAATGAGTTTTCAGAGTACCTGTAAAAATAGGCGATGGTTCCACCTCCATAGCAAGCGATGGTTACATTACGATGGCTGGTGTTATAGAAGCCTGTAATAGAACAATTGAGGAACTTATTAATAAGGTATATCCGGGTATTGAAAATTTGCAGCATAAACACTCCAGTTGGCTTTTCGAGCGAACTAACATTACTTCGACAAATACGGCCGCAGACGAGATTAACAATTCGGTTTCACAAAAAGTCTCAGCAGAATCCAAAATATATAACTTTTTGAATGCAGCGACAAATCGAATTGACGTTGTTCACTACCCAACAGAATTCCTTAATTCTCTAAACTCTCTGGCACTAACACCACAAAAATTAAATATTAAAATTGGTACACCTATTATACTTTTACGTAACGTTAAGCCACCCAGTTTATGCAATGGTACAAGACTCCGAATCACACGTTTCTTCCCTAATATCAGAGTACAAAAATATTCGTACGCGAACGCTCATGAGCGCTCATTTATGCAAAAATTCATAAATGAATATTTCTTGTTATTGCTCGCGTTTATATACGTTGTTCACGAGCAAGAGCAAGCATTCATTTTGCACTTTCTTCATACGTGAGTGATGAACAAACGAAAAAAATACTCACTGTTCATTGCTGATAACAATTCATTTATGTGCTCTCATGCGCTCTGCTCATGTACATTTCAGAGTGTGTCATCTCGGGATATGTAACAACAAAATTACTCATAATTTGTTGTTGGGTATGCAAAAATTTAAAATAAGAAGAAGAGCTTCTTTTTGTGTATTCTATTAGTTTCATTCAACCGTTGGTTGATGCTTCTCACTACACATGCATAAATGCATACCTATATGCTAGTCGTTCGAAAATGAACGCTTCATTAATGAGCGATTCATTTATGAACAAAATCGAAATCACTCACGTTCGCGTATGAGGAAACAAAAAAAAATGTTTCACTCGCGCTCGTGAGTGAGAAATGAATGAAATTTTTATTTTTTTCATACGAATATGAGTAAAAGAAAATTAAACAAAACGCTCTCGCTCGCGAGTGAGAATGTGCGCGAGTGAGTATTTCGGTACTCTGCCTAATATTATAGAGGCGACTATTTTCACAGGTCCGGGACCACCACAGAATCAAAGTTTCCTTATTCCTGGCCATATGAATAAAACTCGAAATGTAGTTTTTACGGAAGTTTTCAATAACTATGTTGCTCGGCTTACAATTATTTTCTCATAGTGGTAATGCAGATAGACTAATACATTAGATTTACAAAAAATGAATTATGCTAAAGGTTTTTCAATACAGCACAAAATAAATAACAATCGAAGTATTGACTTATTTTTTATTAAATAACATGTTGTTTCTGAGTGAGGGCGTAGCAACGCACGCCGGGACAGCGAGTAGTCTTTATATATATAAAAATAAATCGCTAAATGTGTTGGTAAGCGCATAACTCAATAACGGCTGAATCAATTTAGATGCATTTTTTTTGTTATATTCATGGAGTCATCTAGGTGGTTTTGATCTGATTTGAGATACAGACAGTTGTTTACTTTTTTAACATTTATTCATTTGGCGGAACCAATTTTGATGATGTTTTGAGGGAATCTTTAGCATAGCCTTGAGACTGTTTAGTTAAGTTTGGTGCGAATCGGACTTGTTTTTGTCGAGAAATTGGTGGATAATATTTTGCATATAGAACTTAGAGACATATTTTAAAATCAATCATGTCGCCTTTGTCACATATAGCAGGAAATTATGTCAATATTAATATTTGATTAGTCTAATTTTTCAAAAGTAAAAAGAGAACAGTATCACGTACTAACATCACGTCGCAAGCGTAGCAAAGCACACCGGGTACGCTAGTATATAAATATATATTGTTATAATGAAAAATGTGTTTTATTAAATTTTCTTTTTAATGTTTTAATCCAACAAAAATAAAAACACAAAGTTTATTTTAACCAATTTTTATTTTTAAGATTATAATAATTCTTAATGTTTCTTTTTATCACTTAATTTTATAAGATTTAATTTAACAAAGTTTTTTATTATTTTAATTGTAACTTAACGATCTGTTGTTCACTGCAGATTTTTTCCCACTCACTTGACTAACTTATAATGTTTTCACACCGAGCCTGATGCAAATCATTTTTATCATTTTTAAGTAAACCATAAATTGTTATTTTTTTATAAGAGATTTAAAGAAAATATATCCGGAATGAATAAGAGAGCTTCAAAAACTATGTGCATATATTGCAATATGTTCTAAATCAATGAATTCTGTCTGCGAATAAAACTTCGAACACGAAAATATGTCGCGTACACCTCCACTAACGACGAACATTTCAACAACAAATTCTACGAACATGTGGATGGCCTGCTTTAGTAATTATCAATTTTTGTACCATATTTTATTATTTGGATGAGTTCCTTCATTCGTAATTATGAAATCATCAGGTCTTTGTACGGTAAGAAGTTGTGCTCTAATTATTTCTACAAGGTGAAGAAAGGACATGCGAATAACTACACTTGTTTCTGTTGTTTGTATTGTCACTTTTGGATGATTTCTTCCATTCGTAACTGTGAAATCACCAGATCGTTGCATTACGCAGGTTATAACAAGTTTAATTTATGTAAGACTGTTCGTTTTAGGAAATTTTAATCTGTTGAAATTTTTACAAATAACGAAAAACTTGTCAAAAATATTCTAAAAAAAAAATGAATGTACAAAAATTTAACTGAGCAAAAAATCGTTCAAAAAGTAAATTCTTTAGTTTTTGCTATGTCGATCATTCGATAAGATGATACTGATCAGAAAAACAAAATTGATATCCACTACTTCATAAAGATATGAACTGTAATAACTTTAATAACCATTAACAAGCGTATGGCAGCGATTGAACTCGCAAAGCTAAATCGGAGTTGAAATCAGTAAGTACCACAATATATACATTTGTGCATATTTCTGGTTATTGAATATTTGACACCAATGTTACAAATTATTTATTTAAAGCAAAACTTTTTTGTGATTTCTGAATTCGTAACATTCTGGTATTGCTTGACGTTCTTGCAGATCACGTTCATTAGTCATATAATTTGAATTTTTGTACTCTATAACGGTTCCTTAAGTCAGTCATGTTGAGGTCCAGAAACTAACAAATACTAATGGAACTTATAATTTAGTGACTGGATCGCTCATCTATTTTATATTTCCACAAAAAAACTACTTATGAAGCTAAAAGAATGACACTAAATGGAAATAAACTATTTGTTATTTTTAAAAGGTTTTACTTACTTTACCGTGTTTGTGTCGTCAGAATCAAGAATCTACTAATTGAAATTTTTCCCCCTTCCGGTTGACCGATTGTTCTGGTGATAATACAATTATTATGATTTTTTGTTACTAAATAAAAAAACTAAAAACTTGAAAAGAAAAAAACCAGAAAGAAAGTAATTATTGGCTATGCCAAAGATGTAAGACCACGGGATCCCATCCTTTATTCAGTCTCGAAAATCCCGGAATTAGACGATGTGAATCCCGGGATATATTTTATAATATTTACCACCCAAAAAATTAGCAAGTCTATCTGACAAAAATATTCACTAAAAACGTTCAAAATTGACTTTTATTCAAGTTTTCTGCACTCAATGCAAAGTGTGGAGTTTGGCTTTAAACCTATTTTTTGACCTCGAAAGTAATACCTACTTGTATAAGTATAAATATTTTTTTAACTCCATGTTTACTTGATCTCGAAGATATTTGTGATATAGAACGTTATAGAACGTCATCCAGTTTTAATTTCATGCTCAATAGAAAGAATCACTCTATGAAATTAAGTGAACTTCATTTAAAAAAAAATAATTTTTGTCTATTTAATGACTAAACCAAAATCGGATCAATAGATGGCCCACCATTTATGATGCTATTGAATTTTTGAAAAGAAGTAGAAAATTTATTGTTTTTGAAAATATGTTTGCCATTTTCAAATCCCGAAATACCGGGATTGACAAAAGCCCAGAATATTGGTATCCCTAATCACTATATTCTCTCTGTTACAGTTTGGGTATCAACAAAGAATACAATTTGAGTATCAAAGTTTGAGTGGCACTTAACAGTTTGAATGTGTATTTATACTCTTTATGTCAGGTACCCCAAGGATCTTGAAATTTATATGGTTGGTGAAAATGGATCATAAACTTATAGTGTCCAAATTTCAGTTCGATAAGTCAAACAACAAAAAAGTTTTTTAATAAGAACATTTATTTAGGTTTGTATGGAAAGTACTGTGTGAAGCGTGTAAAAATGAACTACTCTCTGACATATTTGTTTGTTTGTGAGACCAGTAAGTGACCACAAAAACTTTAATGACAAAAAAAAAATATATTTTAGGGTACATTAATGCCGCTACTGATCGTCAGTCCAGCGCACTTCTACCTGTCTTAAAACTTTTCGTTAAAGAATTAACATTTGTACAGGGGAATCGCGGAAAATTTAACTCGCTTAAGAGTTAATCTCTCGGTTAAGTTAACCGTATTTCAGTGTCCACGTACGTATGAACTTTTCAAACCAACAAAAACACATACGATTATTTTCATCGTCAAACAACATTGAATTAGTCAGTCGTGAGCATTTCATTTTTATACTCTTCACGGGAGTGAATAGTATTAAAGGTATGTCATGAAGTTTGTAACACACAGAAGGAGACATCGCAGACCATACCATACGCAGTTCATTAGTCGGAATCAGCCGAATCGGATCACTAGGGGGGTACCTCCCATACAAACATCCTTTTAAATTAAAGTTTTTAATAGAAAGAGTTTTTTGTTTTTTGACGTATCAAACTGAAATTTGGACACTATAAGTTTCTGACATATAGCCATCAGGGATGTAGATTTCATGAACCTAGGGTTACCAGGAGGGGTACCCATACAAACCCCCCTTTAAATTCAATATCTGATTAGAAAAAGATTTTTGTTTTTTGACGTATCGAACTGGAATTTGGACAATATAACTTTCTGATTCATATTCATTAACCAATTAAATTTTATGATCCTAGGGTTACCAGGAGGGGTACCTCCCATATAAACCCCCATTTAAATTAATGTTCTTATTAGAAAAAAGGGAATTTAGTGATGCTAAGAAAGGAAGTTGAATGCAACCCGGAGGAGCGTGAAGAGTATTACATCTTTGGCATAGCCAATGATAGTCTTCTTTCTGGTTATTGTTAATTTGAAAAATGTCAACAAACAGAAAAAATTATCACAAATCAGATTAAAATTACAGCAGAAAGTAAATATTTCAAAAGGTTTGATCAAGGGATTCACGGAAAATGATGTCTCATGTTTATAATATTAGTATTTTTTCCAATTTTGAAAACCATTTAAAAAAGTTAATATTTCGAAAAAGTTAATTACCCTAGGAACATTTCGGTTAACTTTTTCGAGATTCAGTACCTACTTTATTTTATCATATCAATAAATAAAGTTGAAGACAAATTCGAAATTCCGAAAATGACAAAAATTAAATGCGAGCAATATGGCATATCCAGCACTGTTTGTTGTTTAGCTGCTTGTTTCTTTTTATTGAGATTTCAAAAACGTTTTTGTAAAATGCAAATTTTTACTAAACACAACTAAAAAGTTGAATTCTTTGAGTGGAAAACAATTAACTACAATTGTTGGTACTTTTTTAAATTTAATTACTTTACATAAGGGAGAATTTAACCAAAACGGGTCAAAAAAAAAACGGGTGATTTCAATTCACCAGAAGGCGAATTCTATGACACAGTGATTTGGAATTGTGTTGAAAATGTGGCGAAAGAGATTTCCATGGCACAGCTGTTTGAGACCTTTTGTCTCAATGACCATCATAATACAGGAAGAAAACGAATACTCTTTTGCGTACTCGGTTAATAATAAATGAGAGGAAAAAATACAATAACAACAACAATAACAAAAATTCATAAAGCAGCAAAACATAAAATAGTAAAAGTGAACGAAAAACATAATACTAAAAAAACGTTCTACTGATATTAGCTTCGTATTTGATCGTGCGTTCGTTCCTAATGCTGTGTGTCGACATTTAGCACCTTTATTCATTTATTAAATATTTATTTAAAAAAAAATAATATGTATTATATTTTACGCTTGAAAACAAGAAGTATGTAAATAAACCATTTAAGAAGGGTATTTATGCTGTTAACAGAGCAAACAAAGTACGTATACTGCATTCAGACAGAGTAGAACTGTCAGAACTCGAGTTCAATTTACAACAACCACAGGGAAAATGAACAAAATTTGTAGTTGTTGTTGTAGCTGAGAACTCGAGTTCTGTGCGAGTTCTGCCAGTTCTGCAATGGTCAACCTAAAATATTGTTGGTAAATTTGGTCTCATTTAAGTGATTTTCGATAGTCTTGTTCTTTCTCTTTGTTGCACGGTAATAAACAGCTGATGATGGCACATAATAACTTTAAGTAAAATTAGCAGGAATGAAAAAGGGAGCTGACAGAGCTATGTGCATACACTGCAAAATGGTTTAAATCATTTATTTTTCACAAAATTTCAATTTTTATTTCTCACAATTTCCACCACATTCCATTCGTGCATTTGTGTGTATAATAAAAACAAAAAACAGCTGTTCAGAACTCGATGTCAAAATTGATGACGGTGAACAGATAACCAGAACTCGCACAATCAGAACTCGCTGTCTGAACACACTATTATAGTCGATTTATTTATTCTTATAACAACAGGAAAAAGTGAGTTAATTGAGGGGCGTTGTTATGGAAACCAAAGTAGTTTTCAAACTGTTAAATGAAAAAAACTGGTTTTAAAACTACGGTCGACTGGTCTTCCTTAACAGTGTTGGGAAATTGCTGGCTTTTTATACTCTTCACAGTAGTGAATAGTATTATAAGTTTGTCATGAAGTTTGTAACACACAGAAGAAGACATCGCAGACCACATAAAGTATATATATTTATGATCAGCTCGATGAGGCGAGTTGATTAAGCCATGTCCGTCTGTCTGTATGTATGCATGCAAACTAGTCCCTCAGTTTTTGAGCTACAGAGCTGAAATTTTGGTTTTAGGTTTCTTTTTACCATACGCTGCATTTGTCCGAATCAACCACTAGGGGGGTACCTACCATACAAACCCTTCTTTAAATTAATGTTCTTATTAGAAAAAGTTTTGTGGTTTTTAACGTATCGAACTGAAATTTGGACCCTATAAGTTTCTGATCTATATTCATCAACCATAAATTTCTTGAGTGGTACCTCACATACAAGCCCAAATTAAATGGCAAACTTTTAAACAATAAATGTACAATAAAATTGCCATTCAAACTGATGTGATGCTAAGAAATTAAGGTTGGATGCAACTCGGAGGAGCGTGAAGAGTATTACATCTTTGGCATAGCCAATGATAGCCTTCTTTCTGGTTTTATAAATGATTTGCCATCTGCCATACAAAATTCTAGCGTCTTGTTGTATGTTGATGATGAAGTGTTATGCTTATCTATTGTATCTCCCATCCAAAAAATGTTTCTTCAACAAGATCTTGATTCCTTATCACTGTGGTGCACCATGAACTACCTCACGCTTAACTGTGACAAATGTCAAACTATATCCTTTTGCTGAAAAAATTTAATTTTAAACAGTTACCTCATTAAAGGTCACACTCTGGAACGTGTCACACAATTCAATGATCTGGGGGTTTTGATGGATACTAAGCTGCATTTTGGCATGCATATCTCTTGTATCATTGATAAAGCTAGAGGAGTTCTAGGATATATTAAACGTTGGTCTAAATAGTTGAATGATCCTTACACTTCTAAATTATTATTCACCTATTGTGTTAGATCAATTCTTGAATACGCATCTTGTGTATGGGACACACAGTTTAAAAAGTATAGTGATAATGAAAGTCAATTTGTTTAACGTGAACACCTGTCGTAGAGACTTAATATCACGGTGCCAAGCACGGGGATTGATAAACGTCAATCAACGTCCTCTTGGATATATATCCGCAGGTACCAATCTCAAGCCATACTTATTTTGGCCGTATGTCTCATTCCTTGGTTAGGAACAAGGCCTATCTAAACCTCTGCTGATCTGTGGGTCACAGCACCCGGTTGTATAACGCAACTCCACGTCGAGCTCACACCCTACCCGCATTTGGGTACAACCACAGCCACCACGATACTCCCATAGAGGGGCTGTCTCCGCTGGCCAGGACGAAAACAGGTTGCGTGGAGTCCTGACCACCCGTGGTACCAGAAAAAAGCCTCTGGTCAGACTTCGTACCCGATGTACTACCAATTTGAACCCCAAATAGTTCGTGGGTTGGTGTCCCAAAAATCGAACATAGCTCATTGACTGAAATCATAATCCCCATTAACCCTAAACATACCGAACGCATTCAAGTCCCTCAAATCATCATACAGAGAACATTCACAAAGAACATGCTGCCACGTTTCCCCGATCGCGCCACAAGGGCATTCCGGACTGTCACTTAGGCCCCTTGAATGCGAAAAAGCATTAAGGGAACGGTGACCAGTCAACGGGAATCCGAGCCAGAGGTTAAAACCAAAGGCCGGCCGACTGCCAACAAATGTTACATTCCGAATGAACCTGTATGTTGCCCGCCCATTCACACCATTGTCCCAATTGATTTGCCAGTCATTCAGAACCTGTTCATTCAACAATCTCTTACACTCTTATCGACCCAAGCTCTCCACATTTAAACCACGCAGCCAATCATCCTGCAGCAACGGTAATCCTCTCCTGATTTTGAAGTCAATGGCCTTACGCCTGACCTCCAAATCAAGAGGAACCACTCCAAGCAACACCTGCAAAGCCTCAGTAGAGACAGTGCGACACACAGGAACACACCCTAATATCATAACCCTCTGGCATGATAACAATTTCTTCCTGCCTGCAGTAGAACATGCCGCTTTATACCAAACAGAAGATCCATATGTTGCGCAAGCAACAAATACACCCCCATAAATGATACGAACAGCACCCCTACTGAGACCCCAATCACTCCGCAAAATACGGCGCACTTTCCCAACCACACTGAACAACCGGTCTCTAAGACGAGCAATGTGAGGAACAAATGTCATTCTCTCACCCATGGTTATGCCAAGGTACTTTACCTCAGTAACATACCGTAGGCTGCCAGTGTTCACTCTGACAACAGGATGACGACTATGTGACAATCTGCCCTTGAGCAACATTGCCACTGTCTTATCCATTGCCACACCAACACCAACACCACTGCCCCATTCAGAAACTAAGCGCATGGACTCTTGGCCCCTACGCTCAATCTCCAAACGCGATCGCCCCTCAATCATGATGAGCAAATCATCCGCATACGCATAACACTTATATACTTGTCCGAGCTGTCTCAACAGGGAATCCATCATGAGGTTCCAAATAAATGGACCACAGATAGAACCCTGTGGACAACCACGAACCACATCTATACTCACATTGTCATTCACACCAACTACACAAGCACTCCGGTCAGAAAAATAGTTTCTCCACAGAGCCATTTCCCGACTTCCACAATCACTCAATTTCCTCAACACACAATCCCAACTCAGATAGTCGAACGCACCCATAAATCCACAAACACACCTAGGACATACTTGGAAGTAATTGTCCGAACACAATCAGACACATAATCCATAGCATCCTCAACGCATTTCCCTTTCTTAAACCCAAACTGCAAATCAGACATTTGCTCATTCACTCTCTCCTG
This sequence comes from Amiota communis, assembly GCA_037043315.1. Taxonomy (NCBI): domain Eukaryota; kingdom Metazoa; phylum Arthropoda; class Insecta; order Diptera; family Drosophilidae; genus Amiota; species Amiota communis. The sequence continues at coordinate 314,539 of JBAMAV010001194.1, read as the reverse complement.
AAGCCTTTCTACCAGAACTCTTTCCAGTACCTTACCAAGGACCGGCAAGAGACTGATGCCCCGAAAAGAACGAGGATCACTCCTTATTCTATCAGGTGACTTCAGAAGCACAATCACCTTAGCACACTTCCATACCTTGGGAAAATATCCCTCAGACACACACTTTCCATAAAGCACATTCATGTAGTCTGGAATGGCCTTCCAGATGCTTTTACACATCTCTCCAGTCATTCCATCCAAACCAGGTGACTTCCTCGACTTTAACATCGAGAAGGCCATCTCCAATTCATCAGCCTGGAGCGGATCACAAGAACCCTCCACCTGAGGCAGAGTAACCTTCGGATCCGCCCGAAGGAAAAATGTACACAACAAAGCATTCATACAATCTCCCCATGCCGTCAACTGATTGTCTCCGACACGAAGAGCACACACACTTGCCCACCCTTACCCCTACAAATCCTATAAGCATGACCCGTGAGGTCATGATCCCTGGGCTGAAGTAATGCCCTCCATTCATCTTCTTTCACTCTTATAAGCATTTGCTTATAATATTTCAACTCACGACTGTACACACTCCTGAGCTGGTCCACATTCACTGCACCAGCAGACCTGGCCCTTTGAAACCTCTTACGAAGTCTCCGAACCAGTCTCCGCCTCCTACTTAACTCATTCGTCCACCATTTCACTCTTCCAAGATTCCGGTTACGAAATCTTGGAAACATCCTATTATTCACACCACTCATCCATCTATCCACACACTCGATCTGCTCATCTACACTCATACAACGAAAGCGAAACAACGGAACTTCCGTTGCCGCTTCTGTCAAATACATACCATGAAGTGGCCAATTTGCATTACGCGCACACCAACACATTCAACGGTAGTCTTTCACTCACAACTGGGGTGTAAGTCATAACAACCTCATAATTTAAAAAGTATAGTGATAATATTGAATCTGCTCAAAAAAAATTCTTACTTTTTGCACTGCGTAGTTTACACTGGGATCATAACATCAACCTGCTATCCTACCAAAGCCGTCTTGAGTTAATCCACCTCACAAAACTATCTAGTCGTAGGACGATTCTTGGTGTCACTTTCCTGGACAACCTTATTCTTGGTAGTGTTTCTTCCCCATCTTTGCTTGGAAACATAAATTTTAATGTTCCTTCTCGGATTACAAGGAATTTTTCTCCTATATTTATTGGGATCTGTAAGACCACTTATTTGATGATTGCATTTTCTATAGTCGTCTTACTTAATAGTGTTTGACTCCTTTTGTGATTACAAATTGAGTTTTGAAATAGTCAGCCAATAAATATGTATATTTATAAAATATATAGCAACAAATATTAATAATTTCAATTCATAAAATGCAAATGTTTAAGCAAAAAAAAAAATAAAAAAATTTTAATAATAACAATAAATAATAATAAAAATCATATTATTATTACAAATTTCACAAAATGGCCGCTGGGTAATATCTGCTTTGTTTCCATACCCCTCTTTTTCTACCACTTTCTCAACAAAAGAAGACCTTTTTTTGCTACTTGCATTGCATTGCTTTCCATTCGCGACGTCATTTGCGTGTTGTTATTTAGTCGCATTGTTTTCCATTCTTTCCCTCTTCTTTCCTCTCCACTCCGCAGTTAACTCACGTCATACAACAACAAAAGACGACCTTTCGCGCGGATCTTTTTTTTCGGGACAACATTGCGAAAGGTCCCAAATAACTGTGCCTTTACTTTTTTATCGCAATGGAAATGGTTGGCAACATACCGAAAAAGCTGAAAAATAAGTATGACGGTCGGAGAGAAACCGAAATAAGTGGACCGGTCGGAGAAAACCCGAAATTTTTTTTTTAATTTTTTCAAAATGGTAACAGTTATTTGCGAACTATGTCACAAAGTGTTTATAACCGTAGAGAAAAAAAAAAAAATTTAAAAAAACGACGTTGTTGCCAACTGTTTGTGAATGGTCACTCATCTAAACATTACACGTGCCACACGTTGCTTAATTTTTCTCATAGCTCTGATCGACAAGAAAAGCTTTAACCAAAATTGCCTATGACGAAGACGAAAATATAATGTTTTACCTTACCGAAACCATCTTCTTACAGGCCATTTTGCTTATTGGACACGGTGGGTAAAGCACTGGAAAAGATCATAGCCTGTAGACTCGAGGGAGAAATACAGCTAGGAGGTGTCCTCTCCTAGTCCCAGTTTGGCTTTAGGAAAGGGCATTCAACCATCGACGCGGTATCGGAAGTGACCAAGATTGCACAGGAAGCAATCCGTGGCAGACGTTGGGCAGGCGGAGCAAAAGAATACTGCCTTGTGCGCTCGATATAAAGAATGCCTTCAACTCAGCGAATGATAGATATATGGAGGCGCTTACTGACTACGAAGTTGCGAGGTACCTGCTGAGAATACTTCGAAGTTACTTCAGGCAGCGTGTCCTTTTCTACGACACTTCAGAGGGAGAGGTAGCATACCGGGTAACCGGAGTGGTGCCCCAGGGCTCTGTTCTCGGGCCTTTCCTCTGGAATACAATGTACGATAGCATTCTGAGACTCCGTTTCCCAGCTGGTGTAAACATTGTTAGATTCACGGATGACATTGCGCTAGTGATGGTCGGGGAAAACACCAGCGAATCGGTGGAGTGATGCAACTCAGCTATCGCAACTGTATCAGAATGGCTGGACAGTGTTGGTATCAGTCCAGCGGAGCAAAAGACGGAGGCTCTACTCATCAGTAGTCGCAAAATCGTGGGGAGCGCTACGGTTACAGTCGGCAACGTGGGAATCACAACAAAAAGTTCGTTGGCGTACCTTAGATCATAGGCTCAGCCTCAAAGAGCACTTGACATACGTCAGTGACAGTAAGTCATACAAGGCTCTCTCGAGGAGACCTCTAAACACGCGTGGACCTAAACAAGGACGTAGGTTGCTTCTGCTGAATGCAATCAAATCCATGATGCTCTTCTGGGCAGCGGTTTGCGTTAAAGCAATGGATAGGGTCTCATACAGGAGACACCTTGAGAGCATTTTCAGACTGGAAGCGCTCACAGATATTAGTGCTCTGGCTCTCGCTGGGCTGCTACCAATGGACCTAGTCGCCATTGAGGCAGCGGAGGCTTACACCTGGAGAGCGAGGCCCCCAGAGAAGGACGTGGCAGCGTCACTGGGATAGCTCAACGAAGGGCCGCTGGACGCACAGCCTAAGTTCCCAGCCTAGCCGAATGGATTGGAAGGAAGCATGGTGACACACCCGCAATTACTACAGTTGCATTTTAGCTCTTCTTTTCAATCATATGTGCTCATGAAGTGAGAGAATTTAAATTATTATTTTTATTTGTGTGTGCCCTACACGACGGCGATCTCTCATATTAATTTGTTTGAATGTGAGACTTTTCTATTATTCTATATATATAAAATAGGACGAGAAAAAATGTTTAACGGCTTTTCACTCCAACAACGTTTGACCATGTATATGTATTTCTTCATGAAAAATGTTTATATGCTATCCACTTTGTTGCAACTCGCAAGTTTTTATATTTTTATAATTTTTTTTACTAAGAAGTGCATTTATTTTGACTCTACTGTAAGTTCATTATGCTACCACACAAAAACCTCATTGCTACAAAACTCGGTTACTGTTTGATCATATTTTAATGTTTAACGGTACGGATGGTGCGAATCTTTATGTCACTCTTTCTTGCTTTCTTTCGTTAGTAGCAAAAAATTAAACAAGTTTGCGTGGACAAAATTAGAGCGAGAAAGGAACAATGACTACAAAAATGCGAACAAGGAAGAGAAATCTACAAAAAGATACTCATGGGCCGAGCCATAAGAGTATGTCGGATTCCTACCGACTAAAAAGCCCCCTATTGCCTCGATGGTAGATTGCCTTATCTGGGCGCCATTAAACGCTCATAAATTCGAGTCTCACGAAAGATATTCGCTATTTCGGTAGCAAAAAATACCCACCCTTACGATTTCCTGTGAATTGCAGGGAGATCCAAGGCGATCGTACATCCTGCTTCTCTGTGCTTCGAACCGAGGACAATCATGCGCGAGGTGATCTGGGTATTCTACGATGTTGAGACAATACGGATCCTCGGCATGCCCAAATCTGTCCAGATATTGCCCGAAGCACTCTGGCAACGAGTTGGGTAAATTCGAAACTAACGTCTCCGCCGCTCCTCTTTAGCCAATCCGCAATATTTGGAATCTTTCGGGGCTCTGCACTGCTCCACTTATGCTGCCATATGGTTAGGTACCTGTACTTGATCTCCAAACTGTGGTCTGGGTCCACCTAGGTTTGGGAGATTCCTCGCCAATTTTTTTTGTTGTGGTAGCTGCTTTTTTGGCTGACTCAATTAGATGGTACATAAAACACAGACGGTGGTCCAGAAGTACTCCCAGGTACTTGATATAAGGTCTCGATTTGATGATGTGGTTCCCGATCCTCCTGATAGTTTTTCAATCTTTTTCCTGGAGCTCATGTGTACAATCTCTGTTTTATGCTCCGCCAAGCATAGATGGTTCCGCCTAAGCCAACTTCTTGAAGCTGCAACAGTTCTTTCAACTTTTGATTCATCTTTGCTAATACGACGATAGCGGCATCATCAGCACACCCAACTATCTCCACACCACTGGGTTTATTAATACCCAGGATGCCATCGTACATTACATTCCACAGTAATGGGCCAAGGACGGAACCTTGTGGGACACCTCCAGTTATCTCATAAGACTTAGTGCCTTCTTCTGTATCACAGATTAGTGTTCTGTCACTGAAATAAGAAACTATCATCCGAATCAGGTAGATGGGTATCTGCAGTGAAGCTAGCGCATTAAAAATACAACTCCAATCTGCAGAATTAAATGCATTTTTCGAGTGTGAAAACTACACATTACTTTTTGTTGACGCCTCCTTGGCAATGTCGCAGACCTTCTGGATTGCTCCCACTGTGCCTCTGGTCTGAAGCCGAATTGCAGTTCGGCCAGTCCATTTGGTGTCTCTGGTACTTATTAGTCACAGGGGCCTGTAGGAATATGGTTGATCAGGGGGTAGGCTCCCTTTCGGGATGAGTACCAACCGTTGACTCTTCCAGCATTTGGGAAAGAGACTTTCTTTTAAGCATCTTGTGAAAACCTCACAGAACACGTGAGGTTTCGCGACCATGCCTCTTTTAAGAAGAAGGAAGGTTAGAGAGGCCCTTGTATCTGAATATTATAATTTTATAAGCGCTGCCCCAGGGATTATGATCAACTTCCCATAGCAGCCTGCTAAAGGCATCCTGCTTGCTCTTACAGATTTCCTTGCTGAGTTGAGACTTCTTTCACCGGAATTTTTTGTTGTGTGAATAGGAAACACAACAAAAAGTTTTGTGCAAAAATATGTACTTGGAGTACTACCTTTACAATTCCAATCTCTAATTTTAATATTGTATGTGATTATGATAAAAATTATGCAATACTTGCGTAGCCCGGCGTGCGTTGCTGCGACTCCGTCGTGATGTTAGTGTACGATTTTTGTAGACATTGTTCCTTCCTCGCTTTAATTTTGTCCATGTACATTTCATTAATTTTTTGTTTCTAACGAAAGAAAGCATGTTGTTGAGTTTGTTGTTTTCGAATGTTATCGTTTCAATAGAGTGACATAAAGATTCGCGCCATCCGTACCGTTAAACATGAAAACATGATCAAACAGAAACGGAGTTCTGTAGCAATGAGGTTTTTGTATGGTAGCATAATGAACTTACAGTAGAGTCAAAATAAATGCACTTCTTATTTCATAATATTGATAATATGAAAATATATAAAAATTTGCGAGTTGCAACAAAGTGGATAGCATATAAACATTCTTCAAAGAAGAAATACATATACATGCCAATTTTTATTGGTCAAACGTTGTTGGAGTGAAAAGCCGTTTAACATTTTTTCACGTCCTATTTTATATATATAGATATATGTATATATATAGATAGATGTTGAGAAAAGAAATGATAAAAGAAAAATAAATAAATAAGATCAAAAGTATTTGATCTACCATAATATATTTAGAAATCAATGACTTCTGTAAACATAATGTTTTTTGAGAATAATTTGTGATTCTTTGCAAAATGCTCTTGACCCAGACTCTGAAATATAAAATGTCAAGCCATCAAATATTTTTACGCGATTTGCAGATACATATAATTTTCCGTGTGAAAAAAGTACGGTTCAATAAAAATCCAACTCGATCAACTGTTCGACCTTGTGACTTGTTTAGAGTTATGGCAAATAATGAAATGAATGGAAATTGAGTTCTTTGGAAATTAAATGAAATGTAGCACCTGTATAAGTCAAATTTATACGAGAAATTACAATTACCTCATTTAGTGCTTCTCCCGTTAAAATTTCACAATCTATTGATTTATGGGGAAAACGCCTAACTCATTCTTATGCCATTAACTAAGATTCCAGATACATTCAAAATTATGAATAAAAGACACAGAATTTTCTTTAAATGTCAACTTAGGGAACGTACCCATTGTACGGTAACAAATTTTACAATTTTTTAACCACCTCCCCCTCTCGTTGACCAAACCGTGGTATATGCCAAGACCCCCTCTCCCTATAATTTTTACGTAGTAATTCATAAATATGCTTTAAAATCATTTTTTCCAAACAGAAAGTTAAAAAAAAAAATAATTTGGCTCATATTTGCTTAAAAATACGGCGCTTGCCGCGTGACGCCAAAAAAAAAATATCATCAAGTATAAAAAACTTATGTAAAACCATATTGTTACAGGAACTTAATTTACAAAAAAAATTCTTTTCCTTCTTTATCCTCTTTATACTCTTCATAGGAGTGAATAGTATTATAAATTTGTCTTATGTTCCATTTGCTAAACTTCTTATATTTGTTTTTGTATCACATATATTTTGAAGTTTGGCAAAAGGAACATGAAAAGGATAATGAATCAATTCTAAGAAGTAAGGTATGAAAAAAAAAATCAAAATTAGCTTGCTGGGTACGGTTGTCTTTCTTCTCACTCATCAACAAGAATATGTGCCTTTCCTATTGCTTTATGTCACAACATTGGGGTAGAGTTAAGAAGGATAGGGGGAAGAATTAGCAAAATGCGAATGTTCAATTATGTTGTTAATATGTGTTTCAAAGATGAGTTGAATGGAGAATATCTTAATTGTAAGCAAGATTGTCATCCAGTGTTGTCTTTTACTCAGCTGTTTCTGTTCAACACTCCTAAGTCGGAAATTAAATTCCGTCAGATTTCGAAGCCGCACATTTTACAACGCCGTAATTTTACAAGTAGACAGAACTGCATTCAGAAAAGTCAAATCAGTCTGCGAGTGCATCCTCTCTCGCCACTTTTGTTTGTTTACAAGGAGAAGACGATTGCGACGAGGTAGCCGAGCTGCTTGTACTAGCAGCACATTGTCGTTCAGCTGGCTTTTTCTTTGTCTTCTTTCGCATCTTTCGTTGTTTGTTCAAAAAAAGTTGCTAGCATTCTAACGCTGAGTACAATCAACGAATGGCGTTACCAAAGATGAATCAACGAAATGAGCTGCTAGCAAGATGCTGCGTGAAAACAAAGTCTTACCAAGTAATCGGAAAAAAGTCAGCGATTGGTCCTGCTGAACGCGTCCAATCACTTTTATAGTTAAACTGACGCAGAAAGTTGAAAATTTGTATTTTCTGTTTGATCATTTATGACATCTGATGACACGCTGATGAAAATCACGATTGTTTTGAAACTTTCGGCAGAACTGTCGAAAACGATTCAGCGCACGAGACTCACAGAGACGTGGTAGTCGGACCATACACTTCCCATTGGCTTGCCGCGTATGAGTGAGCTGCAAGTGAAAGTGCTATTCGCGAGTGTGATCTCTTGCTGAGTTGGGGTCTTCATTTTCAAAAAACTTCTGAATCAGACCATCCAAGCAAATATCTGTTCGATAGTAACGAAGATAACCTACATTGGGGCGTGTGCTATCAAGTTGTCCAAATATTGCCCATCTCAACTGGGTGTGGTGCATAATCGATTAGTCTGGATGCCGTCCTTGGATTTCTGGAAGTATAAATTGTAAAATCACATCTACGCCAATGAGCAAGGATTCGGCTGCATGAAAGGAGGGTCAGCTAAAGGGAGATCCATCAAGTGATAACATTTTGTACGTTTTGATTTCGGCAGCATGGTGGGTAGGAATCGTAGTACAAAGGCAATGTCAATGAAAACTTGAAAAGCCGAGTACATTATTTAATGTTGAATTCAGTACTATGTTTACCCTAGTATTTGAATGATCGCCCACACCAGCGATTTCAGCATGCACTGGGTAACGTTTAAGACCCAGGGATTGTTAAGGGTGTTTTTTTTAGAGGTTCACAACTTTGAGCAACACTTTGACAACCCATTTAACAGCTGATAGTTGCTTTTTATTTAGTTTGGTTTGGCATTTCATTATGGATAGACTTACACCAGAGCAAGGCTTTCAAATTGTTGAAATCTTTTATCAGAATAATATTCTGTTCGTCAAACTTATCGTGCATTTCGTCCATTTTATGGTAATCAAAATCGTCCATCAGAGTGGCTAATTCGAATAACTATGGATCGTTTTCGCAACACATTTACTCTTAATGATAATGTGTATCCCGTAAGACACCGAACAGTGCGCACCGAACAAGTTGTAGCCGCTGTACAGCAAAGCATCGAAGAAGACCCAAATCAATCAATTCGTTGCTGTTCTCAGCAAATCGGGTTGTGTCCATCCACTTTATGGAAGACTTGCCGTAAGGATCTTGGCTTGAAAGTTTCTAAGATTCAACTTGTGTAGGAATTAAATTAAATTTTTGGTTGTTATATTTAGAGTGAAGATACAATAATAAAAAAGCTTTTGTCGAAACACCATTACATCCACAGAAAATTACTGTTTGGTGCGCTTTATGGGACGGCGGAGTCATTGGTCCATATGTCTACAAAAACGATGATGGCTAGAATGTTACTTTCACATGAGAAATGATTAGAAGTTTTTTGTACTTCAATTAGCTGGCATTAATCTTGATGACATGTGGTTCCAACAGGACGGAGCCACATGCCACACAGCGCACGCTACAATTGATTTACTCAAAGAAACTTTAGATGAACGAATAATTTCACGTAATGGTCCTATTAATGGGCCATTAAGATGATTGGATTATTTTCTTTGGGATTATGTAGTCACTTGTCTACAATTGAACACATGAAAATTAACATGCAAAGAATTATTGGCGAAATACGGCCGGAAATGCTGCAAAGTGTATGAATAGTGGTTTTCCAGATTGTGCCCTGTTCGCGTCAGCAGTGGCGGCCACATGGCCGAAATAATATTTAAGCATTAATGTCATAGAATTATTTATCCCATAAAATATATTGGATTAAACATATTTTTCTTTGTTTTATTTTAATTTAAAGTTGTGTCACTAAAAGAAAACAACCTTTATAATAATCATAATACAAAATAATTACATAGAATAAAAACAAGAAAAGATCAAAAAATAAAACAAAACCAGAATTAAGGTTATCTTTGGCCTGTGAATGTGCATGCGGAAATATTTAGGGTCTTCACTCAAACGTGTAAAGAATAGCAACGTGTTTTTCATACACTGTGTAAATCGTCTATTCAATGTATTTCGTATTCACAAATGTAAACAAATAATAAATAATAACGTTTGGGTCTTCACTATTATATTAATGATTTGACTTACTTCTTATACTTATATCGGGAGGTATACGACCCAGTAATCCAAATTAATAAAGAATAGGTGTTTTCATTAATGTAATAGAATTTTTTTTTTTTTCGCACAGTGTTACCAGAGTTTATTCATTCATTTATTTGATTATTTATTATGTAACAAAAACTTAACAAGAGGCGTATGATAACTAAAATGAGATACAATTATTCGTAAGTCTACCGTGTGTAAATATCGGTTAAAAATAACGTATATTGTTGTTGACTTTGTAGAATTATTTGGCATAGTGAAATCAAATTTTCCTTTGAAAATAATTCGTTTTTCAAACAACAAATTTGTGCTAAAGAATTGAGTTACTTGCTTTTTGATTTATTAATGGGAAATATGTTTTTATACTCTCCACGGGAGTGAATATTTAGTACAATATTATAAGTTTATCATGAAGTTTGTAACACACAGAAGGAGACATCGTAAACCCTCAGTTTTTGAGCTAGAGAGCTGAAATTTTGCATATAGATTTTGCTCGGTTCATCTATATCTATATCTATCTTCTTTACTATTTTATAAAATTGCTTATATGGGGTTTATATGTAACAGTTTCACGCAAACTTTACTGAACCAATTTAAATAATTTTTTTTTTTTTTTTAAATCCTACATTTGTGCTAAAGAATCGAGTTGGATACTTACTATTTTGATTTTTTTAGAGGAAAATATGTTTTTTTTAGGATTAGTATTTGCAAAATCAGCTACAAAAATTCTCTTTATTTATGCTTTGCTGCTTTTTGAATTTGGTGTTGTTGTTATTATTGCATTGTGAACGCACGAGAGTACTGGTATCTTCGTTCTCTTCTATTGTATTTGTTCATTATGATCAAGGCAAAGAGAGAAACAATTCATTGCCGCTTTCTTAATTTTGTTCCTCTCATTTGTTAATAACTTTGTATACACAAGAGTATTGCCAACAACTATTAACTACGCTACATGTGAATGTGCAAGATTGAAAATTGATATCCTGGGTGCAAGCGAAGTTAGATGGAATGAATGCGGAGAAATAAATAATAACAGGGGCGACCTATTCCTGTTCTCAGGCATGCCCAATACAACTGATCCACACTATCGGGGCGTTGGCATTTATCTAAGCAAGAGAGTTAAAAATGCAGTTATGTCATGGATGGCTTGGAATGAAAGGATAATCAGCGCAAGCCTACGAGCTAAAGGACAGAATGTTTCAATTGTACAGATATATGCACCAACTGAAGACAGTGATATAGGTGATAAAAATAACTTCCATAGCATGCCTAATGGAGTTCTGGAAGAAATACCGCATTGAGATATCATACTACTGATGGGGGACTTTAATGCACGAATAGCAGCAAATAACACCGGTTATGAATCAATTATGGGAGTTCATGGGATAGGTACCCGGAATGAAAATGGTGAATTACTTAAAGAGCTCTGCAACAATCACGACCTTAAAATAGGACGTTCAATGTTAGCTCATAAGGACAACCAAAAAGTAGCTTGGAACTCACCCAATGGAAGCTTTTGCTCACAGATTGATCATATCTGCATGTCCCGACTGGCGTGTGGTATGTTATGCGACGTCTGCAACAAGCGGAGTGCTCAAATTAACAGTGACCATTACTTAATATGCGCCGACATCCACCTAGAAATACTGAGGTATCGACATGGGAACAGACCTGCTCCATCACAAAGATTTGACGTAAGGAAATTAACTGACAATGCTACAAAATAGGAATTTATAGCCAAACTCTCCGAAATAGTCATAGATAACTTAGATGTGAGGAAGCCTGGGCAACCCTTAGTAGCTCTATGTATACTGTCAGGACAAAGGAAGAGTGGATGTCAGTAACTCTTTGGAGAAGAGTTGCAGAAAGAAACCAAATAAAAATCAAGATGCTTAATGAGAATAATCCACAGCGCATAGAAGAACATACCCTTGAATATAACGTACTAAATAAATTAATAAGGAAGCAGACAAGAATCGACAAATTAGCGTTTTTTGACAAACTAGGAGAGAGTGCACAAGAAGCCGCCTCAAAAGATGACATGAAAGTTATTTACGACCTCACAAGAACTATTAACGGAGGGAACGTTAAAATCAACTGAGGGTGAAAATGGTAACACTGTTACATCCAAAGACGAGCAAGCAAGAATATGGAAAGAATACATTGAGCGTACGCTTAATACGCCATCCCTTGCAAACGTAGAACAGCTAACCATCCGAACTCGGCACAATACAAGTAGACAAATAGATACGAACCCTCCTACAATAGACGAAATAGTAGAAGCAATCCGTACCCTCAAAAAAGGCAAAGCACCCGGGAACGATGAACTTGCAGTAGAATGCTTTCGAGCAGACGCACGCCTCAAGGCCACTAAACTGGTGGATATTTTAAAAACAGTTTGGATCACTGAAGCAGTGCCTAGGACGTGGAAAGAGTCCATAATTATTAATATCCCCAAAAAAGACAACAAGAAAAAGTGCTCCAACTGGAGAGGCATCTCACTTTACAAACTGTTATGAAGGTACTGAATCAAATCATACTGGGTAGAATTGCAGAACACGTAAATAAGCTTATTAGGAAAAATCAAGCCGGTTTCGTCCAAAGAAATCATGCGCTGATCTTATCAACACAGTACGCATATTGATTGAACAATCTGCAGAATTTAATGCTCCACTATACATAGCTTTCACCGACTATTTAAAAGCTTCGATGCTCTAGATCGCAATGGTATATGGTTAGCGCTAAGCGCTAAGATGAGTCCCGCAAAAAATCGTCAACATTATCAAGGCCAGCTACGAAGACTCCACTAGCCGTGTTCTACACAACGGACAGCTAAGCAAGTCTTTTGCATGTAAGAGCGGTGTTAAGCAAGGATGTGCGCTATCTCCGCTGTTGTTAATCAACGTCCTGGATTTAGTCCTTGAATCTGCAGAAATCGAAAACATAGGACTCAACTGGAAGTTGCACAGAAAATTAAGCGACCTGGAATACGCCGACGATGTAGCACTGCTAACGAATCGCTGTTCGGATATGCAAACCCAACTAGACAAACTCACTGTGGAGTCTAAAAAAGTGGGATTGAATATTAACTGCACCAAGAGCATGCGATTAAATACCACTACTAGCACCCATCTTATAAGCGAAGGTAACGACATCGAAGAGGTAGAACGTTTTGAATATCTTGGTAGCCAAATAACCCATATGGGGAACCCATATCGATATAGAATGTAGAATTAAAAAAACCAAGGCCGCATTTGGGATACTAAGAAACCGATGTCTAAGTACTATTCTGCGAATCTGGTGGCCAAGAATTACACAGGTCTGCAAAAAAATGGGTTCGGAATGTTCTATAAAAGTGTAGTGTCATTTCCGAAGTAATTTTTTGCGTAGAATCCGAATCCGGGGTTTAAATTGCTCTATCACGTCAGGACTTTGAGATATCCTAACCTAAAAGTGCAAAAAACGCTGTTTTTGCCCATTTTTGAGGTTATGTAGCTACGAAGATTTTGCTCTTCATAAAAAAGTAGACGTGGTATTTTAAAGTATAAGTCTTCCTCTTTTAAATGCCGTTGAGTTTGCTCAAATATCTTAATTTTTCACTAATTGGCTATTTTTTTTGTGCGAGTATGTAATCGACCGTATCACGTCTCATGTTATCTCAATGGATTTTCGAATATCGAAAAATTCACAAACATGGAAACTTCAAAATGCGATATCTCAGTAAAATAAAGATATTTAAGCAAACTCAACGGCATTTAAAAGAAGAAGACTTATACTTTAAAATACTACGTTTACTTTTTTATGAAGAGCAAAATCTGCGTAGCTACATAACCTCAAAAATGGGCAAAAACAGCGTTTTTTGCACTTTTAGGTTAGGATATCTCAAAGTCCTGACGTGATAGAGCAATTAAAACCCCGGATTCGGATTCTACGCAAAAAATTACTTCGGAAATGACCCTACACTTTCCTAGAACAAAACGTTGTTGACCTGTGTTATTAGTAATCAGCGACTCTGGCAAATCTGCGAGCAAGACCCAATTGAAATTGTGATACGGAAACGAAAGTACGGTTGGCTGGGACATACCCTTCGCAAAAGAAACGACGAAATACCCCATGCCATATTGGAATGGAACCCTAAAGGGACGAGGTCCAGAGGAAGACCGAGAAAACGAACTGTTGCGGCTGAGACAAGAAAATCTATGAGCGAACTTCGCACATTAGCACGCAATAGAGACGGCTGGAAATCCTTTGTTAACCAATTTTGTGAATAGACTATGTTTATAATTTCTTTTAATTGTAAATACGTTATAAATAATAAAATAGTGTATACACTTTATGGGGTCTCCGATGTCTCCTTCTATGTGAATGAAGTGAGCTGAGCACGCTTAACCAAAACAAAAGAGTTAAAAGAATGAGCACGTTGTTGCTGCATTCATACATATTAGATCTCTATTACCTACTCACTTAATTTCAAACAACAAATATAAATAAGTAAAAATGAAATGTTAATGATTAACAACAAAAGCAAAAATAACAAATTGGACAAACATTTTTACAGCCAAAAAAAGGCAAAATTGCGACGCTTCCCACACCGCCCACCGCAATGTTACACAGCCCTAACCAAACGTAACCAATTCTTTGATCCTTCATCTACCGACTGGTGTAATTAGATTTTTAATGTGGACAATAGTTTTGCTTCTACAACACTAAACTATATACCCATTTTTTCCATCATCAACTTTTTAGGTTTACCCCTGGTATCAAAATTATAGACGTATCCACGTCAATACAAATTTTCTGTTTCACTTTAAAAATGACTCGAGTAACACTATCGCAGTTGTCTATATCTTCTTCAAATAGGCGTCAATTCCGCTACAGATGATTAGAAACAGTTTCTGAAAGAGGAAACCGTTTAGAGATTGTACGATTAAACAATTTTCAGTCAAGGCAAGCTGCAATTGGACTCAAATCTGCATTAATTTACCGACCGATTATCGATTATAAATCGAATTCATATTTTTCATTGGGTGAAATGAATACACTTTGTGTATATTGCAATGCAAAAAATGAAAAACTGAGTCAAATGGAATGTGCTGCGGTCATGTTTGGCTGGGTGATGTGGTTAAACAACCACATTTTCTCAAATCACTCTTAACAGGAGTGCATCATGCATCAAGTTATTTCAACAAAAACATACGAAAATACAACGGTTGTTTTGCTATGACTTCTTTCGGTGGTATGAAAATTAGGGAGGGTAATTACATGCCGACTTACAAAATCCATGGGAAAGTTTACCATCTTATTAGTAGTTTATTGCCAACGGCGAAAATAAAACCACGAGATCGCAGCATTGATAGTTGACCAAAGTAATCTACCAGTCGCGTGACAACACTCTATTGCGGATATCAGAACTACATCCCTCTTACGATCCATTGCAATAATCTACTATACTATTAAATGATGAGGATGGTTACAATATTAACATACTACAAACTTCACCAAGCAGCGAAGTGGTTTTACAACAAAAAACAAAATGTGGCTAATAGATAAAACTAGACCCGATGATATCGATAGTCTTATATTTGCATAAATTCAAAATAAGTTAGAAGACCCATTGCTGTATGATATTGTTTGCAAAAATATGATTCACGGCCCCTATGGATCAGATAATCCATGGCCGTTTGCAAGGCGAATTGTCGATGCTTAAAAAGTTATCCAAGTGAATTTTTTCAGCATACGCAAACCGGTGAAGATGGATATCCCATATATAGGAGAAGGTGTCCAAAAAATGGTGGGCATACACATACTCTATCCAATGGCTGCAAAGTAGATAATAGTTCCCTATTGTCCCATTCTTTCCAGATGTTTCAAGAGTGCAAGCAATAAAATACATTTGTAAATAAATAAACAAGCGCAGCGACGTAGCGACATTTTCCGTTTAAGATAGAAACGACGAAGTGAATGGCAGGTATTTGGAGAATATTAGTATTACCCATTCACGAGTGTTGCCCAACAGTTGTACAGCAATATGTATACTTACTGTTGGAGGAAATCAATGGTATAAAAGAAGTCTGTTATCGATAGAAACTAGTGTACTGTACCGATTTAGTTGTAGCATTTTGTACATGTAGGAATTAAGAAAAAGAAATATGAAATGTATAAAATAAGAGTGCACACAAAACATTGAAGGAGTATAGACGTGCCAGCACAAAGAAACATACAAACGAAATAATAAAACAATAAAACAAACAAACAAACGAACAAACAAACAAAACCAAACCACATTGTGTAATTAACTCAGCGGAACAGAGTGGACCAACAAGAATTGGCCCACCCCAGGTACTAGACTGGACATTATTGGCGACCGTGACAGGACAACAAATTCATCATCGGCCAATTCACCACAGCCGAAGAGCATCTGCCCAAAGATCATCGCTGGAGAGAACGTCGTCTGTCACAAGTGATCATCGCTGGAGAACCAAGCATCTGCCAGGATCGAGCATAGTTGGGGAGCGTAGACTCATTGATGGAGCCCACACAAAACCGTAAATACAACAGACTTATATGCCCATATATAAGTAAAAATCGTGAGTACATAAAGAAAAATATATAAAAACGTAACTGAAATAAGCATAATGGAAAAATAAATGCATGTCCAGAAGTGCGTTTGAAGGTTAACTGCGCAACTGCATTTATTGAATTCTCTTATCTCATGATTTTCGTTAACATAAAATTGATGGTATAATTTTTGATCATTTGCGGTGGTTGTTTTTGCTAAACACCCTACACGCTGTTGTTGCTATTGTGTCAAGTTGCTTGCTTTGATTTACGGCGATAGTTAGAATTTGTTGTTGTTAAACACAAGTACATGTGATTGATGTTGTTGTGTGTGAGCTGTTCTTCAATATAATTCGTATTGCAAATTCCCGTTGGGTGATACAGTTGATATTGAATTTTATTTGGAAACTGCATTTACTTGGTGCTGTTGACGTCATCGATTTATCAGTTTGTTTTTATAACGAGTCACAGCGAGGATTTGTATGAGGAAGAGATGAACAACTCAAAGTGAACAACATTAGTGAAGCTGCGGCTTCAGCGATCGACCGTAATGAAGTACATAACAAATTTAAAGGAGAGAGTAGTAAATGAAGGAGAAAAGACAGACATATCAGTGTTAGAATATAATATGCAGATATTAGAATCATACTTCAATCTATTCAATTTGTGTTGTGCAAACAAACATCGAAGATTTCAATGTAGGGGATAGTGAACGAAAAATCTACCAAATCATTTATGTTGTCAACTATAAATAAGCTTCGTAGTAATCAAACACAAGAATTGACGTTCTTCAACAGTACGTCCAATGTTACCCAGTCACATCAAGCAAGACTACCACATCTCAAATTACCACAATTTGATGGTAAATATCCGAATTCTAAGCGTTTTATGGCTGCATTTAGAAATTTAGTCGATGAGGATCCGCTAATATCAACTATAGACAAATTTAATTATTTGCTAAATTGTTTGTCAGGGCCTGCACTGAAGTAGTACAGGCATATCAAGTTACTGAAGGCAATTATCCAAAGGTTCTAATGCGATTAAAAGAGCGATATGATAATGACGTCTTGATATTTCTTGATTATATATCAAGCATGTTTAATTTACCGACAGTTAGTAAAGCAAATGCGTTATCATTTCAAAGGCTGATTGATACGGCATCAGCAATACGAGGATCGCTTTTGTCATTAGGGTCATCAAATGATGTTATGAATGTTATAATGATTCATATTTTATTGTCCAAGGTCGATGCAGACACGAAACTACATTACGATGAAAAGCAAGTATACGAGAAGCTGACGACTTGAGATGAATGTTGTAAAATTCTGACACATTGCTGTCAGTTTTTAGAATGCCGGTCGCAAAACTGTTCCAAACACAACGTGGGTGATCAACAAAAGCCAAACTACAAATCAGCATCCAATTCATTCATTACGACCCAATCAGCTTGCGTATTTTGTGAGTCACCACATTACTATCACAAATTTGACACTCAACGAAAGGAATTTGTAAAGAAGGCAGTTCTTTGTTTTAATTGTTTGCGTAAAGATCATACATTCAAAGCATGTAAATCAAAGTCATGATGTAAGGTTTATCAGGCAGCTCATCATTTACTTCTTCATAGTTACACTAGTAATTCAACTACATTTTTTAATGCGGGTAATAACCAACAGGGCGGTTTAGCACATACCCAAGGTCAATCAAATTTTCAATTTCATCCGAATGTCAATCTAATAGCACGCGCAGCTAAAAGAGGCATATTACCTACTGCAATTGTGAAGATTAAGAACAGATGCAGAAACTATCAATTTGTTCGTGCATTGTTGGACTATTGTTCTGAAGTAAATTTAATATCAGAAGAAACGGCGAAACGCCTACAATTACATAAACATCGTGTGATACACGGTCAGCGGCATTTCCGAATTTAATCAACAAATCGATTTCAACGTATATGCTATGCTAAAATCCCGAGTTTCAGACTTTGAGTGGTCATCACAGTTCACAGTAATCAACAAGATTTGTAAAAGTGCATACAACAATATGAATATCTCAGAATGGAAGTTACCTGACGGCATAACACCTGCCGATTCAGCATTCTACAAGTCAAACAAAATCGACATCCTTATCTGTACATCTTTATATTGTCTTGGGCCTAATAAGCCAAGCCTTATTAATACTGCTTTTGGATGGATAATTGGTGGCAACATGTCCAGGCCATAAACAGAATTAAAATACAGATGTAATTTAATACAGGAACAGATGTCTCTAGACACTATGGTTCAATGCTTCTGGGACGTTGAAGAGTACACAACGGTACCAACAAAATTCACTCATGAGGAACAAATGTGTGAAGAACATTACGTAAACAATGTTAGTCTGAATGAAGACGGCCGCGTACAGGTGCGTCTTCCATTTAGACATTCTCCTAAACAATTAGGAAATTCATATGATATCGCATATCAACGATTTATGATGTTAGAACGCAGACTTAATCGGGATGAAAAGCTTAAAGGAGCTTATGCAGACTGTCTAAACGAATATCTTTCACTAGGTCACATGTCACTCATTAGTGAGATAGATAAATGTCAACCACATTATTACATACCACATCATTGCGTGGTACGACCGCAAAGTCTGACAACGAAATTGCGTGTCGTATTTGATGCATCTGCTACTACAACGTCAGGAGTTGCATTAAATGAAGTATTACTTATTGGTCCCACAATCCAACAGGATTATTACCATTTCGATTACATAAATATGCTCTGTCAGGAGATATTACAAAAATATACAGGCAGGTTGACGTAGATAAACGCGACAGACAATTCCAACTTATATTATGGAGAACAAATACTAATGATAAAATACAAACATATCAATTGAACACAGTGACCTATAGCACGTCAGCTACACCATTTCTTGCAATACGAAGTCTTTTTTACATAGCTTACACTTTTGAATCTGAATATCCACTTGTGGCGTCTGTCTTGAGCTCAGATTTGTATGTTGATGATTTGTTAACAGGAGCAGATCAGGTGAACGAATTGCAGGAGAAAAAGGATCAACAAAGGCTGGAATGACAATGACTAAATTTAACAGTAATTTATCAAGTCTTGCAGATTCACCAAAGAATGAAATTGACGTGCAGCTGGATGAACCAAATGTAATAAAAACCCTTGGTTTAGCGTGGCAACCAGCTTCAGACATGTTTGTGTTTCGCTACGAGGTAGGCTCTGCTGAGAAGGAAACGAGGCGATCAGTGCTGTCTACAGTTGCTAAAATGTTCGATTCACTTGGGTTGGTGAGCCCAATCAAGGTGTAAAGTTTTTATGCAGGACCTCGTACTCAGAAAACTTGATTGGGACGAGCGTCTTCCTGATGATATGCTACGAATTTGGGTCGAATTACAATTTGATCTACGCATGTTATCCAAGATAAAGATTCCACGATTTGTATTTACATTACAAAATCATAAGAGCGAAGTTCATGCGTTCGCTGATGCATCTGAATATACATACGCACACAACTTGATGAAGACATACATGTGAATTTATTAGTAGCAAAATCGAAGGTAGCGCCACTCAAGATTCAGTCACTTCCTAGATTGGAGTTGTGCGCTGCTGTGTTATTATACAGAACTTTTAATAAAGTAAGACAAAAGCTTGAACCATACATAGACAAGGTTTATTTTTGGATAGCTTCAAAAATTGTGTTAAGTTGGCTACATAAACATTCATCACATTTAAATTGCTTTGTTGGTAATCGAATTTCAAAACTTCAACAACATGCACCCAATGTGGAATGTCGACACCTGCCATCATCAAAGAATGCAGCAGACATCATTTCCAGAGGATGTACAACAGAAGAATTACACACAAACATGTGGTTCGAAGGTCCTGATTTCTTAAGGCACTCATGTGACGAGTGGCCAAGAATAATTGAGAATCTGCCAGTGACGATTGAGATGCGACTCATCATCAGAATCTATTATTGAAGAAATCATTCAACAATCATCATCGTACATTCGAATTCTACGTACTATATCGTTTGTTTATCGCATATTCAACGGAATAGGACCAGATCGTCAATTGACAACGTCATTGGTTAAACACATACAAGCAAAAGAATTGCGAAAAAAATTTTGGCGAATACAGCAAACAGTTTACAAAAAAGAGATATCATTGTAAAAAGGCAACAAAGGTTAAAGCCGAGCATGCAAATCCGCGCACTATTTTTACACACAATGCAAATAGACAACACAATTACGGTTTTGATAGTAGGGGGACGATTAGCTAAAGCACAGTTACCATATGATGCTAAATTCCCAGCTATACTTCCACGCAATCATCGGTTTACGATATTATATGCAGAATTTCTGCACAAACAGAATTTACACGCTGGAGCCAATGTTTTAGTGTCGCTACTGCATGAGAAAGTCTAGGTAGTAAATGCCAGAGAATTAATGCGACGGATTGGCCCACCCTAGGTACTAGACTGGACACTTACTATTATTATTATTATTGTCTTTGGGAAAGATGCACTGCGACCTATGAGATCTATTGTGCCCCCTTCATGGATTTAGAGTGTTTCTCCTAGCCTAATTCCCTCGATAAATTGTAGTATTAGTCCTTTACAGAGTTTGAATTCGTCCTCGGTTAAGATGAATTAGCCAAGGTGTTTCCTTATCTTGTGCGTCAGGGCAGGACAAGTTCCTATCACGTGCAGTGCGGTCTCGTCCTCCTCCCTGCAGAACCTGCAAAGACCATTAGAGGAAATTCCCAGTTTAGTTAGGTAATAGTTCAGCCTACAATGTCCTGTTAACAATCCCCAGGTTATTCTTCGTCAGATTCATACAGTCCTTGTAGCGTTTTGGGTTGTATGTCCCTATTGCTAATTTGGAGTGTGATAGCCCCGGTAGTTTTTCCCAGTATAGTTTCCTTTGTTTATCTTCTACCTCCCAAATAATACGGGAGATGTTACCCAAAGCTACACCACAGAATGGCTCGGGCCCTACAAATGGAGTTGACGCTCCCTTCCTGGCGAGTTTAACTGCCATTTCGTTCCCGTTAATCCCTACATGACCCGGAACCCATAGAATTACGTAACGTTAAGCCACCCAGTTTATGCAATGGTAAAAGACTTCGAATCACGCGTTTCTTCCCTAATATTATAGAGACGATTTTTTTTACAGGTCCAGCAGCAGGCGAACTACGCTGATCCCCAAGATAGCAATGGTACCAACCGATTTACCTTTAACTTTTAAGTGAATACAGTTTCTAATCAGCACATGTTTTGCTTTTACTATTAATAAGTCAAAAGGGCAAACATTTCATGCCGTCGGTGTAGATCTCGGTAACGAAGTGTTTTCTCATGGTCAGTTATACGTTGCCTTGTCACGAATCGGGACATCACAGAATTAAAGTTTCCTTATTCCTGGCCATGGAAATGTAGTTTTTACTGAAGTTTTCAATAACTAACTTTTTACTCTGATTGTGAGAGTTCTGGTTCTCCGTTCACTATCACCGAGTTGCGAGTTCTGAGTAGCTGTTTT
This sequence comes from Amiota communis, assembly GCA_037043315.1. NCBI lineage: Eukaryota > Metazoa > Arthropoda > Insecta > Diptera > Drosophilidae > Amiota > Amiota communis. Next base: position 292,665 of record JBAMAV010001194.1, on the reverse strand, counting down.
TTATTTTGATTATAAATATTCCATAATAATAAGAATTGAAGTTTGGTTCTACTTTAGTTTTGTTCAACTTGATATGATTCTACTTCGGTTTGGTTCTATATATAATGCTTGAATGTTCTACGAGGGGTACTATTTATATTTCGGGATCTGGCAACACTAATGTCCATAACTAAAATCTGGCAACACCATAATAAAGTTTGACATTTTTTAGAATAAACGTGCTCACAACGTTTTAATGTACAAGTGCTATTTTGTTGTAAAAAAAAATTTGCAGTCGTTGGATACCCCATAATTTATCAATAGCTCAAAAAGAAGGCTCGCGTCGATTGGTCTAAGGAAATGCTTAAAAAGTTCGACCGTGGTGCTTGAAAAGACGTGTATAAAATCGTGACAGGTGACGGAACATAGATTTATGCGTGTGAACCAGAAACAAAACAGCAATCGACCGTGTGGGTGTTGCAAAATGCAACCAAAGTTGCTCGCGCTCGAAGCACTGCGAGGCAAATGGTCATCTACTTTTTCGGCCGAATGGGTCATGTGGCCACTGTTCCGCTAGAGCAACGTAGGACTGTCAATTCTGAGTGGTGCACGACCATTTCTTTGCCGGAAGTCTTTAGTGAAATTCGCAAAACCAACCGTCAAAGACGAATCATTATCCATCATGACAATGCGAGCTCTCACATTTCTCGTCAAACAGGTGAATTTTTGAGCAGTCAAAACATCGAATTGATGACTCATCCTCCATACAGTCCTGATTTGGAACCCAATGACTTCATCTTGTTCCCTAATATCAAAGGTAAACTGCGTGGTCAACGATTTACGTGCGCGGAAAAAACAGTTGAAGCGTTCAAAAACCATGTTTTGGAAGTGTCTCAAGAGGAATGGAAAAACTGCTATGACAAATGGTTTGAACGAATGCAAAAGTGCATTGATCATCATGGTAAATATTTTAAAAACCAATAAAGCCGTTTTCATTTATTAATGTTTGTTATTATTTACTATTCCCGAAATATAAAGAGTACCGCTCGTATTGCTTGTTTTTACAGTATTTGCACATTAAAGTTTTTTACACTACAGTATTTGTTTTGTTGTGAAACAGAATATGAGAGGCAGTATTTGAAAGTACAAGCAATGGCTTACAAAATAATTTTACAGTAATGGCACAGCTCTTTAGTATGTACGTATAACGAAAACAAAACAAATAAGAGCAAAAAATACAATAACAACAACACAATCCCTCTCTCTATCTTGCTCCGCTCTCAGTGAACATCATATACAGAACAAAAAGAATAACAAACTATTTGAAGTTACAAAGTACGCTTGAAACATAGATTTTCCGCCTTTTCCGGTGGATTTTTAAAAAGTTTATTAAGTGAAAATAGTGGCAATAGTAATACTCACTCTAAGAAAACTTTAACTGGCTACCTCTTACGATTCAAGAGATACAGCCCGGTGAAAAAAGCTACGATTTCTTTTCAATTCATTCTTCATTTGTGCCAAACGAAGAAGTTTCGATTCAAAAAAATTTAAAATTAAAAAGTTTTATTGCAAAGAAACATAATAATGATGTAGGTAATGTACTAAAAGCTAAAAAAAAGAAGACTAAAGAAGATCTGAACAAAAGATCGTTCGACAAGGTTAAAACAACGACTTAAAGAAATAATGAACCAAAACACAGCAGATTATCCAGCTCCAGTTGTCTCTCTTCTCGGTAGTTGATTGATGTACCTTATGGAGAGCTACAAAATACCTCAGGCAACCCAAAAAGAGAAGTGCTGCAAATCATTTATAAAAATATTGTATAGTAACGGACCAAGGTGGCTACCCTGCGGGACACCAGAATAGTCTTAGATAAAGCTGCTCTAAAGATAACTCTGGGTTCTAGAAGTAAACTAGCTAACTAAACTAGAGGAGTAACCAAACATTTTTCCAGTTTTTTTAGGAGTAAAAAGTTTATATGACATCTATTTGATGTTGTTTTGAAAAACAATAATTTACAAGCGAAGTAAATTCTAATATGTTGGTTGTGGTCGAACGCTTTCTGGTAAATCCATGTAGTGATGTAATTCATAAAGGAAGAACGTAATGCTGCACTTGATTAGTGACAGTATGTTAAATCAACTTTGAAATAGCGCAAAGTTTAGCTATTCCTCGGTAATTTGAAATATAAGATTTATTGCCTCTTTTGTTGAGGGGGATAATATAGGATTGCTTCCAAATATTAGGTAAGACAGAGGTATTCAGGGATAAATCAAACAATTTGAATATCAGTTACGAAAGCGAGGCTGCCAACTCTCAGAAATATTTACCGCTAAAGTTAATCCAAAATCCCTAAAATCGACAATACCAATTTCTTGGAAACCCTACTAAAAATATTCGGAGCATGTACATTTGATTCGGAAGCAGAACAGTAGCAGGAGCATCAAAAGCAGTAACCGGAGCAATATAGCACACAAAACTATTTCGTTTGCTCTGCTTCTGATTGCTCCAATTTTTTTTTGTATTGCTCCGAATAGTATTTTTTTTTAGTTCTGTCAAGTGCTCTTTGCTTCGTGCTTCACAAACTGAGAGCAGAAGCAAGAGCAAAAAACAAAAACTATAAAATAAATTTTCAATCTCTGAATTGAATTGCAAGCTGTTCAACAGATGTATAAGAATGTTGATGACTGTCGGCTACATTTGACACTGGTAGTTCCAACTGCCCCACAGGCGCAAAGAAAGTAGGTGGTGGTAAAAATACGAGGGAGATAGATGGTAGGCCAGTCGCGCCATTTTCGCTTAGGCGACAAATCATAGATTTGTAGATTGTCGGCAATTCTCCCATTTATTTTAGCACAACTTAAGTGGGCTGCGTTTTCACACAACCAACATATCTCAGTGCAGCATTTAGTTGTAAATGCTTTGTTGCTACACTTCGGAACACAACAATATATTTTTGTTAATAAATTGATCTAAAATAAAAGAAAATAGAGTAAAAAGCACAAAAAAAAATTATTACAAAACCAGAAAGAAGAAGATGTAATACTCTTCTCCCTCCACCGAGTTGCATCCAACCTTCCTTTCTTAGCATCACATCAGTTTGAATAGCAATTTTATTGTACATTTATTGTTTAAAAGTTTGCCATTTAATTTGGGTTTGTATGGGAGGTACCACTCCTGGTAATCCTAGGATCATTATATTTATTTGGTTGATGAATATAGATCAGAAACTTATAGGGTCCAAATTTCAGTTCGATACGTTAAAAAAACAAATAACTTTTTCTAACAAGAACATTAATATAAAGGGGGGTTTGTATGGGAGGTACCCCCTCTAGATCAAAAACTGAGGGACTAGTTTGCATACATACAGACAGACAGACGGACAAACGGACATGGCTAAATCAACTCGTCTCATCGAGCTGATCACAAATATATATACTTTATGTGGTCTGCGATGTCTCCTTATGTGTGTTACAAACTTCATTACAAACTTATAATACTACTCACTCCCGTGAAGAGTATAAATATTGAATAATAACGGACCAAGGTGGCTACCCTGCGGGACACCACAAGTTACACGAATAGTCTTAGATATAGCTGTTTTAAAAATAACTCTTTGGGTTCTAGAAGTTAGATAAGATGTAATCCACCTAACTAAACTAGGGGGGAAACCAAAGATATCCAGTTTTTCAAGGAGTAAGAAGTGACAGACGCTGTCATAAGCTTTACTAAAATCAGTGTATATTACATCCATTTGATGTTGTTTTGAAAAACAACAATTTACCTGCGAAGTAAATTCTAATAAGTTGGTTGTAGTCGAACGCTTCTTCGCTTCTTCGATACCAATGTCAGATTTGACATATCAACTTTGGTGTTGCCATATCTCAAGACTTAAGTAGCAACCCTCAATTGAAGATTTTGTTTTTTTTTTTGTTACTCTCAGCGTTGAAGCACTGGCACTGTAATACTTATTACAAGAAAAATCGCTAACAAAAAGCAATATGTTCGAGGGAGCACACAAAGAAAACACAAAAACAAATTGTACAGAGCAAAAAATAATAATTAAATAAATGTTAATTTAAGTAAAAATTGCATTTACAGAATTTAATAAATGAAATTGAGCTATGCACAATTAGTTTTGATATAAGTCTATACGAAATTTAACTTTCTATGATCAAAACTAGACAAGAAAATTAATTTTGAACACAGAGCACAAAGAAAACACTTCCACTTCTCAAAACAAAAGATAGACTGTTGTTTTGCTGACAGTATACAAACTTTAAAGTTATATTCACCCATATCAACTGAATTAACAATTTTTGAAAAAAGCAAGTGGCGATATTTACTTTTCAATGCTTGAATAACTCCTTGGTCTAAGGGTTGTAAAACTGAGCTTATATTTGGAGGCATAAACACTAATTCAATGCACTCTAAGTCCTTTGTATCTGGATGAGCTGGGCAGTTGTCTACCAGTATTATTATTTTTGTCTTAATTTTTTGGTGAAAATTTCGGATGTCATCCAAACTTTTTTAATGTTTTTAAAGCACCTGGGATTTTACGGTTTTGCGATTACTAACAGTTTTCGTTTCTCTGCACCCGTCATATTTGCTGCTAGGAGCACTGATAGTCGTTCCTTTGATAATTTTCCATCTGTACAGGTCTCACCTTTGAAACGCAGTGTATTATTAGGATTGAGTTTTTAAAATAATCCCGTTTCATCGTCATTGAATATGTCCTCACCTTTAAAATTCTTACTTATATCTGGCCACTTATTTTGCAATCAATCATTGACCACATCCACATTGACTTCAGCCGGCTCTCCAACTATTTTTCCGCCAGTGATATTGTGGCGTCTTTTAAATCGAACAATCCAACTGTCGCAGAACATAAATTTCGCAGTAGTTTAGTTCTTTTTTTCTAAATTTTTATGCTTTCGCTTGTAAAACGGCATTAGTTATAGTCACATTATTGGCTCTTGTCTGAGTAAACCATTTTAGTAGGCAATGAACCAGTTCCATGAAAGAATGCTTTTTAACCTTCATTACATTTGCGGAGTTTTGCTCAAAATTATTTAGCACCAAGTCCTTTTTTTTCCAAATTGTACCAATTGTTTACTTGCTGAGGCCCATTTCTTGACATGTTTGCTTTTGTTTTACACCTTGTTGTAAACGTTTTAATATTCCAAATTTCTCTTTTAAAGAAAAGCATTTTCTTTGTTTTCCAACTGCTACTACGTCTTTTTTTGTTTTGTAACGAATCGTACTGAAATTTGGACACTATAATATGCAATTTACACCAAAGCACATCAACATCAACATTGATGTGCCTACTGATACGTATCAGATTCGACAACAACCACAAGGAAAATGACGTCATTCAGGGGTTGTTGTTGTAGAATGTGATGGGGATCAATAGTCGCATCAAGAACTGATGTGCCTTGATATGAAAATTAATAATGGTCTCTCTAGACATTTTCTGCCAGTGCTGCCAAGTTTTCCTACTGCTTCCAAGTTTTTTTGTGTTTTTCCACCTGTCGCATCACTAAACAGCAGCTGATGGCTCAAAACATTGTTAAGTAAACCATAAATTGTCAATTTTTTTAAAAGAATTTAATAAAATAAGTATCAGGAATGAAAAAGGGAATTGCAAGAACTATTTGCATATGTTGCAAAATGTTCTAAATCATGTACTTCACAAATTTTTAGTTTTTACTTAACCAACGTGCTCGCAAGTTTGTGTATAACCAAAACAAAAAACAGCTGTTCGTGATGCGAAATATCCGATGTAAACGAAAACCCCATCAACGTGATGTACTTTGGTGTGAATTGCATATAAGTCTCTGATCCATATTCATCAACCATGTTAATTTTATGATCCTATGGTTACCAGCAGGGGTACCTCCCAAACAAACCCAAATTAAATGACATACTTATAAATGATAAGACGTTGTAGATAGGTGTTCCATAGTGCCATCTGTTACAAATTTATGGAACTTTAAAAAAAAAGCATGTAATTTGAAATTAAAAAATATTGAACTCATTAATCGCGATAAAAACTATACTATATACCAAGTTGGACCAAATGTTTCGGAGTGCATTAGTGACAAACTCTGTGAAACGAGATTTTTTTATATATAGAGAACAGATAGAGATTTGCAATAAAGAAATGATGGAAAATGATAATACAAAAAAAAAAAAATGATGATTTTAAGTTTCTAAGGTTTTATACTTTCGTACAATGTCGATCTTTAGATATGGCATGAATAGAGGCGTAGTAAAAAATTTCAACAAGACCAACAAATATAACACACACAATACTATCTTCTAAAAAATCTTAAATGCTGAATTAGCATTTCTTTAAATGGAGTCTAAAATTCAATTGAGCCTAGAAGTAAATTTTTAGACTATCATAGAATATATTTTAATCATAGATCATAATTTATAATTATAATCTTAGTTGTAATTAATAAAAAATAAATAAATCCGCTCTAACAAAGAAAAGAATTTTTGTTTTAGAAAATTAACTTTATTTTTTTACATACTCTTCTTCTTGATTGATATATTCATTCCAAACAGAAAAAACAATGTGCTTTGCGATGAAACACACACCAGCATACGAAAAGAAAAATTAAGTGTAATGAGAAAAATCAGCCAAGTGTGAGTCGGACTCGCACACGGAGGGTTCCGTATCATCGTACAAGATTTTTTGCCGCAAAAATGAATTATGTATTCAATAACTCAATGCTCGAGCAATTCCAAACACAATGAATACGCATTTATTTTGAAACTGACAAAAAGCTCAATACTCCAAATATTGAATTGTTGATTGATTTGACTTATCTTTAGGATAGAATCAGTATTCATACTGCATATCAACATTGTGAAAAATATCAAAGCAAAAGTGAAATAATCATACAGCCTAAAAGTATACTTCCAAAAAAAAAGATTACCAAAATGTTAAACGAAATAAATTGCAAAGCGTCTAAAACTGTTGCAGTGCATATTGGAGCACACGTTTCTTGTATGGGAACACCTTTAATTTTGTAACTTTATTTTAGGTTTAGTATTTGTTGCTGTCATGAAAATAGAACTACACATTCTGTGAAAATTTCAACTGTCTATCTATTACGGTTCATGAGATACAGCGGGGTCGGACGGACGGACGGACGCCGTTAGCACCCTTTGGGTACGGAACCGTAAAAAGTATGTTTACGACAGTCGCACAATGAATAAGCAAGCAAGTCACAACCATCAGACAACAAAGTCTGAACAGCGAGTATGATAATATAAAACAAGTCTTATTGTCGAATGTAAACCGACATTGAATTGTTATTTTGTTATATATATACAAAAATCTCGTATCATAAAGTTTGTCATTTATGGACTCCGAAACTACTGAACCGATCTTGATGAAATTTTTTATATTAATGTCATTTGGTCCAACTTGATAGATAGGTTAGTTTTTATCGTGATTAATAAGTTATATATTTTTTAATTTCAAATTAAATGTTTTTTTTTAAAGTTCCATAAATTTGTAACAGATGGCGCTGTGGAACACCTATCGACAAAGTCTTATCATTGCTATAAAACTCATAAAAACATCAAAAAACTAAAAAAATAATTGTGTTGTGTTGCTTGCTTTCTTTAGTAGCAAAGAATTAAACAAATGTGCGTGGACATAATTAGAGGAAGAAAGGAACAATGACTAAAAAAATGGTACACTAACGTCATGACGTGGCTGCAGCAAAGCGCGCGGGGCTAGTCTTATATATTATTTATATTATTTATTCCTTAACACTCCTAGTTTGGAGCATAGGGCCTCCACAAGGCTTCTTTTCCATCGCACACGATTCTGGGCTGTATATTTTAGCGCCATCCCATGTGATGTTGTTGACATCAGCTTAGTTCCCGCAAGGTATGATCTTGCATCATAGGTGAGCTGTTGTATCCGAGGCTTTTTTGCTTGTGTTGGTTACGGTAATCGATTGATTTTCACTAGGGTAAGTGATTGGCCTACCGCTAGCGATCTCACTATACATGACACTTCTGTGATTAAGCATACATTGTTGTTTTCACTAATATGTAGAGTAGAGTCAGTATTCATACTGCATTTTAACATTGAGTCCGAAAGCTATTCAATAATCCTAGGATGTTGAAATTTATAATTTATAATAAAAACTTTAATTTGAATTTTGGTTTGTATTGGAGGTACCCGTCCTAGTGGTTTGATTCGGCTGATTCCGACAAATGTGCAGCTTCTGGTAAAAAGAAAATTTCGTGCAAAATTTCAGATCTCAGCTCCATCTCGTTGAGCTGATAAAGAATATAAATCCTCTATGAGGACTCCAATATCTTCTTCTGTGTTTTACAAACATATAATACTTACTATTCACTGCGAGTATAAAACTGAAGAGTATAAAAACAAACTACTTAAGGGTATTGTTAACACACCATGGTATTGTATATGAACTAGTAACAGTAAAAAAAGTTGTCGATGTTTTGATTCAAACAATCATAATTTATTATGTCAGAAATTATACAAGTTGAAACCTTCAGTGCCTACTGTTTATTCTACTTAGTATATTTTATTTCAAAACCAGAAAGAAGGCAATCATTGGCTATGCCAAAGATGTAATACTCTTCACGCTCCTCCGAGTTACATCCATCTTCCTTTCTTAGCATCACATCAGTTTGAGTGGCAATTTTATTGTACATTTATTCTTTAAACTAGCAAACCGCCCTGCTTTGCACGGGTGCAATTTAAAAAATATCGCTTTGGTATTGATAACATGAAATTTTATTAATTGATTTTTTAACAAATTTTTGTTTACAATATGTCTTTGTATACAATTTTTACAGCTTTTTTGTCATTACACAATACGAACTGAATTGACGCGTGAAAGAGCTACATATAACTGTCCATGAGACAAACACTGTGGGCGCAAACCAGAAGGCTGTAGAGAATGAAATTCTGTTGGGAAATGAACAGCCTCTTCCAGATCAATAGCATTGTCTACAGAGTAGTATGTTTGAGTCAGTCCATTGATCTTTGACAGAATAAAATGATTTACTTTACCTATTTGATCGTTGGTAGGGACATTTTTTCCTTATATTGCAAGTAAACAAATGTTTTCTTTACCTTATAATATGGCTTAAATGATAATAATAATTAGTTTAATTTAATTCTAAAATCACATTTGAAGAAACTTTGCTGTGTAAACAATGAAAAGCTGCAATATTGCAGTAGCAGTAAATGCTTTTTCCATAAATTTTAACACTATTACAACTACATTAATTTTATAACCGAACAAAACCGGACTCGTCCGCAAAGCAAACCTGTGAAATTATCAAAATACAGTTTTGGTAAATGGGGAAAGAACTACTTTTTGAACTGTTTTGTGAACCAAGAAGAGCTGTATGATGTTGTAGTGAATTACAAATACCTGTTTTGGTGAATGTCAAACTTAGTGTTGCTGTCTTTGTGAATGACAAATATGGATAATTAATGATAATAATCATAATTACTTTTATTATTGAATCAATTATTTATGTACATGCAAACTTTTCTAATGAAATTCTTTAATTAACAGGGAAAACCGTATCAAAATACGTTGCGTGGTTTAGAAGTAATCAGTATTCTAACTTCTTGAAATTTCGACTTTGCTTTATACTATGTAAAGAAGTTTACCATTTAATTTGGGTTTGTATGGGAGGTACCACTCCTGGTAACCCTAGGATCATGAAATTTATATGGTTAATGGATATAGATCAGAAACTTATAGAGTTCAAATTTCAAATTTCGATACGTTAAAAAACAAAAAACTTTTTCTAACAAGACATTAATTTAAAGGGGGGTTTGTATGGGAGGTACCCCACCTGGTAGCCCTAGGATCATGAGATTTACACGATTGATAGCCATGGATTACGAATTTATAATGTCCAAATTTCAGTTCCATATGTTAAAAAATAAAAAACTTTTTTTAATAAGAACATTAATTTAAAGGGTGGTTTGTATGGAAGGTACCCCACCTAGTAGCCCTAAGATCATGAGATTTACACGATTGATGGCCATGGATTACAAACTTATTGTGTCCAAATTTCAGTTCCATATGTTAAAAAACAAAAAACTTTTTTTTAATAAGAACATTAATTTAAAGGGTGGTTTGTATGGGAGGTACCCCTCCTAGAGGTCCGATTCAGCTGATTCCGACAAATGTGCTGCGTATGGTAAAAGGAAGCCTATGTGCGAAATTACTAGTTTGCATACATACAGACAGACAGACGGACAAACGGACATGGCTAAATCAACTCGTCTCATCGAGCTGATCACAAATATATATATACTTTATGTGGTCTGCTATGTCTCCTTCTGTGTGTTACAAACTTCATGACAAACTTATAATACTATTCACTCCCGTGAATGAGTTACGAATGATACTTGTTTCCTTCAAAATTACTGTAAAGGAATATTTTGAGTATAAATTCGAAAAAGGCACAAAATTGTGCATTTAAGGATAGATAAAGTCTTAAATCTAAATTTCACTTTTGGCAAACAAAAAAATACAGAGTTAAATGTAACAAGGTGTTACGAGGGTGCTACTTAAGTCTTGAGATATGGCAACACCAATGTTGATATGTCAAGTTTGACATTGGTATCGTAAAGCTTGTCGTTTTTAATGATAAATGTACTCAGAACGTTTTGTCATACGAGTGCTATTTATATTGTTTACAGTGACTTGAAAAATTCCTTTCGGTTAAAAAATGGAATTAAATCGTGAACATTTTCGTGCATTGATTTTTTATTATTTTCGATGTGGATTAACTCAACAAGAGTGTGCCGATCAACTCGCTTCGACTTTTGGAGATGAAGTTGGGATCCAGGGCCCAACTTACGTCGTTTAGGGAATGTGTAAGCATTGTCAAGACTTTCCTTCTATGGTGGATCGGAGACTACAAGGTGCACATGAAAATGAACAGCGTGATGGACAGAATCGATTTAGAATTCTCCGTCCGCTGAAATAAAAAATTCACTTGTGGATGTTTTATTTGCTTGTAGCCGACAACAATTATTGAATATATATTTTTTAAGCGAACAAAGAAGGACAAATTTTCAAAAGGCGTGAAAGTTATGCAAACTTCTATGAACAGAAGTTAATATTCTACCTTGGTTCAGTAAAACCAATATTAATATTTTGTATTATTTAATATAGAAATCTTCAACAAAACCGCAACTTATCTTTTTTTATTTGCTTCAATCAGATGCGACATTACCTTCCCATTTCAAAACAATTAAACTATGGAAAAGACGAAATTGGAAAATAATGGAAATCTTCCTAAAAAGGGTACCAAACTAAACGCAACAAAAAAAAAGGACGATGAAGACGAAACGAGTGATTTCACTCAGAGACATGGATGTATAAAAAGAGGATCACACATTTCTAAAAAGAACTGTAAAAATCCAAATGCTTGTTCTGCTGTCGATGTGGAAAACTCAGCTTGTAAACAACCGTCAGCACAAGTTTCACAAAAGAACTGTGACAAAGGTAAGCAAAGCAGAATTTGTTGCTTATCTAGTAACAATCAACTAATTGTTGTGCAAAATGAATTATATTATGAAGTCAGCAATAACAAGTCAACTGAAATTTCACAAGTAAAAAAACCGATCGAGAAAATAGTGAAGAAGAAATCAAAAAAAGAGGATAATAAGTTGCTTAGAGAAAAAGTGAGGAGGCAACAGCTACAAACTGAAGGGAATAATTACCAAAAGTATACGAGAAGTCAACGCAATATATTTAAAAACTGCGAGAATGTTAGTCATATTGATGATGAAGACCAGGCAAGTTGTTTCTCATGCTTTTGTGGAAGAAAACAACAGCGCAAAAAAACAGCATCTACCTCTGATTTATATTACGCAAAAAATGAGAACATTCAAGAACCTTGCCTACATGAGCATTCAGTTAGCACATTGCTTTTGGAACTGAAGCTTATACTACAAAGTGTAATAGCACAGCAAAAAATTGATGAACAGCATCTAGCAGATACAGACTGTAAGCTATGCGATTTGCAAAAAGCTTTCGAGGCTTGTACGCAAGAAAGTACTAAAGTTAGCATACTACTTAAGCGATTGAACGAAATACAATGTGAAATGGAACAGCAAGGGAATAACATATTACATATATCCGAAATGGAAACGAAACTACACGAACTTCAAAAAACTTTTCATGACTGTACACTTGAACGTAGATATTTTAACGAGTTGCTACTACAAATGAACAATTCGCAATTTGAAACAATAGATACAATTTTTAAAATGGACATAAATGATATAGAGTCAATGCTTTGCAAACTGCGAAAAATCTTAGAATATATAAAAAATAAATGTTTTGAACATGCAGAAACATCAATAAAGATAAACTGTAACTATGAAAATGACCCAACATATTCTCTTTTGCACAAGAATAAGTTCAATTTGGATAAGGTAAACTACAAGCCAAAGCAAACATCTAGCATTTGTCTACACTGCTGCAACACAAAATCTAACATTCTAGATTCAAATTTATCTCAAATTGTGTTTAAGATGATTGGTAACATCAAATTTTCCGAAGTAGTTTTGACCGTGTTTCTCCAATCGGATAATATTTATCACATAAATGTGCAAACACTGGGAAATGGTAAGTCACTGGGCTGTGCTTATGCTACTGATGTTTGCATTAACGAGGCAGAAAATCTCAAACTTTTTGAAAATATACTAACATTTTTCGTTGCGGATGACCGTAATATGCTTAAGAACAAAAATCGTGATTTAGGACACTGTTTTTTGCTCATGCAAGGTAACTGTAAGCAAGGAGGCAGTGCTAATTACGCAAACACTAAAGAAATATGATTTGTAGTCTTTGAATAAGAGATATCAATTAATAACAAAATCAATACCATTACACTTAACAAGTTAATTTTGTACATTGTCATATAAATTTTTTGTAATTTTATCCACTATCGGGAACAACTTATATATACATTTGACAAATTTATAATTTCTATAAATAAATTTATAATCGCAATGCGAATTTAATGCTTTCATGGTATATTGTTTGAATGGAGTATATACATATTACCGCAATTGCGAATAATATAAGCTTTGAAAGCGCTTAGGAACCGGTAATGTTCAAAGTACTTATCAAGATGTCTTACTGAAAAAGATATTCGAAATTGAGTCCCTCCGATTATTTTGAAATTCATATGTAAGGCTAGCTGTGCCCCCGACTTCTTCCCGTGGTATTCGAAATATGTTTGTAATAGCGTGTATTTTGTTATCCTTTTCCCTAATTATCAGATCTTTAATGTTGCCCCGCAGCTAAAGAGAAAAACATTCGAAAATCAGCCAAAAAGTAGGCAACATAATTAAAAATATGAATATCTTTTGATTTAGCAGGTCGATTTCTATAAAACGCTAAATGTTACACTAATCAAAACCGCATTCAAATAGGTTTAGCCATTTCTGAGATTAGCGTGCACAGCACGAAATATATAGATACTATACAAATGGGATGTAACATAATAACTGGTCAGTTAAAAAACTAACTTAATTAAATTACATTAAAGGTTAAATTAATTGGATATTGTTAAATAGAGTAAGAATAGTTCACTACTCTCAGAGAGGACGGTATCACGGTACAATAATACAAGGTAGCGCCAATTTGGACTTTTACTCTTTCGAAAATTACTCACTCTCAATTGTTGACGTGACAAGTATATCAGTGTATAAAACTCTGAAATAATGCATTTAGTGTTAAACATAACTGAAAATGCATTGAAACTTGAAAAATTGCACACTAATCGTCGATTTAGACAAGCCCTGCATCACGATGATACGCTTTGGTATTTAGACAAGCCATTTCGTATCATTAACAACTGTTTTTTGTTTTGAATGTGCATAAGAAGAAAAAATTTGTTGAATTAAAAGACAGTAAATAAGAAAAATAAAAAAAAAACATTTTTAAAATGGAAAATAGATTATTTAAAAGAATTATTAACAATAGCAAGCACGCTGCTACGTTTAAATACAAATCGGACGGTATTCTACAACAACAACCCCTGAATGACATAATTTGCCTTGTGGTTATTGTCGATTGCGATGCGAGTTATTGCTCGCATCATGAGAGACTCACATCATGGCCCTGTTTAAGACGGCTATAACATCAAGTCAGGTGCGCAGCAATGCGCGCTGTGCTATGCAAGTATTGTATAAAGAAAGTGTTACCTAATGATCGATATGTCATTACATATGTCAAATTACACAGATTCCCTATGAGGGTATTGTAGAGGCGTGTCGATTGCGAAAATGGATAGATTGGCGTGATCATTATAAAAATTGCTCACTGTAGGTAATCTTATTATAACATAGAGAGAGTCCGCGCAAGCTGGGGTCCATTAAAAACCGAACAAGACAACAAAACTAAATTTTAAGCTTAAAACATAGAGTTGTACAATAAAAACTTTTTACAAGTAACATAAATTAAAATTACCAAAAATGAGAATAAACGAAATCAAGATGAGTTTAAAGATTAAATTTTAGCTGATCGGAAGAAATAGAGTTAGATACCAATTCAAAGTATAGGTTGTACGATTGACATAAAACTCGAAATGGGTCGTGCTGTTATAGGTGGTCTTACAGGTCCCAATAAATATAGGGAAAAAATTCCTTGTAACGCGAGAAGGAACATTAAAATTTATGTTTCCTGCGACTAGACAGTTTTGGGAGGTGGATTAACTTAAGAAGGCTTTGGTAGGATGGAAGGTTGATGTTAGGATCCCAGTGTAAACTACGTAGATTCAATATTATCATTATACTTTTTAAACTGTGGGTCCCATACACAAGATGCGTATTCAAGAATTGATCTAACAAAATAGGTGAATAATAATTTAGAAGTGTAAGGATCATTAAACTCTTTAGACCAATGTTTAATATATCCTAGAACTCCTCTAGCTTTATCAATGATACAAGAGATATGCATGCCAAAATGCAGCTTAGGATCCATCAAAACCCCCAGATCATTGAATTGTGTGACACGTTCCAGAGAGTGAACATTAATGAGGAAATTGTTTACAATTAAATTTTTACGGTAAAAAGACATAGTTTTACATTAAGCGTGTGGTAGTAACAATTCACAATAAAGATATAAAGTTCTTTATTTAACTTTTACAATATAAAGTACATGTTTGCTTTTATAGCATTAGCAATAAACTTATTTCAAACAATATGTAAAATAACTGTTAATAATATTTTCTCAGCTGCGATCGTCAGCACAACTTTTCTGTTTGACCGTCCGACAACGATTGATTTATCTGCGCTAACCAAACACAAAACTACCTACATCAACTCTCTCTCTCTATTTCTGCATTCTTACTAAACAACCAAAACCCACCACCAAATTACACACAACATCAACTTAACGCTATCACTCTCAGTAGTGCTGACCACTGCGCGTAGTTCTTAGTTCTCTCTCACTCTCATTTCCTACATTAATGTCATTTGGTTCAATTTGATATAAAGGATAGTTTTTATCGTGATTAATAAGTTAAATATTTTTTAATTTCAAATTAAATGTTTTTTTTTTTAAGTTCCATACATTTGTAACAGATGGCGCCGTGGAGCACCTATTGTGGCTTTATGCCAACATCAACTATTAACTAATATATTTGTTGCGTTTTTTTATATCAAATTAATTTATTTATTTCTCTTTTTCTCAAAACGTGGTGTCGGTAGTACACTAGTAGAAAACACGAGAGACCAGTGTTCCTAAACATAACAATTGACTCCTCACATCAGTGTTGGTAGACCTGTTATTGATGAGCATGTCGAGAAGTTTACTAGTACTAACGTCAGAGGGCGCAACCGTAACCGCCACAACTACTCCCCCCTTAGTGTTCGCACGATTATTACTTTATTTTTTGTATTCATAGTCAAATTGCTGATGCTTGATGTGATGGCTATTGCTGATGATGTTGCTGTAACTGAAATTTGACCTTTCGTTCCGTCAGTTGAGGAACTCGTGTATACGTTTGAATTGCTTTTGGCTTCCACTCTGGATCTACAACACCGAACGCCGGTTTTAGTCTTTCTATGGAGATGTTGTGTGTTGTACCATTGATATCGATGGCGAATAGACGATCACTGATCCGTTCTTTTACCATGTATGGACCAGTGTATGGTGCTTCCAGAGGACGTTTGACATGATCGCTGCGGAGATATACATGACTGCATGTATATAACTTTTTAAGAATGAACGTTGGTTTGTTTGCATGGTGTGCAGCAGAAACAGGTCGAATCTGACGTATTTGTTCCCTGAACTTGTTTAAGAATTGTGTTGGATCAGGCGGTTCGTCTGTATGTGAAAAAAATTCGGCAGGTAGTCGGATCTCAGTGCCATATAACATTTCTGCCGCCGACGCGTTGATGTCTTCTTTATAATATGTTTGCAAACCCAATAGGACTGACGGCAGAATCTTTAACCATGGTGTTGCACGGTTGCACATCAATGCAGCTTTGAGGGACCGATGCCATCGTTCTATCATACCGTTGGAGGCCGGATGATACGGAGAAGTACGTATCCGTTCTACTTCTACCATTTGTGTGAGTGC
This sequence comes from Amiota communis, assembly GCA_037043315.1. NCBI lineage: Eukaryota > Metazoa > Arthropoda > Insecta > Diptera > Drosophilidae > Amiota > Amiota communis. The sequence goes on along the minus strand of JBAMAV010001194.1, from coordinate 276,048 downwards.
CAGAAGTAACGCAAATTCGAATTGTGTGCCTTGATCGGTTGATATTGTTTTTGGGGCACCGAATCTGACGATCCAAGCTCAATAGAATGCTGATACTACTGTATCGGCTGAGATGTTTTTGACAGGTACTATTTCTGGCCACCTTGTGAATCTGTCTATCATAGTCAAACAATACTTGTATCCTTCATACTCTGGAACGACGATTAAATAATATGAACATGCTCAAATCTCTGATCAACTGGTCGGAAATGTTCAGGCGTGAGTTTATTATGGTTTTTGATTGTTGACAATCGTTGCACTCATTTACCCAGTTGTTGATATCAGTACCCATTACCGGCCAAACATATTTTTTATGAATTTGCTTGAAGGACGCTCGCTTGCCCGGATGCGATAGTGTATGAATTATAGTGAAGATACGTCTACGGAATGTAAGGACGTAGTACTGTAGTAGCTGCATCGAAGTTTATTTCGATGTCAGTTGGTAGTTTAATTAGTTGCAGTTTTAAAGATGAAGTACCACGAAGGAGTTGTTGAATTTCATCATCTGCTTGTTGAGACGCTTGAATGTCTTTTAAGGACACAGTTACGATTTGTCGATTTGGTCAATCCTAGACAATTCATCTGCCACCACGTTGTCATTGCCAGACACGTACATTATCTTTGTTGTAAAATATATAAAATATATTAAAGGTTTGTGATCAGTTTGAATTACGAATTCACGACCTTCAAGTATATGTTTAAAATGTTTGATAACTAAATATATCGCCAGAAGCTCCTTGTCATATGTGCTGTAATTTTTTGAGTTTGTTTGAGTTTTGAGGAAAAACTGGTTTAATTTCATTTCTACTTATCTGTTGGAGCTGTGCACCCACTGCGATGCCTGAAGCATCAGTTGTCAAAATAAATGGTGTATTTAGTTCCATGAAATGTAAAAGAGTTTCTTGTGCAAGACTTGATTTACACTTTTCGAAAGCTTCCTCCAGCTCCGAATTCACATTTTGAAGCGTTCATCGACAAACTGGCTCCTTGCAGTTTTTCAGAACGTGTTGTAGGTGTTCGTGATGTTCATCTTTACCTTAGGAGTACACCAGGATATCATCAAGATAGCAAAATACAAAATCATCATCCCGAAATATGGAATCCATGTAACGTTGGAATGTTTCAGTAGCGTTTCTAAGGCCGAAGAGCATTATTATAAAGTCAATCGGAGTGTTAACTGCTTTCTTCTGAATGTCTTCAGGATTCATTGGAATATTATAGTAAGCTTTTTGAATATCAATCTTTGAAAACACAGATTTTCCGTGAAGTCGCTCACTTAAATCGTCAATGTATAGTATCGGATACCTGTCAGGATGTGTTCATGAATTAAGTCTCCTGTAGTCGCCGCAAGCTCTCCAGCCGCCGGTTTTCTTCTTGACCAAGTGAATTGGGTTTGACCAAGGGCTGCTTGACGGACGAACGATGCCACTTTGCAGAAGGTTTTTGAACTCTGTTTTGATAATTTCCAATTTTTCTCCTGTATATCGACGTTTAGATTCTGCCACAGGTGGGCCGGTTGTAATTATTTGATGACAAACGGTAGTAGCTGTTGGTAATTGATAGAAATTGAGTTGTGTAAGTTTTGTATACTTATCTAACATGTGACAAAATTCGGAATCTGAATTAATGGTCTGAATGCTTTGTTGATCATTCTTGAAAATGAGTCCCACTATATTGAGTTTAGTCACAGAGTTTGAAAGACGTTTTGATTTGAAGTGAATGCACAATCCATAGTGTGTTAAGAAACCAGCACCGATGAAGGCTCATTTAACATCTGCCACAATAAATGTCCAAATAAAAGCTCGACGCAGCTCTTACCAAGCAATCTTCTGCAAGAGTAATAGGCCACAGAGGTTTTCCTAGTCCGTAGCTCTATATTGGATTTCGAATTGAGTTTTGCGTCCAGCATAAGCTGTTGTCCATTCAGAAGTGGAAGGAGAAAGTCGGTATTTTGGTTTTCGTTGTGAAAAGCATCAGTTCCGTCTTGCTTGGGTTAACGTTTAGACCACAACCTGTGGCCCATTTCAACAGTCTCCCCAGAGTACCTTGCATGATGTTGCTTATCACACTAGGAAACATCCCTGATACCATGATCACAATGTCGACGTCATAGGCGACTACCCTTGCCCTTGTCTCCTTTAAAACCTTGAGAATGTTATCTATTATGCAATTTACATCAAAGCACATCAACATCATCATTAATGTGCCTACTGATACGTATCAGATTCGACAACAACCACAAGGAAAATGACGTCATTCAGGGGTTGTCGTTGTAGAATGTGATGGGTATCAATAGTCGCATCAAGAACTGATGTGCCTTGATATGAAAATTGATAATGGTCTCTCTAGAAATTTCTGCAGTGCTGCCAAGTTTTTTTGTGTTTTTTCATTTGTCGCATCACTAAACTGATGGCTCAAAACATTGTTAAGTAAACAATAAATTGTCAATTTTTTTAAAAGAATTTAATAAAAATAAGTATCAGGAATGAAAAAAGGAATTGCAAGAATTATTTGCATATGTTGCAAAATGTTCTAAATCAAGTATTTTTCACAAACTTTTAGTTTTTATTTAACCAACGTGCTCGTAAGTTCCACGTGTGTGTATAACCAAAACAAAAACAGCTGTTCGTGATGCAAAATATCCGGTGTAAACGGAAAACCCCATCAACGTGATGGAATTTTGTTGTAAATTGCATATATGACTAACAGCCACAGCAGTGGAGAGATTACCCCGCCCTGTGGTGTCACTCTACTGACATATCTGGTTAGAGTCGAGTTTCCTAATTCTGACTGCAGTGTTCTGGTTTTAAGCATGTTAACTATCCATTCCCCAATGTCTACCTCTACGCCAATCCTAGCTAGAGAATCCTGGATAGCACGTGTACTAACGTTATTGAATGCGCCCTCTATATCTTAGAATGCTGCGAGAGAATATTGTTTATAGTAAATCGCCCTCTCTGCCGTGCGGACAGCCGCATGTAGAGTCGTTTCCGTGGATCTATCCTTGAGGTATGCGTGCTGGCAAGTCGAGATGGGAAATTTATCAATAATGGACCGAAGATGGAGCTCCAATACCCTTTCCATTGTCTTCAAGAGGAATGACGTTAGGCTGATTGGCCTGAAATCTCATGCAGGCTCATGACCAATTTTCCCGGCCTTTGGTATGAAGACTACCTTGACTCTCCTCCAATTCATTAGTATGTGGTTTAGACGAATACATGCCTTAAAAATCAACCTTAGCCACAGAACTACCTTGTCCCATAGCTTCTGTAGCATTATCGGAAGAATTCCGTCCATAGGGCGAAAACGTATTGATTGAGTGCGTGATCTTGTCCTCTGTGAAGATGTAATCAACGTCCCGTGAAGTTTGCCGTAACCGTACGGGTACTTCCGAATCAGTTGTCGCATCTTTGCAGTCAGAAAAATGTGTTTTGAGTAGGAGGTCAAGTGTCTCAGCAGATGATTCTGTCCATGTTCCATCTTCCTTTTTCCTGATGGCTTTTTTGTAAGTCTTGAGACAGTCTTGCCAGTTGTTATCCATGTAACACTGATTGAAGAGCATTCTCGTTTTCTCTCTGAGCTTCGAGAGCTCTTCGTTGCACCACTGTGGGAAACTGTTCTGGCTCCTTCTAATTGGACAGGATATCTTGTACGCTTTGCCGAAAGCTTCCTTAAGATATTTAACCCTCCTTTCAATTTCGTCCCTGGAGTCAATGTTGGAGAATGTAAAGGTATTCAGTTTCGATTTAGCTACCCTTGTAAAAACATCCCATTTTATATTGCGTGGGTTTCTAAATGTAACAGAATCCGTTGTCTTCAAATTCAAATTGTAGAGTATCCAACTGTGATCCGAGAAAGATCTTTTGTTGAACACTCTCCAGTTTTCAACCTGAACCTCTAAATTTTCGGACAGAACAGTTATATATCTAGTACCTCTTCCCACCCCGGGAAGCCTTCTGTACTAGGGAATGTGAGGGTTGGAGTATTTCCTCTATTGCAAACTAACAGACTGGAACTACTAATAAAATTAAAAACCGACTCACCCCTTTCGTTATCCTCGGTGCTTCCCCATAGCGTATGGCGCGCATTGGCGTCGCATCCCAGGGTAGCGTTGGTGAATGTTGCACTGGCGGACAACTGCACAATCTCGTCCGGAGGTGCGTCCCTGTTGTACGCCATGTAGACGGTGCTACCAGCATGTGTTTTTTATCTGCCATTTCGACTTTTACCACTGTCAAATCACCTGTACAGAATTGAGGACAAAGGAAAGCATTGAAATGTTTTTTAATAAAATACATGTTCTAAGCTTGCCACATACCTTAGTGTAGAGAAGTTTTTACCTTTTGTTTTTGAGCCCTAGAATGTCAGTGCCTCTGACCCAAGGCTCTTGAACGATGGAGATGTCAATGTCATCCTGAGCTAGGAAGATGGCAAGATTATCCGAGACATTCTTAGAATGCTTAAGATTAATCTGCACGACTTTCAGCATCGAGAGGTCTCTTCGGTGTATTGGTGGCTTCCTCCTGAAGCACCAGGTCGTCCATCAGCCTGTTGGCAACCTGCATGTCTTCAGGCTCTTCGTCTGACGGCCGGAAAATCTTAAGCTTGGCGTACCTTACGCCAAACCTCATCTTGTAGTCAGACTTCTCCAACTCCTTAACGGAATCTTCGATGATGGAGAGGAGCATAGACATGCTGCTCTTTTGCTGACCTTCGTCTTTGATTACAGCCCAATCACTAATGGGCATGGCAGGATTCTGTCGCTGCAGAAGCTGTAGTACCTTGCCGTGGTCCAGCTTCATGACAGGTAACCAAATGCGAGCTTTCGGTCGCCTTGGAATGTCCCGAGCCGGGATGAGCTTAAGCCTTAAGCCCTCCCAAGCATTGCTGATCTTAGCAATGTAATTGCCCAGGAACTCCATAGACGGTCGATCGTCGCACCTGATCACCCTACAGCAACGGATTACCTCAGAAGAGTCGAAACCGGGTGGTGAAGAGCCCAGATCAGAGAGGGGGTGTTCCATCACCAGCTCCGTTAACATGGGTTGAATCTCCCCCACTTTAATAACACCTTCTTACCACCGTTAGTGACTTCATCAATTAGTGCCACCGTAAGCTCATCCCGAGCTACGTCGCTAAAAAGCCTCTTGGCACTTACTGAGGGACCTTCCTTGTTAGAAGTTTTGGCAACTTTGCTTTTTCTTGCATTTGTAATGGTCTCGTCCTGAGACCGATTACGTTTAGTCGCATTCGTAGGCTTTGCGTGAGTGGCCACGTACTCCTCGTACTCGTCCACCACGGCCTGGAATTTGGCTTTGTCCGCGAGGTCCAACTCGTGTACCGTCCCACTCACCTCATTCTTAGCAATCATGCTTAGGATGAATCGAGCTTTCTGGTATATGTTCTTTCTGACCATCGTCCATGTCCATAAAAACTTATATACATGCACACATGTGATTCTTTGATCCGATCATGTAAAGAAACCATTAGAAGCACCGTACACTGGCCCATTTCAGTACGAATCGGGGAGAAAGATCAGAATGTGTCTGTTGAGCGACTGAAACCCGCATTTGTTGTAAAGAAACCTGACGAAGTGTAACCGCCGTTGAAAACGTACACCCACAAAAAAGTTACATTTGCAGATTAGCATCTTTATCAAGGAGGGGAGTATCTGTGGCGACCGTAACCACCACCTTGCGGTATAGTGTACCTGGCAGCACTTTTTGTTAGAAATTACACAATACTAATGCGCCCAGTGAAATAATGACTAACACTAAAAATAAGAAATCAAGAATTCTGAACACTAACACTAACAAAAAAAAAAAAAATACTAAGAATGCTTGTAAGAAAAGACGCGTACCTACCAATTGAGTAAAATTAAAATAAAATTAAATTAAAATATAGTAAAATCCTATAGTGTTGTGGCTTTATGCCAACATCAACTATTAAACAATGTATATTTGTTGCGTTTATTGTTTAATCAGTTTATTTATTTCTCTTTCACTAAAAACGTGAAGTCGGTAGTACACTAGTAGAAAAATGAGAGACCAGTGTTCCTAAACATAGCAATTGACTCTGCCGCATCAGTGTTGGTAGACCTGTTGTTGGTGAGCATGTCGAGAAGTTTACTAGTACTAACGTCAGAAGGCGCAACCGTAACCGCCACAGCTACTCCCCCCTTAGTGTTCGCACGATTATTACTTTATTTTTTATATTCATAGTCAAATTGCTGATGATGTTGCTGTAACTGAAATTTGACCTTTCGTTCCGTCAGTTGAGGAACTCGTGTATACGTTTGAATTGCTTTTGGCTTCCACTCTGGGTCTACAACACCGAACGCTGGTTTTAGTCTTTCTATGGAGATGTTGTGTGTTGTACCATTGATATCGATGGCGAAAAGACGATCACTGATCCGTTCTTTTACCATGTGTGGCCAATTTATGGTGCTTCGAGAGGACGTTTGACATGATCGCTGCGGAGATATACATGACTGCATGTATATAACTTTTTAAGAATGAACGTTGCATGGTGTGCAGCAGAAACAGGTCGAATCTGACGTATATGTTCCCTGAACTTGTGTTAGAATTGTGTTGCTGGCAGGGGAGTATTATGCATCTTTATTGGACCAGCTAAGAGAAAAAGTTAAAAAAAAAACGGCCTCATTAAAACAGAAAAAAAATCCTCTTTCATCAGGATAATGCCCGCGTTCATACATGTTTACGATCAATGGCTAAAATTGAAGAATTAAAGTTCGAATTGGTCGACCACCCACTGTATTCGCCAGATTTAGCTCCCAGTGACTTTTTCCTATTCCCAAACCTGAAAAAATGGTTCAGTGGACAACGTTTTTTTTTTTCAAATGAAGAAGTCATCGATCAAACAAATGCTTATTTTGAGGACCTTCCAAAATCTTATTTTTCTGACGGGTTAATAAAATTAGAGAAACGTCTAAGTGTATAGAGCTCCAAGGAGATTATGTTGAAAAATTAAAAAAAATTTACCAAAAAAAAATTGTTTTAATGCTTTTTTCTAAGGACTTATTTATCCATATAAAAAAAGTCGTGTGTGTTACACCATTTATAACTCAAGAACGGCTGATCCAATTAAAATTATGTATGATTTTTTGGATTGGTCTCCGACCTGAATAGCAGAATGACTATGACTAAAATATTGGAAAAATCCAGCGGAATCTATTAAAATATACAATTGGGCTATGTTTCAATTGTAGCTTTGTAACTTAGAGCAATTCAATTTTTTTTTAAATTGTCTTAGTAGCATGACCTAGTATAAGGGATACACAAACTAGAACAACCTCAAAGAAGACAAAGAGAAGAAGTGAATATATTGAAATGGTTTTTCTAATTTTTTTGTTGAAATGCTACAAAAGAAAATTCAATTTAAAACACACAGTTAAAGTAGAATTGAATCTATCTATTTTTTTGAGAAAAAATGTTCGACTGACTATAATAATTATAGAATTTTACCTTACAAACTGTTTTAATAATTTCGAGTAAACTTCACTTATCTTTATATATATATTATTCGAGTGTACAAAATTTTGTGACTGTTTTGCTTCTAAACGGCTAGACCAATTTTGATAAACTTTTTTTTGTTTTACTTATGGGGTCACCAAGATGGTTTATGCATCAGTTGGACCCGGTAGGTGGCACTGCTGTCGTGATAAGGGCACTTTTTTACCAAATTTTTAACATTTTTTTATCTAGCGCCCACTATACTAAGCCGATTTAAATAATTTTTTTTTCAAATGACAAATGAATCATTATGAAAAGAGTTGCATACTTATTTTTTCCAGTTTTTTACTTTTAATATACTATTTTTAAGTATTAAGATTTTTGAAAACCACTGTAAGACCAAACAAAAAGTTTTGTACGTTTTTTTCGTTTTTAATGCTTTAGTTGTTCTTATACTTTTATTTTTTCTGTCTTAGTACGCAGATTTTGCGCTCTTCGTTTCTGTATTTGATGTTCATTGAGAGTGGGACAAGAAGGAGACAGTGTGTTTCGTTGTTTGTGCTTTGCTTTGCTTGTGTCTGGTGTTGGAGGCTATTGATTATCACGACGGAGCCGCATAAAAGCGCGCCGGGCTACGCTAGTTTTCAATAAAATATCAAAGGCTTGAGAAATTATTAATAAATTTATTCAATAACAGAAAATTGCTTCAAATAATTATTTATTGGTAATGAATCTTAAAAAAAATATATAATTTATCTTACAAACAATTATTTCAAATAATTATTTATTTGTAATTAATATAATAAGTATTACACTGGCTGCTAATCTTCTTTGTCATCGTCGCTGAAATTGGAAAATTCATCTTCGAGCCAATATTGATATTGAATATCCAAATCGTCATCTTGATCATCAGTATTGTTCTCAAGATTTTCCACTGTAGAAAACAAACCAAGCAATTAAAATTTGAAAAACTAAAGAGCAAAAGAAATTGTCTAGAACAAGATCGCAGAGCCCCCAGACATCACTTATTTTCTGATGGACAAAATGTGTAAAATTGCGTAGTGTTAATATGTACTATCATCGCTACCTTGACCAGATGGCCATTTACAGGTTTCAAAGTACATAAAAACGATATTAATCCCACTTATTATCTGATGACTGATTTTTACATATATGTTAGACTAGCAACCCGCCCTGCTTTGCACGGGTGCAATTTAAAAAATATCGCTTTGGTATTCAAAGCAAGAAATTTTATTAATTAATTTATTAACAAAATTTTGTTTACAATATGTCTTTGTATACAATATTTATAGCTTTCTTGTCATTGCACAATACGAACAGATTTTGTCTTGAAGTGACGCGCGAAAGAGCTCAGGTCTAATCCCACAACGTTGAATGTTTGACCTTGTGATTTGTTAATTGTCATAGCAAATGACAATTTTATAGGAAACTGCAATCTTCTAAACTGGAAAGGTAGATCCGTATTATTACTGGAATACGGGGAATTAAAACGACTTCTCCAGTTCCACATCCGGTCAGTATTGTACACTCTATTATGTAGTTTTTTAATGATTTTATCTGTAAACGTGTACCATTGCACAATTTTGGTGGATTAAGGTTCCGTAATAAAATAATGGGACACTCTACTTTTAAAACTAATTTATGTGGGGGCAAACCAGAAGGCTGTAGAGAATTAAGAAATTCTGTTGGAAAATGAACATCCTCTTCCAGATCAATAGCATTGTCTACAGAGTAGTATGTTTGAGTCAGTCCATTGATCTGTGACAGAATTAAATGATTTACTTTACCTATTTGATCGTTGGTAGGTGACAAAATAGCTCTCTTTTTTGACCAAGATGTTGTCTTAGAACTTATGTTATCAATTTCGGGATAAACCTTTTCTACCAATTCTTGAAGATCATTTACCAAAACACAAATGTATCCTTCTCAAGATTAATTCTTCCATTGTCTTGTGGCATCTGTCCATTTCCTATTTTGAGCAAAAACTCTTCAAAATTCCGGTTTTCATGTGTAGGTAACGAAACTCTCATATTTGTTTTGAGTTCTAATATATTCACATGCGACCACAGGTCTGATCTTTTCAATGAAGCGTTTATTTCATCAGCACGTGTCCCTCTTGTGACAACCGGTAAAATTTGGCGAAAATCAACTGAGAATAATATTGTGCACCCACCCATAGTTGAGTTTGTGCTGCGCAAATCGAGCAGTGTTCTATCTAATGCTTCAACAGAAGACTTGTTTGACATTGAATATATTCACATGCGACCACAGGTCTGCTCTTTTCAATGAAGCGTTTATTTCATCAGCACGTGTCTTCTTGTGACAACCGGTAAAATTTGGCGAAAATCAACTGAGAATAATATTGTGCACCCACCCATAGCTGAGTTTGTGCTGCGCAAATCGCGCAATGTTCTATCTAATGCTTCAACAGAAGACTTGTTTGACATTGTAGCTTCGTCCCAAACAATTAATGAACAGTTGCGCATCAATTTTCCAGTATTGCTTTGAAGCAACAGCTATTGCAATTTTACCAATAGATCTTACTTTGGCTAAGAGCAAGTTAATTAGAAATGTTTTTCCGGTACCTCCAGGAGCATCAAGGAAAAATATTTTTCTTCGTTCCTTTCAATCGATATTAATAACGCATCGTATACTTTTTTTGATCGATGTTCATGCGATGTTCATCTTGAGCTATAATTTGTAACAGTGTAGGTTGATCATAGGGTGTTTCTCTTGTGTATTCACTGTTTAAATTCGAGTTCGCTATATTTGTAGGCATGGGCAGTTCAAAATCTTTAATAGATTTACCCGAAAGAACTTCTACTACTTTGTTTAATTCTAACAAAGCTTCGTTAAAAATATTGAAATCATATTGGACATCTGACATTATCTCTCTTCGTCGCTGAATCAATATGTCTTCAGCCATGGTTGGTTGGTTTCTTGATACTTATTCCAGAGAAATAGAGTGTCGCCCACTTGGCAAAATGCTACAATAATGGCAAACAATTACTCAATGACCTTGCTGAACAGCAAATAGCAGCTTCCGAAATTGTATTATCCCAATGGGAATTATCTTCTAACAGACCCATCTCTTTGCACGCTGCTTCATACGTATTAATAGTTACGCATTGTATAGTCCTGAGCTGTGCGAAAGATGATGGACCTTTTACTATATGAAGTAACATTATCAAATAGAAACTTTCACTGTTGTTGAGATGAACTACATAAACCCTCCCCAGCGCATTTGTTTTTTTTTACTTCTGGAAACCCTTCGACTGGAGCCCCTTGTTTTCTACGTTGGAAGGTTTTAGCAGTCTTATTCCATGTATAAAAGCTTGGAACTTTGTCATAAGTCAAGGCTTTAGCGAAATTATCTTGAGCACATAATTTAAAAAAGGCTGTTAACGTTGTATCCCGCGGATTTGTAACAACATCGTTAATGTTGTCTTCAGTAAAATAAAATCTTTGGCCATTTTCTAAATGAACGGCGAGATAGGTAATTGTGGGCGCTCGGTTATGTATGTCGAATGATAAAATCCTCCAGACTGCTTCCGAGCTACAGATATAACGACCAGATTGATATTTGTCCACCTCATTTGGCGATTGTATGCAAAATGTAAATTTTTTGGTACACTTGCCTTCACGCATACATGGAGAATTAAGATTGAAAGATCCGCAAGGGCCATGTATCATTTGTTTTTTTACAATTTCGTACAGGGTTGGATCAATTTCTTCATTTGGTAACTCCGCCGAAATGACGCTATCAATTTGGTCCGGTCTAATTTTATTCATTAACCATACCAGCCGATGAACATGTGGCAAACCACGTTTCTGCCATTCTATAGTGTACATGTGGCATCGAACTGGACCAAATATGTGAGCATTGTTCATGAGAAATAGAAGTTTCTGCACTTGTAAATGGAATACTCTGTTCACTATGTCATACCTGCCTTGTGAATTTAAATTGAAGTAATTATTTTCTTTGATTTCCGCCGAGTTCGGGTTACATGTTGCAGTTATAAATAGATAGATGTAAGCTAATCGCTCCGATTCAATTTTCGCATACTGATCTACTAAGTATTGGTTTGTTAACATTCCATACCTCAGTAAGAGGTTAAAATTTGCATGCCTTCTCATTATTCGATAACAATAGCAGTTCATGCATGAAACTGTTTTATGTAGAGGTGTTCCACTAACTGGATCAACTTGAGTAACATTTATAGTATATCCGTCTTCTCCCCGACATAGCATCAAAGGATACTGTAAGCTGTCATAAGAACGGTGCAATTCGGATATTCTGAGCAAGTTGTCGTCACGATTGTGCAATACAATATCTCGTTTATCACATTGTTGTCCAGCTATCACTACTGCAACTTCACTCGTAGATGGGACATTATAACGGCCGATGTGTTCTCCAGCAGGCACTTTATTTGCATGGATAACGATATTAAAGTCGGGTGTTCCTGGAGGTACGCTCTCAATAGCAGTTTTGAAAGACTGTACGTAGCTGTTATGGGAATGTAACAAGTCTTGTAAAAGTCTTACCAAACCATTGATCCATTGGTTGTGCGACACTGTTTCACCTCGCTGATGCTTATGTTTCGGGATCTGATATAAAATAGATCTGTAGAAATTTGTGATCGTCGCACCCATATGGTAGCACGCTTCCTGCTAAATGATATACTTCGCCCTGTATATTAAATGTAGGCATAAAACCTCGCTCAACAACCTGCGTACTCTTAAAAGATGTCATTGGAATGATTTCGGATTATCTCCCGTAAGAATAGAATAAAGTGGTTCAGGTGGAGGAAGAATTTCATGTAATCTTATTTTTCCTTGCAAGCAACAAAGTCCTTTGGATTCATCCTTCCATTTCAAAGCAGAGCAATATTCGCAGACAACCGACATTGTACCTATTGAAACGACAGGATCATTCTTGTATTCAATCGTAATTCATGGCAGAATTTAACTTGTTTGACCACAAATTAGAAGTCCTCATCAACCTGCGCTCGGACAATTCTAGGGCTCTCTGAGATCTGCGTCTATTTCTGCCATAACGAAGACGAATTGCACGTTCGACAGATGATTCTCTATTTCTACGCAAAGAACTAATTGATCTTACATAGGACAGTCTGGTTTCCCTTTCTTCGTTAGTTTCATTATTCCGAAGTAAACGATATCTGTGTGCGTTTGGCGTGCTACGAGCTATATTTGAACGACTTGGCATAATTGATGTTTTGATAAGAAAAGATGTAAGCTAACTGCAATTACAATAAAAAGTTTTGTGTTGTACATTTTTTCCTTATATTGCAAGTAAACAAATGTTTCCTTTACCTTATAGTATGGCGTAAATGATAATAATGTTAAGGCTTCAATTATAATAATGATTACTTTAATTTAATTCTAAAATCACATTTGAAGAAACTTTGCTGTTAAAATAATGAAAAGCTGCAATATTGTAGTGGCAGTAAATGATTTTTCCTTAAATTATAACACCATTACAACTACATTACTTTTAAAAGCGAACATAACGGTACTCGCAAAGCCAACCTGTGAAATTATAAAAATTCAGTTTAGTGAATAGCAAATATGGATATTTAATGATAATAATCATTTAATTTAATTCTAAAATCACATGAAAGTGTGAAAATAATGAAAAGCTGCAATATTGTAGTGGCAGTAAATGCTTTTTCCTTAAATTATAACACTATTACAACTACATTAATTTTAAAAGCGAACATAACGGTACTTGCAAAGCCAACTTGTGAAATTATCAAAATACAGTATTGGTAAATGGGAAAAGAATTACTTTTTGAACTGTTTTGTGAACCAAAAAAAGCTGTTTGATGTTGTAGTGAATGACTAAAACTATTTTGGTGAATGTCAAACAAAGTGTTGCTGTCTTTAGTGAATGGCAAATATGGATAATTAATGATAATAATCATCATTAGTTTTATTATGGAATCAATTATTTATGTACATGGAAACCTTTCTAAGGAAATTAACAGGGAAAACCGTATCAAAATACGTTGCGTGGTTTGGAAGTAATCAGTATTAACTTCTTGAAATTTCGACTTTGCTTTATACTATGTAAAGATAATATAGTTAAGAATCATGATACAATAATACAAGGTACCGCCACTAGGGCCTTTTACGCTCTTGAAATTTACTCACTCTCAATTTATGACGTCATTAACACATCAGTGTATATAACGCTGAAATAATTCATTAAGTGTTGAACATGATTTGAAAATTGAAGAAGCAGTGCTATGAAAATTCTTCAATTTTTATTGCATTTTGAAATTACGTTCAACACTAAATTCATTATTTCAGCGTTCTATACACTGATATCCTCCAAATTCTTCAATTTTCAATGCAATTTCAAATCATGTTCAACACTAAATGAATTATTTCAGCATTATATACACTGATGTGTTAATGACGTCATAAATTGAGAACGACACATAACGGTAAACTAATGGCGTCACCTCTATTTCTTACACCATGGTCAAGAATCGGTAATCAATACTGCCAGACACATCCCGTTGGCCGTTTCATCTAACAGACGCTTAAAATTTGTCACTTATTTTCTAAAGCTGCATTTTTATTTATGTTAGTCAAACAACTATTTTAAAAGTTTTTGCAAACTGCCAGACCGATCCAATGGGCCAAACACCCAGATCCGATTGTAATGCCTCTGTGAGTATGAGCGAGAGGACACTATACGCGCTCATGAACATGAACGAGACATATATATTATATATATATATGTTATTGTATTGCATTGTGTTGTAATAACTAGTGCATTTCCCATGCCATTATCACGTTTACAACATATGCTGTTTATTCCACTCTAGATTCTATATTCTTTTCTACTTTCTGCCCAGGTAAGGTGGCCTGGGGCCCATCATGAACTTAATTACTTCTTTACACTAGTGTAGTTAATGCTTTCTTCTACGATGCATGCAGAAACGGTTTTATAAGTTCACATCCATTTCTCTGCACCTGGGTAGCGGCAAGGAACCCATCCAATCTTCACCTTACCGGCCTTGAGGAGTATATTGGCCGTCTTTGTCTACAAACAGATCATTGCAGTTTAAGTGCCAGCTTACGACCATTTTAGACTAGTGACGTCCAAACTCTGAACATCAGTCGAAGTCCCTGATTTCTATCGTCGTTTTTGGGTCAGAGATCTGACCGACGCATCTTGTTTCCACGCCTTGAGTCTTTAGCTCTAGCAAATCCTATGCACCGACTCCGTAAGGCCATCACAATTCGGGTCGGCATTCATTTTTTTCAGGATATCAGCATAGGTTCCCTCTTCATTTTTTTGTGTGTGCGTGCATTAGTGTGTATGTGTGCGTTAATTTTTTTACGTACAACCCTGTAGTATGCTCGGAAGCAATTGTCCCTGTTTCACCGTTATGAAATTTTACAAAGTGCAGTGAACATGTTTATTGTTGAACCAGTGCATTTAAGCAGATTTGTGTCAATTTTGAGTGTTGTTTACTGTAGTGGAAACAAAGTGAAAAAATTATTTGTTGTTGGCGTCATAAAGCAAAGTAAGTAGAAAAGAAAACAATGTGAAGTGAAGTTTATTCGATGTGTTTATTATTTGTTATTATCCCTATTAGGAATTCAGTGAGAATCTAATATCATTTCGGCAGTACAATTCATATTGTTTACAACTGGCATAATTAAACAGACTGAGTAAAGAAAAAATTACAATAAAAAGAAAAGTTTTAAATTCTGCAATTCTTTAATTCTTTCTTCTTAATTTCTTAGAAATAATCCAGTGCCGGCATAAAGCAAGGTAAGTTGATAACAAAATTATGTGAAGTGAGTGGTGTATTTATTTGATGTGTTTATTCTTTTGTATTATCAATATTTGGAATTCAGTGAGAATCTAATATCATTTCGGAATAACAATTTATATTGTTTACAAGTGGCATCGTTAAACAGAGTAAGTGAAGAAAAATAAGGACAAAAAGTGACGTTTTAAATATTGCAATTATTTCATTCTTTTTTCTCAATTTCTTAGAAAAGCAAAGTAAGTAGATAAGAAAGTAAGTAGTTTGAAAACTTCTACAGCGTCCTTTTTGGTAAGATACTTCAGAAACGAAAATATTGCTAAGCACTTTAAAATTATTTCCTATATCAGACTCATTTTATCTGATAAGAAGCGTTTACATAAAAACGATTACTCTAAGAGAAAATGCGAAGAGTCATATCGGATATTACCCAAGATTAACTCTCCAAATCAGCATTCTTTCTTTTCTTTTCTTTTCTTTTCTTATCTTTTCTTTCCACTAAGTAGTAGGGTAAGTGTACATGAATTAAAAAAGTTTAATATATTCGCTCTCTTTTTTGATTTAATTTATCATAACTTTTAAATGGTACGTGTTAGAAGAAAACTGTTAACTGTTTCGTGTTCAGCATGTATTTTTTTGTCGCACAGTGTAATTGATAATTAGTAATAAAATTAAATGATATTTGAAGAGATTCTTTTTTTTCAAAGTAGTGAACTTGTAATAGAACTGGTGAAATGGAACTAGTATAAGTGAAATTGAACTGGTATTAGAACCAGTGAAATGGAACTGGGGTAGAATGCAGGCGGAGACAATTGACTCCTTTCAATGACATCGCCATGTTAAATGCACATTACATGGAGCCATAAATAGTACCGGTTATGGTTGCAAAGCTGCTAGCCCAGAACACGTTTTGAACCGGCATTTTCTTTAACTTTGTGTGTTGGCTGGCTTCACCAGCAATGTCCCTCGTCGGGGGAATGTGTTTCCGTGTAATGCGTTGTTGAGAATAACTCACTTTTCGCCTAAACTTCAATTACTTATTTCACAATTTGTATTTTATTTAATAATTTCGGCTGATGCGACAGTTAGTTGTTGTTATAGTATACATGTGTTTATTTTCTTTTTGTAACAGTTTTTTGTATAAAATTGTTTCTTACAGTTTATGTATAATTTTGGTAGTTACCGTTTATGTATTACTTTGTTTTTGTCCGTTGTAAATTAAATTGTTGCCTATTTCTTCACCCACCTTCTCCTTCACAGCTGATTTTCAATATATCTTATCACCTCACCTCCAACATCCTCTCCCCGTTGAAAGCAGTTGCTTTCAAATTAAAAGTTTGGGACCATAGCGATCTTGTGTACTGGCCGCCACAGATCCACTACGCGAACCTTTCCATCTCGGCCTGGTATAGATGATATAATCAGTGCTAACACCCACGATTGGGGCGGCATGTTATCTTCGTGTATAATCACCAGTTGCCCTGCCTTCACATAGGGTTGCTCCTTCGACTATTTACAGCGCTGTTGTAACTGATGGATATTGTCCCTTTGCCACACACGCCAGAAATGGTGTTTTAAATAACGGACACACTGCCATCAATCACAATATCGAATCGGTTTAAAGTCTTCGTCAATGACAAACTGTGCTTCCGGGGCTGCTACCAGGGATGCACCAATTATTAAGTGAGCTGGAGTTAAAGCTTCCCCGTCATTTGGATCATCAGATTGTGGTGCGATCGGCCTTGAATTGAGTATCGTTTTCACTTCAATGAGAACAGTTGACAGCTATTTGTACGTGAGATAGGCTCTTCCGATGTTCTTCACCAGCAAATTTTTGGCAGACTTCACGGCTGCTTCCCACAGCCCTCCAAAAGGAATAAATTTGAACTCAAACCATTTACATGCACTGTACGCGTTGATCAATTCAAGCTCGTTCGGGTGCAATATCCGCTTCTTCGAGTCAGCTAACTTTGCCACTGCTCCAACAAAATTCGTAGCACTGTCACAATATATGGTTTGTGGCTGACCCCGTCGTGACGCAAACCTACGAATACATAAAAGAAACGCATTAGTGGATAATTCAAAAACCAATTCTATATGAACCGCCTTCGATGAAAAGCATACAAAAACTGACGCATAAGTTTTGTATGATGTCAAAAATGGTCCGCAGAAATCAACGCCTGTCACACAAAATGGGCGCTGTTTTAAGAATCGGTCTGCTGGCAATGGTCCCATTAATTGCCTCTCAAGTTGTGGTTTATGCCGAAAACAGTGTACACAGTTTCGTACAACTTTCCTCACAACCTCACGTAATAAAGATATTAAGATTTTGGTCCAGCGTGAAGATTGGTTCTATGTAAAAATGCTATATATCTTCGAGTAAATCGATGATCACCAAGTAGAAGTGCTGGAAACTTGGCGTCGTACTTCAAGTTTGAATTTCCTAACCTGCCACCCACGCTCAATATACCCAGAACTCTGCTATTTGATTTCATTTCTTGCATAAATGGTGTCAAACGTTGCAATATGGCTTAAGGACTTTATCTCTTCCTAGCGCATCAATTTCTTGTTTGCTCCAATTCGTTTAACGGAATATGCAAAACATTGCCTATTTTTAAAACAGGGTTTGATTGAATATAAATGAAGCATCGGTAACATACGATATAATTCGCAAAATCCGCATGTATGATGAATTATTGCATATGATGTTCTCTATTATCGACATTTCTTGACACTCATTCTACAAATAACCATGGCTCTTACTCGTATTTCGATAGGTGGCGAATCTTCTTCCCTTGTTGTTGGCCAAGTTTTAACTGGCTCCTGTAGAAAGTTAGGTCCGGTGAACCACATCTTCTGACACAAATATTTTACACTACAGCCCCTTGAAACAATTTCGGCTGGGTTCACGGCCGATGGTACATGTCGCCAGAAATTTTGTTGAATTTCTGATATTCTATTGGCAACAAAACATTTTAGCTGTGACGCATGCAACTTTAACCATTGCAGGTCGATCATAGAATCAGTCGAAAAGACGATCTGATTTGTATATGGCATAATCTGATGCGCAAATTTGTGCCATAATAGAGTTGCACATAGTTCTAATTGAAGTAAAAATTGTGCTTTAA
Organism: Amiota communis; assembly: GCA_037043315.1. Classification (NCBI taxonomy): domain Eukaryota; kingdom Metazoa; phylum Arthropoda; class Insecta; order Diptera; family Drosophilidae; genus Amiota; species Amiota communis. The sequence goes on along the minus strand of JBAMAV010001194.1, from coordinate 257,577 downwards.
TTGGAGCCACCCTAGATTTAGCTATTAACAAATTTACTTTCACTCCTTTGTCTGTTGCTGCTCTAACATAAACGCAACACCCATATCATCTTTCCGATGCATCGTCGAAACCATGAATCTCGCAATTATATTCTAAGTATTTACGAATCGTGGAATTTAGTTGTGTTCCTCAAATCAGCTTCGAGTTCTTGCCATGTAGAGAGTAATATGCAATTTACAACAAAGTACATCATGTTGATGGGGTTTTTCGTTCACACCAGATATTTTGCATCACGAACAGCTGTTTTTTGTTTTGGTTATACACAAACTTGCGAGCACATTGGTTAAGTAAAAACTAAAAGTTTGTGAAAAATACATGATTTAGAACATTTTGCAACATATGCAAATAGTTCTTGCAATTCCCTTTTTCATTCCTGACACTTATTTTATTAAAATCTTTTAAAAAAATTGACAATTTATGGTTTACTTAACAATATTTTGTGCCATCAGCTGCTGTTTTTGATGCCACAGGCGGAAAAACACAAAAAAACTTTGAAGCAAAAGAAAAACTTGGCGACACTGTCATAAAATATCTAGAGCGACCATTATTAATTTTCATATCAAGGCACATCAGTTCTTGATGCGACTATTGGTCCCCATCACATTCTACAACAACAACCCCTGAATGACGTCATTTTCCTTGTGGTTGTTGTCGAATCTGATACGTATCAGTAGGCACATCAATGTTGATGTGCTTTGGTGTAAATTGCATATAAACTGCCGGTAATTGGTTCATCCCAATTGAGTTTTCTGATGATCAGATCCTGCATAATCATTTTTCCTTGGATAAGTATCGGGCAGATGAGTCCTAATGGATCAAATAGTTGTGCAATGGTAGATAATGCTGTGCGTCTGATAGGTTAGGTTGCAGAGTCGATGTCAGGACGAAAAATAAAATTATCAAAATTTGGCTGCCATGCCATGCCTAGCGTCTTTGTAACTGTTTGTTCATCTGACGTGATGAATACCTCTTCAGTTGATGACGTTACGAGTGATAACGAGTTACTATTAAATTTCGTCATTTGAAGTCCTGCTTCAGATAGTATGGTAGTGATTTGACTCATTTTTATTTTTAATTCTTCAAGACAATTTGTACCAGTCAATAAATGATCAACAAATAAGTCGTATCGTAGAACATCTGCTCCGATAGGATAAACGTGTTTCCACAAATCTGCTATGTATTGTTGACTTCGAATTGCTAGGCATGGTGCTGCCGCTACTCCATATCTCACGGTGTTGAGTTGGTATGTCTGAATATTGCTGTTAGCATCTGGTCTCCACAGTATGAATTGAAGCATTCTGTCTTGCTCTGAAAGCAAGAATTGTTGTAACCAAAGTTTGTTGGGCCAACCATACGAATGTCATTCAGTGACTTGCTGGAACTGCTCTTAGCCGCTGCGTCGAAAACTACTCGAAGATTTGTTGTAAGAGTTTGTGGTCTCAATATGCAGTGATGTAGTATGCAAAAAAATGGCCTACTCAAACATACTTTGCTTACAATTGATATTATATAATATATTCATTTATGAAATCAGTGTAAGCAGCTTTTAATTTAATATCGCTTCCAAGCCATTTCTATAGTATTATTTCCCAGCACGTGTGGGTATTCTTTGTATGGGAGACGAACTTGGATCCGCCCATTTGACATTGACGTAACTGTTGTTCTTCCTCTGTTATCTACTTTGTATTGGTTTGGTACTCTTCCATTTCCCAGAATCTCTCGCATCTGCATCCAGTAGTTCAAATCCAGTGGATTCAAATTTTGAATCAAGTTACAAGGATACAATTGTGATTTAACACCATTTCCTAAATTGCCTCCTACTATCCAACCGAATGCTGTGTTGATCAAGCATGACATGTCTGTATTTTCCATCACGAATTGCATCAAAAAATCATTCTGTTCCTATTAAGATATCTACTTTACGTGATTCTGTAAACCATGGATCTGCTAACTCTACATTAACTGGAAGTTTCCATTTCGAAATATTTATATATTCATGTGGTTGATAGTTGAAATATAGTAGTTCTAATAACCGAGATGTTTGCAGACCATTCGCAATCGGTTACTCGTGATTTTAAGGTAGCTACAATACTATGATGTATACTTTATCGTAGGTCTGGTATTCCACAAACTTCTTGATGTACTCTCTGCTTGCTTAGTTGCAAGCGGATTGCTGCTTGCTCTGTTATAAAATTGACTTCGGAACAAGAATCCACCAGAACTCGAACTTTCTGGAATTGCCCGTATTTGTCCTTTATCAGAACTACTGCCGTATGATACCTAGTTTCATACTTCGCATCATGAGCGATGTGTGTTGCTGTAGCTGCTGACCTTGATTAACGTTGGGATTCTCTAAGTTTGTAGTTGAAGGGAACTGTACTGGCTTGGCAGCAACTGAAAAACTATGTAGCAACGTATGATGGTTTTTCTAGCAACGAAATTTCGATCGGCAATCCTTGACACGATGATCCGTTTGCAAACAGTTGAAACACAAATTTTCATTCTCGGCGTAATTGCATCGTTGCGATACTAGCATATCCTCGGATGTCTTGCACCTGCTTATATGATGGTTCCTTGAGCTGCAACGTATGCATCTAGTCTGCGAACTGACGGATGACCTGGAGCATGATGACTGTCTGGGTTTCTGTTTGGTTTCTGATTGCCTTTCAGTTTTCATTATATTTTGTCAACTTTCCAGAAACTGGCATCTACGTGTGAGCACCTCATAACATTCGTGCCAAGTAAGTGATTTGTCGTAGGTTTACCCCTCATCATAACTTAATTAAATATCAGTATCCACCTTGGATAAAACGATGTAAATCATAATCGCATTCATGAGCTCCTCTACTGACCCAAGTTACAATAATGAACTTCGAATTATTGACGATGAATCAACGATTTGCTGCAATGCATTTGGATCTGGTTTGTACATTGAAGGCAGATTAAACAATGCTGAGATGTACTCCAAGAATATTAACACATCGTTATCATACCGCTCTTGTAGTCGTAGTCATAGTTTTCTTCCGTCACTTGGAATGCTCAAACGACTTCTAATGCTGGGCCTTAAAGGTGACAAACTATCGATGGTACTATCGATAGTTTTTTTTTTGACTATCAATGAGTATTGATAGTGTTTTTTAAACTAACGAAAACTATCGATGGTGGGACTATCGATAGTTTGCCAACTCACTCATCACTACTTTACATTTTTATACTCTTCACGAGAGTGAATAGTATTATAAGCTTGTCATGAAGTATATAACACACAGAAGGAGACATCGCAGACTACATAAAGTATATATATTTGTGATCAGCTCGATGAGACGAGTTGATTTAGCCATGTTCCGTCTGTCCGTCTGTATGTATGCGAACTAGTCCCTCATAGATTTCCTTTTACTATACGCTGCAAAATTGTTGGAATCAGCCGAATCGGACCACTAACCTCCCATACAAACCTCCCCTTTAAATTAATCTTCTTATTGGAAAAAGTTTTGTTATTTTTAACATATCGAACTGAAATTTTGAAAATATAGGTTTCTGATCCATATTCATCAACCAGGAGGGGTACCTCCAAAACAAACCCAAATTAAATGAGAAACTTATGAAGAATAAAAGTGCAATAAAAATGCCACACAAACTGATATGATGCTAAAAAAACCCTGATTTACACTTTTTATTTGAACTATTTAGATACGATAGTACTATCAATAGTGCTATCGATAGTTTTTTTTCTTTTTTAGTTTATCAATGAGTATTGATAGTTTTTTCAAAACTATCGATGGTGGGACTATCGATAGTTTGCCACCTCTACTGGACCTGATGAACAATATAGTAGATAATAAAATTTTCGATTGTCGTTATATGAGCATCTTCATCGATTAAATGTTTAAAGGCACTAATAAATCTCTTCTAATCTGTATAATTGATATCGAAACTAGGTAATTTTAATTAAGGCAAACGATTATGTTGAACAGAACTCGCTAGTATTGTACCATGATACAATAATACAAGGTACCGCCACTAGGGCATTTTACGCTCTTGAAATTTACTCACTTTCAATTTATGACGTCATTAAAACATCAGTGTATATAACGCTGAAATAATTCATTAAGTGTTGAACATGATTTGAAAATTGAAGAAGCAGTGCTATGAAAATTCTTCAAATTCTTCAATTTTCATTGCATTTTGAAATTACGTTCAACACTAAATTCATTATTTCAGCGTTCTATACACTGATATCCTTCAAATTCTTCAATTTTCAATGCAATTTCAAATCATGTTCAACACTAAATGAATTATTTCAGCGTTATATACACTGATGTTTTAATGACGTCATAAATTGAGAACGACACATAACGGTAAACTAATGGCGTCACCTCTATTTCTTACACCATGGTATTGTACTGTTGATGATACTAGCATTTGAATTCTTTTTTTTTTTTATTTCTATTTTCTTTATTTATTGGATCTTCTCTTTCTTTAGAGACTAACAATAAGTAATAGAATCTTAACCTAATTTCTTGTTTATTACTTTTACTTCACCTTCAGTTGGAGGGAATGTATGTACTAAGTGCCCTTATAATTGAAGTTGGACTGGTAGGCCATTTCTCCTAAGTCGTGTCTGTGACCTTAGTCGAGTGAGTGTTTTTGCTATTGGATTCTGGTGCGTGTTTAGTTTCTCAGCATAAGTAAGTTTTATTTTAGCTATTTCACTTTTTCCTCTTGGTAAATTAAGATCTATATGTAATCGCTCGTTTTTAAGAAACCAGGGGGCTTATTATTGTTATGGTTCTTAATATTTTTGATTGCGCTCTTTGAATAACGTCCAGATTAGAGGCTGAGAACCATAGATCCAGATTGGCTTTATGATGCTGTTATAAAGGAGAACTTTATACTCAATATTTAGTGGACATCGTGAGTTGATAAGCCAGTGAAAGCTGTTGGATTTCAGTTTCATTTGAGTTCTCTTCGCTTCAATGTGTTTTCGCCAAGTAAGTCTTCTGTCAAGATGGACTCCGAGGTACACAACGTTATCTACTTGTGGAATCAAAGTATTGTTTAGAGTTAGCGGAGGGCAAGTGCTTCTGTTGAGTGTGAAGGTAATGTGTTTGCGCTTTTGCTTATTCACTTTTACGCGCCAGTTGACTAACCACTCTTCGACGTGTGATGGATAGCTTGCCAATACTGATGTTGCATGCATCGTACAACGTGATCTACTTAATATTGCGGTATCATCTTAAAAGTAGATAGTGTAATTTAAGTGTCCGTTGGTATTTCGGATGTGTACAACACACATAGAAACGTCTCAAGAACGCTTCCTTGTGGATCTCCGGCTCTAATTTCGTAGTTTCGTGTTGTGTACTTGTTTTGTCGCACAGCAAACAATCTGTTGCTGACATAACTTTCAAGGACTTTGTGATTGTTTTTTCGAATGAACATTTTTATTTTATGTCTAAGGCCGTCCAACCAGACTTTATCAAATGCCTGGGCAACATCGAGAAAAATAGCAGAGCAGTATTCGCGGTGTTTAAATGCTGTACGAATTTCAGAAGTTGTGCGGTTTACTTGCTCGATGGTGCTGTGCCCTTTGCGAAATCCAAATTGATGAGAGGGTATAATGTCTAGCACGTGTCATTTGATTTTTCTCAAGCAGTGTTTTTTCAAAGAGTTAAGATAGACACGGCAGCAAGCTTATTGGTCTGTAAGATGAAGCTTGCGACTTGTCCTTCCCTGGTTTGGGGATCATTATTATGATCGATTTCTTCCATTGTGTTGGAAAGTACCCACACTGCAACAGCGCATTAAAGACTCTAGTGATATATTTTATTGCAGCGCTCGGTAGTTCCATTAGTATTTTGGGCGTGATTTGGTCGTCTCCTGGCGCCTTTTTTGCGTTTAAATGCTCTGTAATGACCTTTTTGCGTCTAATGGATGAATTCTGATGGGAGAGGTTTCAAGATACAACTGATCGGAAGGTAGCATGAAACTATTAGTTGGTGGGTTTGGTTGGAAGACATTTGAAAGGTGCAGTGCAAAAGTTTTTGCTTTCTCTTCGTCACTCCTTGCCCATTTACCATTTATATCCCTTATCGGCGTGTCAACATTAACTGGCGGTTTTATGCGTTTTTGCGCCCTACACAAAGGGAATTTTGAGCTTGTAGGTGATAAATTGGCTATATATTGGCGCTGGGCGAGCTAATCCTCACATATAAAGGCTTTGCTAAGTTCACGAGTTGCAACTCTTTAGCGATGTTTCGCGTCAGGAGACCTTACGTTTTGCCATTTCCTTCATAGGCGACGCTTCTTTGCGACAAGACTATCTATGTGCCTATTGGTTATGTTGTGATTATAGCATGTCAGGGCTGGTGGTACATGAGGAGTTGCATGATGGGCTGCCTCAGTAAGAATTGAACTTAGGCTATCGACGGATTTTTCAATATCATACTCGTTGCTTATCATTGTGCTCAGCTCGATATGAGTACTTATATATTTCCTGTATTTAAGCCAGTTGGTCTTATTTGAAGTTAGTTGCAAAGGGTACTCTCTGATTTGAGGGTACTCTAGTAAGCTGAAGAGGATTGGAGAGTGGTCCGACGACAAATCTGCAAGAGCTTCTGCTGTTACTAAGCTGCTAGGACTCCTTCTGGTAATGGCGATGTCTATCAAATCCGGTATTTTTTTAGGATCTGCTGGCCAGTATGAAGGCTTACCCGGGGAGATTTAGTTTAATTTGTTATGTGTTGTACAATTTCTTTCCCTTGGGGTTTACCAGTCGGGAACCCCAATGCGGGTGTTTTGCATTATAGTCACCAGCGGCAAGGAAGCGATCTCCTAGGGAGTTGAATAGCTGCATGAATTGCGCCTCTGTTAAAGCAAAACGTGGAGGACAATAAGCTGCTGACAGTGCAATATCTCCTCGTTTTGATCGCAGACGTATTGATGTAGCTTGCATATGTTTTTCCGCAATTCCTACCAACGGGTGGTGCTTAATACAGTTTTTGATCAGAACACCAGTTCCACCGTGCGCTTTTCCATCCGGGTGATTCGTGCTATAGAAGACATACCCTGGTACTTGAAAATTATTTTTGTCCGTAAGATGGGTTTCAGCAAGGAGCATAATATCAATATTCCTGTCGTTTAGAAATTTCAAAACTTCTAATTTATGTCGAGAGATTCTATTTGAATTCCAGAGACAAATGTTTAACAAACCCATTGATAGTCAATTTTGATCGTTGCTCAGTGAGGATTTGAAACAGTTTGTTTTGATTCTGCATCAATTCTTGCATTGTATTCTGCATAAATGTCATGAAGTTCATCATGCTTTGCTGCATTGACATTATCATTGCTTCGATGTTTTTTGTCGAACCTTGAGGGTTTCGGGCACATTATTTTGTTGATGTTGCTCACCTATGGGACCTGTGCAAATAGACTGAGCTAATATACCATCACATGAGGGGAGAGTATCTTTCCCAATCACGGGTCCAGTTTTCAAGGCATTAGCAATGGATACCCCGGGGACAGCATTGCAGTACGGTTGTGCTTGGGTGGTATGCACAATATTATTACTATGTTGAGGACCAGCACTCGTCGTCCTATTGTTCAGCTGACTCTTCAAGTTTTTAAATACTATACAACCTCTATAGTATACGGTGTGGTTTCCGCCACAGTTGTTGCATTTATTCATTTTTGGATCCATTTTATCTTTGTTACAAGTGGTGGAATTGTGTAGTTCACCGCAGGCGACACATACTTGTGTGGCCAAACTCTTGGCAGTTAGTACATTGCACAGGAGTGTTACGCTTGTGCGGCTCCTCCACAGTAATTCTACGATGTAACAAGTACTGTAGATTGTAAATAATTGCATTTTTCTTCAGTGGCATGCTTTCTGGCTCAAGTTCAACTTTAAACATGTTCTGCTGTACTTTTTGCTTGTTGATGATATTTATCACCACTTTTGGTTTAAATTTTTTTTTTAATTCTGATCTTTCTTTCTTTGTTCCCTTACGAGCTATAATTTCCGCCTTTACCATATTGTATGTTTCTTCCAAATCCTCTCGTCCATCATCTGTACAATTTAAATTCTCGATTTGGGTTTGAACTGTACAGACCTGACGAAGATATGACTCTAGCATCTGTAGCCTACAATCTAGTATTGCATTGTTTCCATTATCAGTTCCATTAGTAACTTTTTGGTTTAAACGTACTATGCGCTCTCGCAACACATTTCGCTGCTGACGTAGTGCAATGAGTTTTGTTTCCTTATCTTGTTCACTCATGTTAATTAATTTCTTTTAAATAATGATGAATCCGTAAGTATGTATAAGTAATAAAGTTGTTTTAATATTTGTAATTCCTTTATGAAGTGTAGACTTCTTAATTAATTTGAATTTCAATAATTCTTAAATTAATAATAATACAATGCAATCAAAACTTAAATTTTAAACAGAAACCTCTTAATCACAAAAACATACAAAAATTTAAAATACCAAATGTTGCGAATGTTTCAGCAACATATTATTGTATAAATTAAATCTTTTATTTCAGATTTTAATAATTTTACTCTTTATCAGCACTATGTGCTTCAATAAATTGCACTTTGAGTTTAATAAATTAGTTCCTTTTAATTTAACAGCACTATGTTCTTCTATGCGAATCAAATACTAAATTCAGACTAACTATTCTTATCCTAACAAAACTTAGCCTAAGCCAATGCTTTATGACATGACAATCGTTCCTAGCAGTGCCATATGGCAGCTTCTTATTGGTTACCTCAGACAACGGGTGTATGGAACGGGACAATGACCACAGCTCGTGATCTAAGTACAAAGAATGGACAAAGCATAATACAAAAACTGCTGAGTCACAAAACTGGGAACAGACAACGGTCCAAGAGTAGGGTATCATTGCCACCACTAGGGTAACAACGATATTAGAACTTTGACGTTGCAATTAGTCGTTAACACCTCCCCACTTAAATTCAATCGACCCCGATTGCTTGAAATTCAACGACTAATTCCTTGTTGTCCTAGCGTTTACACACACAGGAAATTCAAATCACACATTTGAAAATTTCCCATTGGTACTTTAACAACATCCATTTAATTAACATTCCTTAGCTTTAATTTTGATTCTTTATTAATACTTAAATTCTTATGTAACTTTTATGCACTACCTTTCCTGATTCAGTAACAATAGTAGAATGATTATTAGATTTTACTGTTTCTTCTTTAAACCGCTTTTATAATTTAGTACCAAACCTCTTATTTTGCTTGACATAAACTTTCTGCCCTGGTTGATAATTTTTTATTTCCTTTCTACCTCGATTATAATACGCAAAATCCCTTTGTTGGTTTCCCAATTAGTCTTTGATAATTAATTTGTCTTGTTAACTCGTAATCATCCAATCCAAAAGTCACTGCTATACCATAAAATAAATCAACAGGTCTCTTGTTAGTTACCGAATGAATAGAATGATTGTACTGTACAAAACCCTTTAGTGATGCTCCTGCTTCAAACACCTCATGATTTCCGATAGTGTCGAGTGAAACCTTTCTATTTGACTATTCACTTCACTCTTATATGGAGTTGTAAAAATCTCAATTCGCAAATCATTCTCCAACATAAACTTAATTGATTGGGAATTAAAAGCTTTCTCATTATCAAAAACAATCACATTTGGCACACCGAAATAAAAAATACTATCTCTCAAGGGCTTCCTTACATCCTCGATACTTTTGCCATCAATTTCTCTAACTACCACAAACTTCGTAAATTTATCAATCGCAGTAAGCACCTTGTGGCAATTGGTAGAGAAAATATCCATATGAAGGGTATGACCTGGATAAGTCGGCATTGGTGTTAAACCTAACTGCTGCTCATGCCTCTCATACTTATTTTCCTTACATATTTTACAATTCGCAACTAACTCTCGAATTTATGTCGAAAATAAAACTTCTATAAAATTTGCAGCCTATTCTGTTTCACATTCCTGTGAGCCCTGTTATGAGTTGTGCCAACAGTTCTACTCTGTTCCTCACTGTTTACAAAATCTGCTACAAAAATTCTAGAAGATCTCACTTTGTAATTTAAAAAATACGCTGAGTAAATGATCTGAATCTTAAGTTTTATGTCCTCAGTGGCTTTAATACAATTAATAACAGAAGGAACAAGATCGTTACTAGTTTATGCTTCGTGAACTCAGGTTCCACTATTATGTCTCTACTGTACCCAGGGAAAATATTTCTAACTTGATAAGACGATTCACCCACTTCAATGAATAGCTGGTTCTTAAATGAATTGATTGGAATTTCAATCGTAAGAATTAAATTACTATCATTACTTGGAACAAAGGCCATCAATGAGTTAATGTCCGCAACTGGAGGACGTGACAAGAAATCTGCAACGACCAGGCTTGTAAATAAGCTCATGATTGAATTCCTTCCTTTCCACCTCTTCATTTTCGCATTTCTTAAAGCAAAAGTCACAGGCTGATGGTCCGTAAAAATCTTGACTTCCTTTGACCCATACAAAAAAAATCTCAAAGAATTCAAAGCCTAAATGATGGCAAGCATTTCCTTCTCGTTAATGGCAAATGCTTCTTCAGAACACCCCAGTGTCCTAGACAGATATGTAATTGGCCTGCCACCTTGCGATAATACTGCACCTAAAGCGTAATTCGGAGCATCAGTTGTCAACTCAAATTTGTTGAAATCAGAGAAATGTAAAACAACCTCTTCAAATTAATCCTAGTACCTTTTGAAAGATTCTTGGATAACCGACCCAACTCACCTCTCAAGATTGAAGTCAGGGGCTTTGCTATTTGCTATAAACCTTTATAAATCGCCTATAATATCCTGAGGCACCAAGGAAAGACCATAAATCATGAACCGACTTCGGTAAATCATAGCTAGACATTGCTTCAACTTTCGTATGATTTGGTTGGATCCCACTTCCTCCTATGATAAATCCTAAGAAACACAATTATTGCCATTTCTAAGGTATCAAATACAATTCTTAAATTCTCCAAATGTTCTTCCATAGGCCTCCCAAAAATCAGAATATCATCAGTATAAACAAAAAATTTACTGCCTACATGTTCACGAAGAATATCATCCAAAGCTCTCTGGAAAATTGCCGGTGCATTCCTCAATCCAAATGGAACTTGTGAACTCGTATTCCCGTAATTGACTGAAAAACCCGTCTTTTCAATGTCAGATTCCGTTAAAGGAATTTGATAAAAGCCCCTTTTTAGGTCTAAAGATGTTAAATATTTATTTCTACCTATATTTGCTAGGATATCCGTAATATATCTATATCAGGTATTGTCAATTCATTCAACCTCCTATAGTCAATCACCATTCGGAATTTCTTCTGTCCAGAGGCATCTTGCTTTTTAGGGACTACCCAAACAGGAGAATTATAAGGAGATCTTGATGGACGAATAATTCCATCTTGTAATAACTCCTTTATTTCCGCATTTATTTCCGATTTTAGAGCCATGGAGTATTTCCTAGAGAAAATTGGTCTATCATGCCTAGTTCTGATTTCTGCTAAAACCCTGGTAGTAAAGTAACCTTCTTATTCAGATCAGAAAAAAAGAGTCGGACAAGCAAATTACGAATGTTCTGAGACTCTTCAAGGGTTAAATGTTCTAAACGTAATTGTAAATGATTTACCGCCTCAAACCGAAGTCTTTAAGTGGGTACCTAAATTTATTCAATAGAGTAAAGTAATTCTGCTGTGTATAAATTACAGCCTTCAAATGTTTCAACAAGTCATTTCCAATTATCCCGTCAAAAGTGTCTAAATTATGAAGAATGTAAAACTTTTGCTTGAGGAAGTACCTAATCTAAAAAATTAACATTATCAACTTGTTTAACATCAGACACTAATTCATCATCCTGATTCTCGAATTCTTAATTCCCGAATTCCTGCTCTCCTTGTAAAACTTGATTATTATCTAAGGCCTTATCATAAATCGTAGCCTCAGTGTTGAAGACTCTTTGCTGTTTATGTTCATAAGACGATGTTTGAGAAGTGTTGCCGTTGACAGGTGGTCTCTTTTCAGAACTATAATTGTTAACTTGATGTGTTCTATTCAACGGATTGTTACTACTATATCGAGGTTGACCAAATTGATTTTGTTTCTGCCTAAAATTTTGAAAATACTGAGGCTAATTACGATAATCAACATGACGCGTTTGAAGAGAACTATCCACTGCCATTGACCTGGGCGGTTTAATCGATAGTTGTGGTCTGTAATTCTGCATAGTCTGTTGATCACTCAAGTGATTATTTAAATCAAAATTAGGTCTAACTCTGTCTGAACTAATGGTGTGTGCAGTTCCCGGATAAAATTGTTGTTGAAATTGACGCCGCTGTGACTTTGGTGACTGAGCCCGATTATTTACACAAGTTGACCGATACCTCATATTTTGTAATTTTAAGCACATCTGCAGTGATTTCAGGTCTTTCGAGTTCCCTAATACTTAATAACCGAGGTAAATCTCCATTAAGACCTCTTATAAAAGCATTAAGTGCCTTTACTCTACATGTGTTCGTCATCGTCGTCTAAAGTTTCTTCAGAGAGCTCAAGAAAATCAATCTTATCAACTAAAAGCGAGAGATGTTGATAAATTTCCTGATAGAATTCAGTCTACATTACTTTGCACAGGTGCTAAAAAGTCCTTTATCACATCTTTAATTATGTCTTTCAACTCTAATTTTTGTTGCTCAGAAAAGGTTAACGTTGCCATTGTATTACTTAAATTCCCCTCACAAGTAACCACTTCTTCACTACCACTCTTTGACATTGAAAACAAAATTTATTCAAAAAATTCCACACTTTCACTTTTCAACACCCAAACTCAAAGCACAAATGAAGACCAAGATTTAATAGAGAATCAATGCAATCAAATAAATGTAAATAGAATACAACCAAACAGAGAATCAATATAATTTCATAAATTTAAATTTTTTTTTTTTTTTCTTTCCTTGTCCACTCCTAATTGGAGCATTGGGAGCGACACTCTTGCCAAACTATCTGGTTATTTCCTTAGGGAGTGGCCACTCCACCGCCACTTTCTACGCTTTATCTGCTTCAATATTGGTACCTCGTTTGTTAGACGCCATAGTTCCTCGTTGGAAGTAGTGTTCTGCATATAATCCTTAATCACTTGTTGATGAAAGCTTGGAGTCTCTGTGTGATGGAATGCGAGATCAGCCATGTTTCGCTTCCGTAAAGTAGCGTTGATTTTACACATGCGGAGAATATTCGTAGTTTTGTGCATCTATAAATTTTGGAACTTGCCCATATTGGTTTGAGCCGGCCAAATGCTGACCTTGCTTTACTCATTCTGCAGATAGCATCCGCTGATGTTATGGTGCAACCGAGGTTGCAGAAGCTTTCTACGAAATCGATCGCACAACCGTTGATCAATATATGACATGAATTGGGATGATTGATTCTCATGGCCTTGGTCTTTTCAATGTTTATCTCCAGTTCGACGGGGCGTGCCAGCGCGAATAAGTTGTTCGCCTTCGCTTGCATGTCGGAGAATTTGTGCGAAAGGAGACAAATGTCATCGGCAAAGTCCAAGTTCTCCACTTTATGCCAGTTTTCTTGTGCTGGGTGAGGCTATTTATGACATCATCCAACACAATGGCAAAGAGGAGCGGTGAAAGAGGGGCAGCCTAGTCATACTCCAAATGCTTTCTTGAAATCGACGAACAGCATGTATAATGGAGAGCGCCATTGAATCGATTGCTCGACGATGGTACGAAGTGTGTTAGCTTGGTCAACACAGCTACGATTAAGGCGAAAACCAGCCTGTTCGTCCCTTAAGGCATTCTCAATGCACTGAAGCCTATTTTGTATGAGCATGGCTATAATTTAAATAAAATTCATTAAAGATGTAGATTAATTTTCAATTTAAATCAAATTGTTGAATGAATGATAATCAAAATAATCAAATAAATAAAATTCACCAAAAAATGTGCGTAAAATTTGAAATTTAAATGTTTAAAAGAATTAAGTTAGTAATATGATTAATTGTTCTTAATTTTCACAAACAACCAATACTTCAAATTTTAAATAATTTTCCTTTGTAACAATAACAAATTAATAAGCCATTAATTTATTTTTTTTACTCAATAAATCAAAAATTCGATGAAACAAAAAAAATTTTCTTTTATGCCTATTCATTAAATATTTTTTCTTAATTGATTATTGATTACTATTAATTGTTTCTTCTTCATCTTTTATTTCTTTTCCTTTTTATTTTCATCTTTTTTTATATATTTTTTCTTTTTTTGTTGTTTATTCAGTTTTTAAAAAAATATTTTAAACTTATCTTTTAGAAATTTAACCACTGTCGCTGTTGTCTCTGCTGTTCTCCTGCTGTCTGTCCTGCTGCTAATTTTTTCCCTGCTGTCGACTCCTCTGCTATGCTGCAGTGTGCTCTGCTTTACTTCTGTCTGCTTTCCTTTTAGCTGTTTTGTCTTCTCAATTTAAATATTTTTTTTTTTTGTTGATGCAAGTTCTCTTTATTTTCATTTTTATATGTTTATTATTTTAGATGATTAATACATTTTTCACTTGTCATTATCATTATTCATTTTCCTCTTTTGTATTTAGAGTTCAGTTTATTGTATTATATTTTGTTGTCTGTTTTATGTGATATTTCCGTTGTTGTTTGTCACTTATTTGTTAAAATTATTGTATTTGTTCTATCTTAAGTGTTTCTTTTAATTTATACGTTTTTATTCTAGGTTAAATTAATATTTTTAAACAATTTTAGTCTTTGTATTCTATTCATTGGTCCACTTTATGATTTATTTCTTAATTTGTTCAGTTTTATTTTTTTTTTTGCTCTCTTCCTTCCAATAATGTTTTTATTTTTGATTAAATTAATATTTTAAACAATTTTTTTATTTATTAACTTAGCACTTAAGTATCTTGCAGTCTTTCACTTTATTGTCATTAATTTTGTATAAATTTTGGGCCGCGACGTAGGTTTTTTCTTAAGTTTATAATTAACAACGCGCGGTCCCTGCTCGGGCGCCAATTAAATCTTTTATTTCAGATTTTAATAATTTTACTATTTATCAGCACTATGTGCTTTAATAAAATCCACTTTGAGTTTAATACATTAGTTCCTTTTATTTTAACAGCACTATGTGCTTCTATGCGAATCGAACACTAAATTCAGACTAACTATTCTCATCCTAACAAATATGACAACCGTTCCTAGCAGTGCCATATGGCAGCTTCTTATTGGTTACCTCAGACAACGAGAGAATGGAACGGGATAATGACCACAGCTCGTGATCTAAGTACAAAGAACGGACAAAGCATAATGCAAAAACTGCTGAGTCACAAAACTGGGAACAGACAACGGTCCAAGAGTAGGGTATCATTGCCACCACTAGGGTAACAACGACATTAGAACTATGATGTTGCAATTAGTCGTTAACACCTCCCCACTTAAATTCAATCGACCGCGATTGTTTTGAAATTTAAAGACTAATTGCTTGTTATCCTAGCGTTTACAAACATAGAAAATTTCAATCACACATTTTATTTTGAAAATTTCCCATTGGCACTTTAACAACCTCCATTTAATTAACATTCCTACATTCCTTAGCTTTAATTTTGATTCTCTATTAATACTTAATTCCTTATGTGACTTTATGCACTACCTTTCCTGATTCAGTAACAATAGTAGAATGATTACATTGTGTGACAAAAAAAAATTAATTAATCCTACTACTATTATAAAGGCGAAAGTTTGTAAGTATGGATGTATGGATGTTTGTTACTCTTTCACGTAAAAACTACTGAATGGATTTGAATGAAACTTTACCACAATATAGCTTATACATCAGAATAACCACATAGGCTATAGCTTATACATCAGAATAACACATAGGCTACAATTTTTGAGGTTTTTAATGTGAGGTCGTAAAAAAAACACATTTTTTGCGCTTACATTGCAAACGCTGACTGAATCCTACAAGATAGATCAAAACAATTTACTACAGTATTGTACAACTTAAAAAGGTCTACAAAAAAGTCCGTGATGGTATATGTTTATCTCTTAAGAGTAACCCACAATAACCATTTTTTATCCTTTACTTTGTACGAGAAATAATGGCTTATTTACGAAGCGATTTTAAGCAATACAGTATTAATCCTTATCCAATTAAGTATCTTAAATACATTTTGCATTTAATAAAGATCAATATGGCTTTTTACAGCATGTAAATTAAATAAATATTTTCGAAGATATCACAGATTAAAATACTTTTTAGAGTTAATTTTAAAGAATAAGTTTTTTTTTTGTAATCTTGATAAAGAATTTATTGTAAAAAACTGCGCTAAGTTTTATTTGATGATTTTACGAATTACTTCATTGATAATTCAATTACTATATAGATAGGTTATTTACCGTTAATTATAACAAATTATATAAATAGGTTAATTATAACGAATTACTTCACTTCATTGACAATTGAATTACTATATAGATAGGTTAATTAAATAGGCAAGGATTGCATTAAAGTACAATCATAACAATAACTACCGTACTGTATTTTTTGGAAGTATAGAAACAACACGTACTTAAGAATTATGCCGAGAAAGCGTAAGTCTAATCTTTCCCAAAGCTCTAATAAAGCTCGAACTATGAAAGTAGCTAGACTTAACGAGACGTTTCCACAAGCCGAACTGCGAAGGCTTAAACAAGCAGAGCGTGAGGCAGCTCAAAGAGCTGCTGAGACACCAGAGCAGTCCCAAGATAGACGTCGACAGCATGCTGAGTATCTAGCATCTCAACGGGCTGCAGAGACATATATTAATAAACTAAGTACGTTAGGTTTAAGTAATAAATTGAAGAAATGACCCACATAACAGTCTGGGCATTAGAACATGTAACATTAAAGACGGGAAGTGTTGTAGTGCGATACTATTTAATGTTATTTCTCATGTTTGGAATCAGAAATTTTAAATGCCATAATAACATATAATTATATGAGTAATTATATTACTATTTTTTTTTATAAAGTTCATAATAATAAAAAATAAGTATGATTTTAGATTGATAAGTACCATTTTTTCTCTCTATTTATGGATTTAATTTATCATAACTTTTCAATGGTACGTGTTAGAAGAAAACGTTAACTTTCTCGTGTACAGCATGCCCAAATTAATAAAGAATAGGTGTTTTCATTAATGTAATAAATAATTGTCGCACAGTGTTATTAGTTATTACTGTTTCTTCCTTAAACCGCTTTGATAATTTAGTACCAAACCTCTTATTTTGCTTGACATAAACTTTCTGCCCTGGTTGATAATTTTTTATTTCCTTTCTACCTCGATTATAATACGCAAAATCCCTTTGTTGGTTTCCCAATTAGTCTTTGATAATTAATTTGGCTTATTACCTCGTAAGCGTAAGCGACTCCTCAAAACCCTTGAAATGATGCTCCTGCTTCAAACACCTTATAATTTCCGTTAATGTCGAGTGAAACCTTTCTATTTGACTATTCACTTCACTCTTATAAGGTGGAGTTGTAAAAATCTCAATTCGCAAATCATTCTCCAACATAAACTTAATTGATTGGGAATTAAAAGCTTTCTCATTATCAAAAACAATCACATTTGGCACATCGAAATAAAAAATACTATCTCTCAAGGGCTTCCTTACATCCTCGATACTTTTGCCATCAATTTCTCTAACTACCACAAACTTCGTAAATTTATCAATCGCAGTAAGCACCTTGTGACCATTGGTAGAGAAAATATCCATATGTAGGGTATGATAAGTCGGCATTGGTGTGAAACCTAACTACGATCCTTAAACACTCTCATTGGGCCAGAGCCATTTTGCAGGCTGGCTTGGAGTTCGATGAATATTGGGTACAAACAATGGCTCGATGACAAATCGCATCGCTATTGGGTAGACACGAAGAGTTTTAGAGTGGCTAAACTCCCAACTAGATATCGCAAAAGAACCCAGGAATTAGTGGGACTGACACTGACAGTCTCAGATTTTTTGACAGGACATTGCAGAGTAACGAAACATTTACAAAACATGCGATCTGTGTAGACTGCGTAACAGTGTAATAAAGAAGAGGAGTCAGCAGAGCACTACTATGTCACAGCTTGGGCTTAATCTGGAGCAAACTCCGCCACCTTGGAAACTAGTATTTAAAACGAGTTGAAATTGATGATTTGTCTTCGAGAAAAATTTTGGAATTCCTGATGAATACCAGAATCTCGAAGGAACTGTGATTACGGCACCCATGCGGTCGAAAGGACGAGGTGTTCTAATTCCCGCCCTTCTCCTAATCTAATCAAATAATTTTTTTTTACATTAATAAACATTTTTATAGTATGCATATTATTCGTTTTCCTTGCCTACACACCACCAAGTGCCTTGAGAATGTTAACGCTGTCCCTGGCAGGTAACGTGTATCCTGATGCGAAGTTGGAGAATTTATCGATGATGGTAAATTTTTTGTGGGTGTTTATCGTACCTTAACGTTTGACATACATATATCGCAATGTGCTATGTTGTTCACGGGGGGAAAAAGTACTGCTTTTTTAGATGAAGATAGGTCTCAACTGTACCACGATGATTACTATTCTGATGGTACTGTCTGATTATATCGTCCTGACGATCATTTTGGGTAACACCTTGTATCATTTTTGTGCATATGACCGGTTCATATATTTTGTTGTCTGAAAAGTAAATATTTTGGACTTCTTTGAATACATCATCATCTGCATATACAGCCACTGTTTTATTCGATGTAAGGTATTTTTGCTGTATATCCACTAATATATGATGACTAAATGTTGGGTCTGTTATTGTTCTTTGAATTTTGTGTTTTAAGAGGGATTCCGTGCGAATATTATATGTTGAATCAGTTTTTAAGATAAACTGTTGCTCTGTTGGATTCAGCGTCATTCACATTTGCCTCAATTTGTACTCGGCTAAGTGCGTCTGTGTTTGTATTCCTCTCATCTTTCTTGTACAGTATTGTATAATTATACTCCTCTAACTTCAGCCTCCATCTGATGAGCTTTGAGTTTGGTTCCTTTAAATAAATATAGTCTGCATACTTCGTGGCCCATACTATTGCCAATTTTTTTTTTTTTTTTTGTAGATGTTTATTTAGATATGATGATTGTAATATAAGAACAGAAAAGGAAACAAACTATACTATTTACAAATACAACGAGCTCTCTATTTTTGATGATAAGTAACATGTTATAAGGTGAATTTAGTATATGTTAAAAATTAATTAACAAAAAAAATTACAACAATAACGCTGAAAGATAAAACTTAAAGTTAACTTAAAGATTAAAAACAGGAATTGGTGTGGAAATGGTAAGTGGGAAATAGGGACCATAGTTATTCGGACAACCACGAGAAAAGCATTTTTTTCATTTTTGAAGCTTTTATCAAAACGCAAATTTTCCTGTTGGTATAAAAATGAGCATTAATCATTTTAAACAAGAAAAAAGATGAATTTCAAGCAACCATCGTCACAATAGATGCTGATAGTAAATATCAATAACTGCGGTACACAGGCATCAGATCAAACGCGCCCAATATATTACACTTATTAACAGTCACAAAAATAGGTTCATAATGGGCGGTAACTACAACACCAAACACATATATTAGGGGTCAAGACTAAAGGTAGAAAACTCTATGACGCCCTTCGAGATTCAGGCTGTATTGCTGTATCAACAAGCAAACCAACATATTGGCCAACAGATCCACACAAAACACCAGATCTGCGGGGGGTACTATTTATCTTTCGGGAATAGCAAATAGTAACAAACATTTTTAAATGAAAACGGCTGTACTGTTTTTCAAAATATTCACCAAGATCATCAATGCACTTTTGCATTCGTTCAAACCATTTGTCATAGCAGTTTTTCCATTCCTCTTGAGACACTTACAAAAAATTGTTTTTGAACGCTTCAACTGCTTCTTCGGCGCTCGTAAATCGTTAACCACGCAGTTTACCTTTGATATTCGGGAACAAGAAGAAGTCAATGGGTGCCAAATCAGGACTGTATGGAGGATGAGTCATCAGTTTGACGAGATGTGTGAGAGCTCGCATTGTCATGATGGAGAATGATTCGTCTTTGACGGTTGGTTTTGCGAATTTCTCTGAAGACTTCTGACAAACAAATGGTCATGTATCACTCAGAATTGACCGTCCTACGTTGCTCAATCGGAACAGTGGCCACATGATCCATTCGGCCTGAGAAACAGGCCACCAACTTCGAGCGCTAACAACTTTGGTTGCATTTGGCTCGTCTTGGAACACCGTCGATTGCTGTTTTGTTTCCGGTTCATACGCATATAAACATCACCTATCACGGTTTTATACACGTCTTTTGAAGTACCACGGTTGAAATTTTTAAGCATTTCCTTACTCCAATCGACGCGATCCTTTTTTTCAGGGATTGATAAGTTATGGGGTATCCAATGACTACAAATTTTTTTTACAACTAAGTGTTCATGCAAAATAGAATGTATTGAAGTGGAACTAATGTGCAAGGATGCCTCTATCTCGTATATGTTACATGACGATCTTGCATTATCAGTTCATACGCTGCATCGATGTTTTGTGGCACAAAAACCGATTTTGGACGACCTTCACGGAATTCGTCGGCGACCGAACTACGACCACGATTGAATTCACAATACCAGCGATATACTGTGGTTTTTGATGTTGTTTTGTCGCCACACAAAGAACTGAGTTCATGGACACATTTTTGTTGAGATAATCCACGTCGAAAGTAGTGACAAATTATCCAACGAAATCCTTCTTTTGAAATTTCCATTTTTTGCCAAATTGGTTTTCCTAACTCACTGTAAAAATACAAATAGCACTTGTACATCAAAACGTTGTGAGCACGTTTATGCTAATAAAATGTCAAACTTTATTATGGTGTTGACAGATTTTAGCTATTGACATTAGTGTTGCCAAATCCCGAATTATACATAGAAACCCTCGTAATTTTGCATTGCTCAAATAGTTTCAACTGCTTACTTGTGCATTAAAATGGTCTGGCTATGTCATCTCATCATACTCTAATCTATTTGAGCACACATGAAAACGTAATTTTAAAAGAGCCTCCTTTTCAACTTTATACAGACTGGGAATATTTTTGAAAAATTTTGGAAGATGTAATTAACACGCTGACAAGACATACAAAGACCAGCTTGGCAAAGTACTCCTGCTGGAAGGAAAACACCAAATGGTCATAAATAAACAAAAGAAATGGTATTGGAGAAATAGATAATGCGGCGACGGTGGCGTTAAATAAGATCGCCTCTTGACAAAACACTGCTAAATAATTAATATTTAAATATACAACAATAGATTCCGCCCTATACTCCGATTAGGAGCGATATCTTGTATTCGTACATTATATCAAGGAATTAAAAAAAAATACAACAATAGAACCCAAAAAACTTATTTGCAAGAACTAACAAATGAACGTAATTCGAACTGTGGGAATGCACAAAAAATGAAACAGCCATCCTTGCAATGCGCACCAATCAAACTACCAGGTAATCAGTAAGCAAAAACTAATAGCCAAGAGGCAGATGTCTTTGCAAACTATCTTGAGGATACTATTACTCCATATGGCTCTCCAAAAGCTACTGACACGTAATCTATCATTATGATTTCTTACGAACCGATGAAATTGTTAAATTGAAACCAACAAAATCGCCGGGGTATGATGTAATAGCTGCTCAAATATTAAAGCATCCACCAAAAAAAAATGCCATGCTTCATTTTCGCAGCATGTAAGCTAAACTATTTTCCAATTTATTTGAAAATGGCAGAAGTTGTAATGTTTAATAAACCAGGAAAATCAGATGTTTCAAAGGCGTTCGACAAAGTATGCCATTGTGGGTTACTGAAGAAAATAAATGCGCTTTTACCAAACCAGTACTTTTGCTGCCCCGTATAGTCCACTACGACCTACGATTAGCACTAGAGTGCCGTTTTAAATCCACTTCCTCCCGAACGCAATCAGTATTACTAAATCCAACCTATCGAATTTAGGTATTTTAATAAATCACTGAACAGTCGGAGAGGTTGTTGATGAAGTATTTGCCCAGAAACTTATTTCTAGTTTTTGCCAGGGCTGGGCATTGACATAGAAAGTGGGTGAGTGACTCCTCTTCCTCTTCGTTTTCGCAGCTTCTATAGTGGCTTCTGAACGGAATAACCAGTCTCTCCGCGTGAGTCCCTACATACTAGTGACCAGTAAAAACCGCTGTTAGCCTTGCCGTATCCGAGCGTGTTCTGTTAATGTGTCTAAAAGACCTATTTTCGTTGTAACAAGGCCAGGTAGCACGTGCCGCTCTGCAAGATTCAAGATCTTTCCACTGTCTGTTAGCCAGCTGGCGCAAAAACTTGAAGTTGCTCCTCTTGACGACCGCCAGGGGAATCGAGACCTGTTCCGCCAACGATACATCAAGAGAAGCACCAGAACGAGTCAATTCATCAGCCTTCTCATTCCCCTCTATGTTCCTATGGCCGGGAACCCATAAGAGAGTGATATCAGCTTGACGACTTAGCTCGCTCATCGTCGAACTGCATTCCTTAACGAGCTTTGACTTCACAGTGGTGGATTGCAGTGCTTTGAGTGCCGCCTGACTGTCAACGAAGATAGCTATCTTACGACCTTCCGGAACGTTATTTTTGGCCAGCCGACATGCTTCCCTAATGGCAAGGACCTCCGCCTGAAAGACTGTGGCCTCGTCGAGTAGCCGGAAAGAGTGGTCCAAGCTTGTTTGGGGTGAAAGCACCCTCTATATCTAAGAAGGCTGCGAGAGAATATTGTTTATAGTAGGTCGCCCTCTCTGCCATACGGACTACCTCATGCAGAGCCGTTTCGGTGGATCTACCCTTGAGGTACGCGTGTTGGCAAGATGGGAAATTTATCAATAATGGATCGAAAATGGAGCTCCAATACCCTTTCCATCGTCTTCAAGAGGAACGATGTTAGGCTGATTGGCCTGAAATCTTTTGCGGACTCATGACCAATCTTCCAAGCCTTTGGTATGAAGACTAACTTGACTCTTCTATAACTCATTGGTATATGGTTTAGATGGATGCCGTTAAAATCAACCTTAACCAAGGGACTTCCTTGTCCTGTAGCTTCGGTAGCATTATCGGAAGTATTCCATCAATGCCACGCAATTTATAAGGCGAAAACGTATTGATTGAGTGCGTGATCTTGTGGTCTGTAAAGATTGAATCAACGTCTTCTGAAGATTGCGGTAACCGTACGTGTACTTCTGAATCGGTAGACACATCTTTACAGTCAGTGAAGTGTGTTTTAAGTAGAAGGTGAAGTGTCTCAGCAGATGACTCTCCACATTCCATCTTCCTTTTTCACTAAAGAAGGGTTTACACGTTCCTTGGACAAAACCTTTCCTAGTCTTGCTGAGACAGAGGTAGACTCGATCGACTCACAAAATCCTTCCAGCCATTATATTTGGCGTTCCTGATGGCTTTTTTGTAAGTCTTGAGACAGACTTTGTAGACTTGCCAGTTGTTATCCATGTAACACTGACTGAAGAGCTTTCCCGTTTTCTCTCTGAGTTTCGAGAGCTCTTCGTTCCACCACTGTGGGAAACTTTTATGGCTCCTTTTAATTGGACAGGATATCTTGTACGCTTTGCTGAAAGCTTCCTCAAGATATTTAACCCTCCTTTCAATATCGTCCCCTTAGTCAATATGCGAGTGTTTAAAGGTGCTCAATTTCGATTTAGCTACCCTTGTAAAAACATCCCATTTTATATTGCGTAGGTTTCTAAATGGAACAAAATTCTTAGACTTTAAATTCAGATTGTAGAGTATCCCACTTTGATCCGAGAAGGATCTTTTTTTGGATCCAGTTTTCAACCTGAACCTCTGAATTCTCGGACAGAAGAGTTATATCTAGTACCTCTTCCCATCGCGGGAAGCCGACTGTACTAGGGAATGTAAAGGTTGGTGCGTTTCCTCTATTGCAAACTAACAGATTGAAACTACTATAAGAATTAAAAGGCGACACACCCCCTTCATTGTCCTCGGTGCTTCCCCGTAGCGTATGGCGTGCATTGGCGTCGCATCCTAGAAGAAGGGAAGTGTTTCTGGCTGTCGCACTGGCGGTCAACTTTAACCTCGACTGGAGGTGCCTCCTTGTTGTGCGCCATGAATGCGGATGCTATCAATATGGTTTTCTCCTCCAACACTTCGATTTTTAAAATCGATTGAGGACAAAGGAAAGCGTTAACATTATTTTTAACTAAGATACATGTTCTTGGCTTGTCACATACCTTAGCGTATAATAGTTTATACTTTGTATTCCTGAGCCCCAGAATGTCTGTATCTCTGACCTAGGGCTCTTGGACGTTGCAGATGGCAACATTCTCCTCACCTAGGAAGACGGCAAGATTATGCGAGGCATTCTTAGAATGCTCAAGGTTAATCTGCACGACCTTCAGCATCGGAATTGTGTTTAATTGGCGTGCTTGTTGCTTCGTCGTGAAGCATTAGGTGATCCATCAGCTTGTTTGCGGCCTGCAAATCATCTGATTCCTCTTCCGATGACCGGAAAATTTTAGTTCGATTACGCTTCGTCGACTTTGCAGGTATCACGTGAGTGGACATGTACTCCTTGTACTCATCCACCACGGCCTGGTATTTGATTTTGTCGAAGTGGTCGATCTCATGTGCCGTCCCACTGTCCTCATTTTCGGAAATCTTGCCTCTTTCTGGTGCAGGCTCTTCCTGACCTACGCTTTCGAATTGCTCTTCTTTGGCTTAGGTGCGCTATGGCTGGCGCTCTCCTTTGCCGTTTTAGCTGATGTTGTCGGTTTGGTGCTATTTCCAATAGCCACCGACGAAGTTGTTGCTGCTGTTGTGATAGCTACAGCTTGCCCGCTGTCTGCGGCGACTTTGTCCTCCTTTGTTTTTTTTATTATTTGTAGTTTATTTAGTTTGTTGTTGTTCATATTAGGTCCCACGAGTTTAGGGGAGAGTAGGTCCACCGGGGCATAGCCCCCAGTACCCCGGCAAGGCTGAAGTTTAAACCGGAGGTCGCCAGGTATTCGGAGTCCACCGTTATCAGACACAATCACGCAGTGCCATTCATCCCATGGGCACGGTTGTTATACACCCGGGATTACGGGTTTTATAGAGTTTACCTCTCTAGATCCGTCATATTCTGCTAACAGCAGGTACACCTCTAGCAGGATTTGGCTCCACACCACGTATGGACGGTCTTGAGCACTAAGCCCCTGGTCGTTTATCCGACCGTTAATTTCGAGTAAAACAAGATGATTATTCACAACTCAAAGATGTGAAGACTGGGGTTCCTCAGGGAAGCGTATTGGGTCCATATCTACTTTTTACATGTGACCTGCCATACAATCAAAGCTGAGACAAAGCGACATTTACCGATAACACAGCTATTCTCTCGGTCAGAAAGACAGAGTTGGAATGTACCTCGAAATTACAAAACGCTCTAAACGAAATATGACTGAACGATAAAGTGGCATTTCAAACTTAATAAAACGAAGTCTGCGCATATTAACTTCACGTACAATAAAAGTCGATATCTTTCATTTTATATTCACGGTACACAAATTCCGTATTCGAATACTTCAAAGAATTTAGGAATAACTTTCGATCCTAAGCTCAGGTGGAGCGCACACGTTAAGAAAAAGAGAGAAGAATTGGAATTAAAATACACAATAAGATAATTCAATACAAGCAAATTTTAAAACCTTTTTTTTTTTTTTATGTATTGCATCTCCTATATTTTTATGAATAGGACTAACAATAATAATTCGACTCTTATAAACTAATACACTTGTGTCCTTCCTGCAAGGAAGAGGAAGAGGTTCACTTAGCACTACGAGCCTCTAAGAACGCTAAAGGGTTGATCGATCGTTGCGATTTAGACGAGATGCGCTCCTTGTATAGGGGATTAACGTGTCGAGCTAGTTTGTCCATATAAAGACCTTTACGCTTAGAACATACATCTTTTACTGATGGCACTTCTACGTCTTTGTGAATGTCTTTATTTCTACTATACCATGGAGCTCCTGTAATTATTCTAAGTATCTTGGATTGTGCTCTTTGTATAACTTCGAGCCATAAGTCCAAATTGGTTTTATAACAGAGTTATACAGTAACACCTTGTACTCAAGTCTCAGACCAGATTTAGAGTTAATTAGCCAGTGCATACTTTGTGCCCTTAGTTTCATAAACGTCTTTTCAGTTTCTATATGTTTCCTCCAGGTGAGACGTCTGTCTAGATGAACGCCAAGATAAGTTACCTCTTGAGTTTGAGAAATTGTAGCGTTACTCGAGAGCATGTCCGACAATTCAAAGTAAATGTAATGTGTTTACATTTCCCCTAATTGACTGTAAATCTCCAGTTAGATAACCAGTACTGGAGGATTTTAAGATGATTATCCAGGACTGTAGAAGCTTTCACTGGGCAACGGGATCGGCTGATTATGATAATGCGGCGACGGTGGCGTTAAATAAGATCGCCTCTTGACAAAACACTGCTAAATAATTAATATTTAAATATACAACAATAGATTCCGCCCTATACTCCGATTAGGAGCGATATCTTGTATTCGTACATTATATCAAGGAATTAAAAAAAAATACAACAATAGAACCCAAAAAACTTATTTGCAAGAACTAACAAATGAACGTAATTCGAACTGTGGGAATGCACAAAAAATGAAACAGCCATCCTTGCAATGCGCACCAATCAAACTACCAGGTAATCAGTAAGCAAAAACTAATAGCCAAGAGGCAGATGTCTTTGCAAACTATCTTGAGGATACTATTACTCCATATGGCTCTCCAAAAGCTACTGACACGTAATCTATCATTATGATTTCTTACGAACCGATGAAATTGTTAAATTGAAACCAACAAAATCGCCGGGGTATGATGTAATAACTGCTCAAATATTAAAGCATCCACCAAAAAAAAAATGCCATGCTTCATTTTCGCAGCATGTAAGCTAAACTATTTTCCAATTTATTTGAAAATGGCAGAAGTTGTAATGTTTAATAAACCAGGAAAATCAGATGTTTCAAAGGCGTTCGACAAAGTATGCCATTGTGGGTTACTGAAGAAAATAAATGCGCTTTTACCAAACCAGTACTTTTGCTGCCCCGTATAGTCCACTACGACCTACGATTAGCACTAGAGTGCCGTTTTAAAACCACTTCCTCCCGAACGCAATCAGTATTACTAAATCCAACCTATCGAATTTAGGTATTTTAATAAATCACTGAACAGTCGGAGAGGTTGTTGATGAAGTATTTGCCCAGAAACTTATTTCTAGTTTTTGCCAGGGCTGGGCATTGACATAGAAAGTGGGTGAGTGACTCCTCTTCCTCTTCGTTTTCGCAGCTTCTATAGTGGCTTCTGAACGGAATAACCAGTCTTTCCGCGTGAGTCCCTACATACTAGTGACCAGTAAAAACCGCTGTTAGCCTTGCCGTATCCGAGCGTGTTCTGTTAATGTGTCTAAAAGACCTATTTTCGTTGTAACAAGGCCAGGTAGCACGTGCCGCTCTGCAAGATTCAAGATCTTTCCACTGTCTGTTAGCCAGCTGGCGCAAAAACATGAAGTTGCTCCTCTTGACGACCGCCAGGGGAATCGAGACCTGTTCCGCCAACGATACATCAAGAGAAGCACCAGAACGAGTCAATTCGTCAGCCTTCTCATTCCCCTCTATGTTCCTATGGCCGGGAACCCATAAGAGAGTGATATCAGCTTGACGACTTAGCTCGCTCATCGTCGAACTGCATTCCTTAACGAGCTTTGACTTCACAGTGGTGGATTGCAGTGCTTTGAGTGCCGCCTGACTGTCAACGAAGATAGCTATCTTACGACCTTCCGGTACGTTATTTTTGGCCAGCCGACATGCTTCCCTAATGGCAAGGACCTCCGCCTGAAAGACTGTGGCCTCGTCGAGTAGCCGGAAAGAGTGGTCCAAGCTTGTTTGGGGTGAAAGCACCCTCTATATCTAAGAAGGCTGCGAGAGAATATTGTTTATAGTAGGTCGCCCTCTCTGCCATACGGACTACCTCATGCAGAGCCGTTTCGGTGGATCTACCCTTGAGGTACGCGTGTTGGCAAGATGGGAAATTTATCAATAATGGATCGAAAATGGAGCTCCAATACCCTTTCCATCGTCTTCAAGAGGAACGATGTTAGGCTGATTGGCCTGAAATCTTTTGCGGACTCATGACCAATCTTCCAAGCCTTTGGTATGAAGACTAACTTGACTCTTCTATAACTCATTGGTATATGGTTTAGATGGATGCCGTTAAAATCAACCTTAACCAAGGGACTTCCTTGTCCTGTAGCTTCGGTAGCATTATCGGAAGTATTCCATCAATGCCACGCAATTTATAAGGCGAAAACGTATTGATTGAGTGCGTGATCTTGTGGTCTGTAAAGATTGAATCAACGTCTTCTGAAGATTGCGGTAACCGTACGTGTACTTCTGAATCGGTAGACACATCTTTACAGTCAGTGAAGTGTGTTTTAAGTAGAAGGTGATGTGTCTCAGCAGATGACTCTCCACATTCCATCTTCCTTTTTCACTAAAGAAGGGTTTACACGTTCCTTGGACAAAACCTTTCCTAGTCTTGCTGAGACAGAGGTAGACTCGATCGACTCACAAAATCCTTCCAGCCATTATATTTGGCGTTCCTGATGGCTTTTTTGTAAGTCTTGAGACAGACTTTGTAGACTTGCCAGTTGTTATCCATGTAACACTGACTGAAGAGCTTTCCCGTTTTCTCTCTGAGTTTCGAGAGCTCTTCGTTCCACCACTGTGGGAAACTTTTATGGCTCCTTTTAATTGGACAGGATATCTTGTACGCTTTGCTGAAAGCTTCCTCAAGATATTTAACCCTCCTTTCAATATCGTCCCCTTAGTCAATATGCGAGTGTGTAAAGGTGCTCAATTTCGATTTAGCTACCCTTGTAAAAACATCCCATTTTATATTGCGTAGGTTTGTAAATGGAACAAAATTCTTAGTCTTTAAATTCAGATTGTAGAGTATCCCACTTTGATCCGAGAAGGATCTTTTTTTGGATCCAGTTTTCAACCTGAACCTCTGAATTCTCGGACAGAAGAGTTATATCTAGTACCTCTTCCCATCGCGGGAAGCCGACTGTACTAGGGAATGTAAAGGTTGGTGCGTTTCCTCTATTGCAAACTAACAGATTGAAACTACTATAAGAATTAAAAGGCGACACACCCCCTTCATTGTCCTCGGTGCTTCCCCGTAGCGTATGGCGTGCATTGGCGTCGCATCCTAGAAGAAGGGGAGTGTTTCTGGCTGTCGCACTGGCGGTCAACTTTAACCTCGACTGGAGGTGCCTCCTTGTTGTGCGCCATGAATGCGGATGCTATCAATATGGTTTTCTCCTCCAACACTTCGATTTTTAAAATCGATTGAGGACAAAGGAAAGCGTTAACATTATTTTTAACTAAGATACATGTTCTTGGCTTGTCACATACCTTAGCGTATAATAGTTTATACTTTGTATTCCTGAGCCCCAGAATGTCTGTATCTCTGACCTAGGGCTCTTGGACGTTGCAGATGTCAACATTCTCCTCACCTAGGAAGACGGCAAGATTATGCGAGGCATTCTTAGAATGCTCAAGGTTAATCTGCACGACCTTCAGCATCGGAATTGTGTTTAATTGGCGTGCTTGTTGCTTCGTCGTGAAGCATTAGGTCATCCATCAGCTTGTTTGCGGCCTGCAAATCATCTGATTCCTCTTCCGATGACCGGAAAATTTTAGTTCGATTACGCTTCGTCGACTTTGCAGGTATCACGTGAGTGGACATGTACTCCTTGTACTCATCCACCACGGCCTGGTATTTGATTTTGTCGAAGTGGTCGATCTCATGTGCCGTCCCACTGTCCTCATTTTTCCTGACCTACGCTTTCGAATTGCTCTTCTTTGGCTTAGGTGCGCTATGGCTGGCGCTCTCCTTTGCCGTTTTAGCTGATGTTGTCGGTTTGGTGCTATTTCCAATAGCCACCGACGAAGTTGTTGCTGCTGTTGTGATAGCTACAGCTTGCCCGCTGTCTGCGGCGACTTTGTCCTCCTTTGTTTTTTTTATTATTTGTAGTTTATTTAGTTTGTTGTTGTTCATATTAGGTCCCACGAGTTTAGGGGAGAGTAGGTCCACCGGGGCATAGCCCCCAGTACCCCGGCAAGGCTGAAGTTTAAACCGGAGGTCGCCAGGTATTCGGAGTCCACCGTTATCAGACACAATCACGCAGTGCCATTCATCCCATGGGCACGGTTGTTATACACCCGGGATTACGGGTTTTATAGAGTTTACCTCTCTAGATCCGTCATATTCTGCTAACAGCAGGTACACCTCTAGCAGGATTTGGCTCCACACCACGTATGGACGGTCTTGAGCACTAAGCCCCTGGTCGTTTATCCGACCGTTAATTTCGAGTAAAACAAGATGATTATTCACAACTCAAAGATGTGAAGACTGGGGTTCCTCAGGGAAGCGTATTGGGTCCATATCTACTTTTTACATGTGACCTGCCATACAATCAAAGCTGAGACACAGCGACATTTACCGATAACACAGCTATTCTCTCGGTCAGAAAGACAGAGTTGGAATGTACCTCGAAATTACAAAACGCTCTAAACGAAATATGATTGAACGATAAAGTGGCATTTCAAACTTAATAAAACGAAGTCTGCGCATATTAACTTCACGTACAATAAAAGTCGATATCTTTCATTTTATATTCACGGTACACAAATTCCGTATTCGAATACTTCAAAGAATTTAGGAATAACTTTCGATCCTAAGCTCAGGTGGAGCGCACACGTTAAGAAAAAGAGAGAAGAATTGGAATTAAAATACACAATAAGATAATTCAATACAAGCAAATTTTAAAACCTTTTTTTTTTTTTTATGTATTGCATCTCCTATATTTTTATGAATAGGACTAACAATAATAATTCGACTCTTATAAACTAATACACTTGTGTCCTTCCTGCAAGGAAGAGGAAGAGGTTCACTTAGCACTACGAGCCTCTAAGAACGCTAAAGGGTTGATCGATCGTTGCGATTTAGACGAGATGCGCTCCTTGTATAGGGGATTAACGTGTCGAGCTAGTTTGTCCATATAAAGACCTTTACGCTTAGAACATACATCTTTTACTGATGGCACTTCTACGTCTTTGTGAATGTCTTTATTTCTACTATACCATGGAGCTCCTGTAATTATTCTAAGTATCTTGGATTGTGCTCTTTGTATAACTTCGAGCCATAAGTCCAAATTGGTTTTATAACAGAGTTATACAGTAACACCTTGTACTCAAGTCTCAGACCAGATTTAGAGTTAATTAGCCAGTGCATACTTTGTGCCCTTAGTTTCATAAACGTCTTTTCAGTTTCTATATGTTTCCTCCAGGTGAGACGTCTGTCTAGATGAACGCCAAGATAAGTTACCTCTTGAGTTTGAGAAATTGTAGCGTTACTCGAGAGCATGTCCGACAATTCAAAGTAAATGTAATGTGTTTACATTTCCCCTAATTGACTGTAAATCTCCAGTTAGATAACCAGTACTGGAGGATTTTAAGATGATTATCCAGGACTGTAGAAGCTTTCACTGGGCAACGGGATCGGCTGATTATGGTAGTGTAATCGGCAAAAGTCGATGTGAAAATTTGAGTACTTGTTGGAATGTCAGCAGTGCATAAAACATATGATGTTGGTCTCAAGCAGTGTTGCCATTTTAGCCTTTTTTCCGGACAGATATTTCCTTCGATTCAAAGGGCAACAATAAGACTACTGCAAATATTGTAAGTACCGCAGATGAAGAGGACGAGATGACCTGATAGATGAGGCAATAAAACACTTATAATTTATAAAAATAAATTTATAAGGTAAAAATTAAAAAATAATCTGTCCTGTTTTTGTGATAGGTAGGTGGCATCACTGGTCCCAAGACACTGGCTTGGGGAAAACCTGCGTTTATCATAATTTGATTTGTTGCGAAGTTTTTTTGTCTTAGTTAGTGGGAGGATTTGGTTGGAACACGTACTCCAAATGGTTGGCAAATACATTAGCCTTCTCTTCGTCTGAACGTGCCCAACTACCGGTTCGGGCTCTAATAGGTGAATCCAGTTCCAGTTTTTAGTGAATTTTGGGCTTTCCAGAGTGATAATCTAGAGTTTGTAGGTGATAGATTCGTAATATAGCGCCTTTGTGGCTCGACCTTATCACTTTTAAGTGCTTTGACTAGTTTTTTTGTTGCAGTTTTTAGCCTTTGTTTAGCGGCAGGAGATCTGTGCTGTTGCCTTTCTCTACTCAATCTTCGTTTAATATCCACTAGTTCTTGGATGTCCCTATTTGTGAAAGATTTTCTGCTGAACTTGTGCATAACAATCGCAGGCGTTGCTACCTCAGCTGCAGCTACCAATATTGAATTAATCTCATTAACTGATGTGTCAATATCACTTTCAGAGTTGATCGCAGGTGCAATTTCGATGTGAGAACTTATATATTTTTTATATTGCATCCAATTTGTTTTATTAGATATAAGTCTATACGGGCGATCCTCAACTATTGGGTGTGTGATCGGATGAGAGTTCATAATGAGTATCTGCTGATAGAAGGTTCTAGGTATATTTCTTGTGGTACCAAAGTCGATATCATCAGGAATTATTCTTTGATCCGCCGGCCAGTATGTAGGCCTACCCAGAGAAACGAAGTCTAGTTTGTTTTTCCAATTTACAAGAGTATTGAAGAGTTGCCGACCTTTTTGATTCACTAAACGAGAACCCCAATAGGTCTGTTTAGCATTGTAGTCACCGGCCGCTAAAAAACGTTCTCCAAGCCTATCAAAGAAATTTTTAAACATGTCTTCAGATATTGAAAAACGTGGGGGATATCGTCAGACTACCATAACTCGTTTGCATCAAAATCGATGTTGCTTGTAAATAATTGGATGAGTATGTGGACTCACGGTGCTCAGATATGGGGTTGTTGCGTAGCAAATCCAAAGGTTCCAAAACAAATTGCTGAGATGCACTGTTAGCGCTCCATGGTACCTTCACAGTACTAATCTCGAGCGAAAAAGTAAAATGTAGCTAACTCCCACAAAGAGACACTGATCAACAATATAAATGATGAAGCCTCTACCTGCACGGACTCGACCCAGTGGGTAAGAAGGCTTTAACGCAAAAAATCAGAAGATCTAATTCATTAGAAAGTTACCGGTCTATTCTCGTTAATAGCCAAATTCTATCAATACTTTTAAGAAAAAAGAAGCTTTTTTGATTCTCGATGACTTTGAAAGAGTTGCCAACTTAGAAAAAAACGAAATTATGTGTGAAATATTAAATATTTTAAAAATAATGCATTCAACAAAAAAATGAAAATTGTTGTTTCTTAGGGGTTTCTTCAAGTAATTCTGACTATTTATAATTTTTGTTCTGAATCTAACTTTTGCCGCTAAGTTGGAAGCCCTGAAATATTGTTTTTTTAACATATCGTATTGCAAATGCTTCTTTACTATGCAAAAATGGAAACAAAAAACACGATGAAGGAAATATTTCTAATTATTATTATTTATAAATTGTTTTGTATATGTTCTTTTATATATTTTAGGGCATAATTTTAATTTTTTCCACAATTAACGCGACCAAACAAAAAAAAACATTAGCATCCATTGTAAGAGCGATAACAGTGAACGCAAATATTTGACATTTCATGTCTGTCTATTAGATAGCACCTTCAGAGCATATGTCTATTAGACAGGCGAATAGACAGCGTAAGAGCTTTTCTTCTCAGAGCAAAATGACATTAACAGCCATTAGACAGCTTGTTAGGCTGCGACAGAACTTGCCCTATTAACGAGAATAGAATTATTTGTATTATGCAAAATCCACTACAAATTGCTTGTTAGTTCTAGTCGCAATGAAAAAGAAAGAAAAAAAAATCAAAAACTATGAACATCAGTTACGAAAGCGAGACTGCTTACGACCTATTCTCATACCTACCAAATATATAAAAAAATTTCAAAAAAATTGGTTGAGCCGTTTCGGAGGTGTTCATACACTAACACCGTGACACAAGATTTTTATATATTAGATAAAAATATACATCACAAATAACACTGTGCGACCAAAAAAAAAAATGTATAACTAACAAAATTTACTATATTTTATTAAATTGAACATGCTGAACATAAAATTTTTACTGGTTTTCTTCTAACACGCACTATTTAAAAGTTATGATAAATTGATAAATTACTAAGCATATAAGAAACATGAATTTACATTGGAACTCCAGTAAATATTAACTTTTCCTCTTGTAAATAGTATGATCCTCATGCGTTAAGACCATCTGTAATCTGCTAACATTTTGGCAGTCCATCTTCCTTGGTAACGGTCTTCTATCTGTTTCATATCCTGGTGAAAGCATTCACCTTGTTCGACACTCACCATCCCAAGATAAGGGATGGAAAAATGGAAATGAGAATGCAAGAAATGTATATTTATTGACATCCTGCACCCCTCGTCGTTTTTTGCTGACACGATTAAGTGTCTGTTTTTTCGTTTTTTATCAGCTGATAGTTGCTTTTTGTTTAGTTTTGTTTGGCATTTCATTATGGATATACTTACACCAGAGCAACGCTTGCATATTGTTGAAAATTTTATCAAAACAATGGTTCTGTTCGTCAAACTTATCGTGCACTTGGTCCATTTTATGGTAATCACAATCCTTCATCAGAGTGGCTTATTCGAATAGCTATGGATCGTTTTCACACCACGTTTACTCTTAATGATAATGTGCATTCTGAAAGACGCCGAACAGTGCGCTGTACAGCAAAGCATTGAAGAATAAAAATCAATCAATTCATTGCCGTTCGCAGCAAATGAGGTGGTGTCCATATACTTTATGGAAGACCTTACGTAAGGAACCTGGCTTAAAAGTTTTTAAGATTCAACTTGTGGAGGAATTGAATCCAAACGACCATT
Source organism: Amiota communis (assembly GCA_037043315.1). Taxonomy (NCBI): domain Eukaryota; kingdom Metazoa; phylum Arthropoda; class Insecta; order Diptera; family Drosophilidae; genus Amiota; species Amiota communis. The sequence continues at coordinate 222,417 of JBAMAV010001194.1, read as the reverse complement.
GTATGCGCCGCACAAAATGATATTGATCTTGATTTTGCACACAATATTTTCTTCAGAGTTGAGGCTCATTTTTGGTTAAATGGATATTAATCGATAATCCACAAGCTTTTGTCGAAACACCATTACATCTACAGATAATTACTGCTTGGTGCGCTTTATGGGCTGGCGGAATCATTGGTCCATATGTCTTCAAAAATGATGGCCAAAATGTTACTGTCAACGGTGCAAATGATTAAAAGTTTTTTTGCACCTCAATTAGCTGGCATTAATCTTGCTGACATGTGGTTCCAACAGGACGGAGCCACATGCCATATAGCGCACGCTACAATTGATTTACTCAAAGAAACTTTTGATGAACGAATAATTTAACGTAATGGTCCTATGAATTGGCCACCAAGATCGAGTGATTAAACCCATTGGATTATTTTCTTTGGGGTTATGTAAAGTCACTTGCCTACGCCGATAAACCAGAGACAATTGAACACCTGGAAATCAACATTCGAAGAGTTATTGGCGAAATTCTGCGAAAAGTGTGTGAAAATTGGACTTCCAGATTGCGCCTTGTATGCGCCAGCTGTAGCAGCCACATGGCCGAAATTATTTAAACAATATTGTCATAAAATTATCTATCCAATAAAGCTAGTTTAATTGATATTAAAAAATGCGCGTTTGCCATCGTACACGTGATAGAAATGAAACTTCTTAAAAACAGACAGAGTGATCATCTTAAAACAATTACAACCTTATATTTAATATTCTTTGTGAGTCCTCAGTTAATAATAAATAAGACCAAAAATATTCTGTTTTGAATTATTTTATTCCATATATACTATTTCGTTGGTTGGTGGTTCAATTGATATTACTGATATTAATGGTTTGTGATAGCTAAAATATGTGATACAGGCCCGTGATTCGATATTTTCGATATAACGTAAAAAAATTGCATCTATTGTAGTTCCAGATTTTGTTGTTGATTTGTTGGGATTATTATTTATGTAAAGACCAATTTTTTCGTGAAGAAAGTTAGTTAATGGCAAAGAATCATTTGATGAAAAATTTACATTAAAATCTCCCCGAGAATCATGGGGATTTTATCTTCGCCTCGACCTAGAGCATCAGCACCTGTATAACTATAAATCATATATATGAAATGAAATATATTATATCATCAAGACTCTGGATCTGTGTTATATAGATAGCCGCAATAACGATATTTCCATTAAGCGTTTGACAATCCACAATGCAAATATCGCCAACTGGAGTCACTGTAGATGTACATGATTGAGACTGCCATTTCAAAGTTTGGTGTAAATATACAATACAATATTTGCAGTATTGATTATGATATATTGCTACTCCTCCTGTTCGAACATTCGGTCGCTTATATTTAATGATGCAATTAAAGCTTGGTATGTTGACATCGTCGTCATTATTTATCCACGTTTCTGACAAAAGTGCAACATTTGACTTGCGTATGACAACGTCGTTTAGATCGGCGGAATGTGCTCGGAGGCTCTGACAATTAAGGGTATATATAGATAATCCACTCCACTGAGTCATAAAATCAATTATTGTTTTATCCACAGTTTCCAGTCGATTCAATGCAAGTCACCTTAATTCGTCTTGTAAAGGAGACATATTAGAAGAAGCTCTACGACCATGATATAATGTAGAATCACCTCCATCCGTTGTAATCCATAACCCTTCAATACTGGTAACACGCGACAAAGCAACGTAAACTAATGATTGCAAATGTTTTTTTGTCGTATTCGTACACAACTTCAGAATACGTACTTCCCTGAGATTTGTGGATGGTTGTCGCGCCTATTGTTGATGTTCTTCTGGCGATTGGTACAGCCGTTTTACTTTTATTATTTGCTGCTACGTGGCCTGCAATCTTTTTTCTGACTTTTTCCCTAGTATTAGCTGAATCCGGAAACTCGAGCCATGCAAAAGTAACCTCTCCTTGTTCATTGAGATCTAGATGTACCAATTTTCCCACAGCTCCGTTTACCAAACCATCTGCCACATCGATATTCGTTGTTATAATGTATGGAATACCAGTGACAAACACTGTTTCATATGGTAGTCCTCCGGTGTCAATTATCGACATCTTGTGCAGTTTTTGGCGGACAAAGGCTTGTTGCTCTGTCGAAGTGCAGCCAATATATAAAAATAAATTTCGTTTATGTGTGTATTAATAAATAATATCAGTACACACTTTACACTAACTTTCACTTCACACTTTATCACGAACCACTGAATGTAAACATTTTTAATTGAATATTATTTAATTTAATATTAATTTTTATTTGATTTGAATTAATTATTATTTTTATTTTCACTATGAAATTTTGTCACCGCTCGAGCACTTCCAAACACATTGGATATGCATAAAGATTTGGCAAGCTCTCATTGCTTTAAAAAATGTTTTGCTCTCTGATGTTCATATAGAAAAATTGCTTGAATAGTATAATAAGTTTGTCAAGAAGTTTGTTATGCCGACCACACATTTTACGACTGATTGTACAATTTCATTTAGCTTGTGGACACTCGCAACGTGTGCGGGGACGGATCATGGCACGATTGCTTGGAAAATCAAAAATTTTTGATCTTGATCGTACAATCGATCGCATAATGTGTGGCTGGCATAACACACAGAAAGAGACAAAGTGAAACCACGATGAGTCTGCCTGTCATTCTGTCAATCTGTCCGTCTGTATATTGCTTTTGGTTTCTTTGGGGTGTGTAGTTGTTGTTGTGTTAAACAATGTGTTTACGTTTGCCGTCTGTTGTTCCCTCTTACCCACACATTAGATAAACTGCAAGCTTCTCTTTTCTTGTTTTTGTACAACACACATTCTTGTTGCTTGCATATTGTTAGCTGAATCCGGAAACTCGAGCCATGCAAAAGTAACCTCTCCTTGTTCATTGAGATCTAGATGTACCAATTTTCCCACAGCTCCGTTTACCAAACCATCTGCCACATCGATATTCGTTGTTATAATGTATGGAATACCAGTGACAAACACTGTTTCATATGGTAGTCCTCCGGTGTCAATTATCGACATCTTGTGCAGTTTTTGGCGGACAAAGGCTTGTTGCTCTGTCGAAGTGCAGCCAATATATAAAAATAAATTTCGTTTATGTGTGTATTAATAAATAATATCAGTACACACTTTACACTAACTTTCACTTCACACTTTATCACGAACCACTGAATGTAAACATTTTTAATTGAATATTATTTAATTTAATATTAATTTTTATTTGATTTGAATTAATTATTATTTTTATTTTCACTATGAAATTTTGTCACCGCTCGAGCACTTCCAAACACATTGGATATGCATAAAGATTTGGCAAGCTCTCATTGCTTTAAAAAATGTTTTGCTCTCTGATGTTCATATAGAAAAATTGCTTGAATAGTATAATAAGTTTGTCAAGAAGTTTGTTATGCCGACCACACATTTTACGACTGATTGTACAATTTCATTTAGCTTGTGGACACTCGCAACGTGTGCGGGGACGGATCATGGCACGACTGCTTGGAAAATCAAAAATTTTTGATCTTGATCGTACAATCGATCGCATAATGTGTGGCTGGCATAACACACAGAAAGAGACAAAGTGAAACCACGATGAGTCTGCCTGTCATTCTGTCAATCTGTCCGTCTGTATATTGCTTTTGGTTTCTTTGGGGTGTGTAGTTGTTGTTGTGTTAAACAATGTGTTTACGTTTGCCGTCTGTTGTTCCCTCTTACCCACACATTAGATAAACTGCAAGCTTCTCTTTTCTTGTTTTTGTACAACACACATTCTTGTTGCTTGCATATTGTTGTTATAAACATTTTTATGCACACAAACTGCATGTTGTTGTTGTGCAAATGTAATCTCTTTATTAAGACTTTTCTGGTGGGTTTTCCAAAAATTGTATTATTTGTTGGGGATATGGGAATAGAAATAGACATTCTGTGAAAATTTCAAGTCTCTACATAGTGCGGTTCATGAGATACAGAAATCTCAAAACGTTACATTTTGTATTTTTTCACTGAAAATTTCATACTAAATTTTTGCCCAACGCCGCTAAAAAGGTTTCACTTCAAAAATATTTTTCTTTGTTTTATTTTAATTTATGGTTGTGTAATTCTAAAAAAAAAACAAAAAAAAAAATTTTCCCATTATTATCCATGGCCTTGACAAAGTTTTTCGTTAAAACAAGTTTTATGTGTAAAGGTGGAAGAATCTCATTTTCCTGTGGATGAATAGTGTTTTCACACCGAACCTAATGCAAATAAATGTTGATTTGCCTACTGATCCGGATCAGATTCGACAACAGCCAAAATAAATAAAATAAATAATAATAAATAGTCTGTCGAATATAAAAAGGCAGTCACTTATGAAACAGTTGAAAGAATGGACTAGCTGGTTTAATATGTTTGTGACATTAGTTGAATCTGATCGTGAGGTGGATAAAATGACAAAGTTCATTCATTTGAAGTCTTGTTTAGGCACAAAGGTTTTGAGTGCGATAGAGTGCTTGGAATGAGCAGCAGTAAACTATAACAAGGCGCTTCATTTGTTAAAGGATCGATTTGAAAAAGGCACTCATAGTATAGGCTCATATTCGAGAGTTGTTTGATCTAAAGAGATTAAGGCAATGTGAATCTAATAGTTTGGGATACTTGGTGGATAATGTTAATTCGCATTTGGGTGCTTTGAAGTCGTTAGGCAATAAGGCTGAGATTTTAGTGGCTGTTGTGTTTCATTGGATTCGAAGCAAATGAGAACGCTTGAGAACTGAGAAAATGATTGGATGGGTATCATTGTCAAAATTTTTAAGCAATAGAGGGTTAAACTTAGCCAACCGGGAATTTAGGCAAACGACAGTATCTCGTCAAGGTGCCTAAGCAGATTCTAAGAAAGTTTGATTAACAGCTACGGCGAGCAGGATTATAAGTCGTGCTATCATTGTTCAAGTGAATATCATTTAAAGGGCTGTCCTAAGTTTAAGGCCTTCTCTCCGTCGCAACGATTTCAAGTGGTAAAAGGGTATAAACTTTGTTTTGGTTGTTTCAGCAAGCAGCATTTCACCAAGGATTGTAAGGCTCAGCGTTGTAGTATCTGTTAGAAGGTACATCATGAACAGCTAGCAGTCACGCAAGGGGTCTGTGCAGAGATCGGTGGCGAAAGGGAGTCAAGCGTGTTGCGTAGCGCGTTGTTGATTAAAGGTGTTGCAAGCTTCTTAGCTACTGCGGTGGTATTAGTTCGGAGAAGCTACGGTCGTTTCACAGAATGTCGATGTGTGTTGGATTCTGGTAGTCAGGTGATTTTTATAACTAGTCGGTTGGTTGGAAGATTGGGATTAGAAGTCCTAGAGCTAAATCTTCGACTCAGTGGCATCGGAAATGCGACATCCGAAATTCAAGGAAAAGTAGAAGCTACGTTTAAATCTCGTGTGGCGAATTTTGCGATGGCAAGTAACTTCTGTGTGTTGCCGGAAATAACACACTATCATCCAAACACTATTAATACCGAAGTGAATCTGAGGTTGATAAAGAATGTGAAGGTAGCTGATCCTAGGTTTAGTTCAGGAGATCCGATAGACATGCTTTTGGATATTTCTTTTTTTTCAAATTGATCGTGGCAGGTTAACTTGAATTAGGCAACGATCAACCTAGATTACAGAAATCTCTCTTGGGTTGGATCGTAGTGGGCGAAGCTGCACCTTCAGAGTGAATTTCGCTATTGACCCAGGAAGCTGAGGTTCTGGCGACAGAATCAAATGTATTGCATAACCTCGTTCAGAAAAGTGAGGTGGTCTCCCCTTCAGTAAGAAACTATATAGCTGAAGAGAAGGAATGCGAGAAGAGTTTTGCATCCACTGTTCAGAAAGGGGAATGAGGCAGATTTTTTGTATGTCTTTCTTTTAGAAATCCAATGACAGAATTGGGTAAATTCTACCAGATTGCACTGAATAGATTTCTTAATCTCGAGAAAACATTGGAGCGTAATTCCTACGTAAAGGAGCAGAACGTGGAGTTCATTGATGAATATCAACGACTAGGGCACTTAGAAAAAGTGCCACAGGTAGCACAACAGTAGGTCAAGTATTTCTTACCTCATCACCCAGTAATGGAATATCCCTAAACGATACGATGTTGTAGGACCAACGTTGCAACCTGAGTTGTTTGATATTTTATGTCAATTTAGATTCTATAAGTATGTGGTAATGGCAGATATAGCGAAAATGTATCGACAGATTCAGGTGAGCAGTCAAGAATGTGATTATCAAGGTATTCTCTGACGAAGTAGTCATACCGTGCCTATTCAGATGATGTGGATGACGACGCTGACGTAAGGAACTAGTTCGGCTACTTATTTAGCAGTGCGGTGCTTATATCAACTAGCCGAAATGTACGGATAAAATTATCCATTGGCTACTGACGCATTGAAGAAGAATTTTTATATGGATGACATGTTAAGTGGAGCGGACTCGGTGGTTCAGGTGACTAAGCTAAGGCAGGAGATAGCTGAATTGTTGAACTTAGGTAAATTCAAACTACATAAGTGGCGCACCAGTGGTGGTGAAATCTGGAATGATAATGCGGTGGTTGAACCGCTAGCTGTTAATTCAGAAGAAGTGTCAAAAACGTTAGGAATTCTGTGGTGGGTTAAAGAGGATATGTTCAAATTTTCATATGTGGATAAGTTTTCAGCTATTATTACTAAGCGTTGTGTATTATCAGAAAATGCTCAGTAGCTTGATCCGTTAGGGTTCCTTAGTCCGGTTGTGATGCTAGGAAAGATCTTCATGCAAGAGTTGTGGTGAATGATTGGGATGAAGAGCTTCCAGCTCCGTACAAGAGTCAATGGTAGAAGTAGCGAGAAGAATTAAAATTGGTTGGTCTCTGTTCAGTACCTCGATCGGTTATTCCAGTCGACTATCGGACCTATGTAGTGGAACCTTATGGATTCTCTGATGCCTCGTGTCGGGCTTATCGTGGAGTAATCTATGCAAGTACAGAAGATGAAGAAGGAAGAGTCTGTATACCGTTGGTAGCTGCGAAATCAAAGGTAGCATCTGTGAGGTCGAGTTCTTTGCAACAAATGGAATTGCAGGGGGCACTACTAATGGCAAGAGTCACTTAAAAGGGGTTCAAAGCAGGTTTTTTATGGTTTCGACGATTGTTCTTAATTAGTTATCTTCTCACTTGGACTACCTTTGTAGCGGACAGAGTAGCTCAGGTACAGGAAGTTGCCAAGATAGAGGATAGGTACAAGGAGGAATCGAAGTTAAATCCGGCAGATATTGTGTCGCGTGGATTATATCTAACTGAGTTAAAAGAGGCCACCCAGTAGTGGCAAGGGCCTGTATTTCTCAAGGAATTTTCGGAGAAATGGCCGAATAAGAAGTGGGATAGTAATTCTGACAGTACATCAGAACAAAGAAAGAGCAACTTTAGACTTATTGCTAGTAGTTTGATTGACGCTGTCTATATAATCGGAGCGTGCAAGTTTGTCAATGATTTCCTGAAATTACAAAGAGTGTTTAGCTATATTGGATGGTGGCAAAAAGCTATCAAGGAAAAAGGAAGGTTAGTGGAAGACAAGTTAGTGCCACAACTGTTAGAAGAGGACTTGACTCAACCAAGGTTGAAGCCTAGCGAACTAGAAATCGGGTTAAGATATATCGTTCATAACTTGCAAAAGTTGATGTTTTCTGCTGAATTTATTGGCCCTTCCGAGTGAAGAACGGTAGGCTCAGCAAAAGTACAAAAATGAAATCCATTCTTAGACAAAGACGAAGGCATGTAAGTTATGCGAGTAGGTAGTCGATTGTCACAAGCCAGTGTACCATTTGAAATAAAACATCCTTGCTTGTTGCCAACAATCATACAGCTGTTGCGGCATTATTTGTTTATGTGCACCGAAGCCATTTACATGCTGGAGCGCAAGCCTTATGCGCTTTCGTACGACAGCGATATTGGGTGATCAATGACAGGAGACTTGCTCACAGAACAGTCAGGAGTTGCATGGTGTGTTTACGGATGCTGCCGGTAACGGCGACACCAATCATGGGGTCCTTGCCGCCGGATAGAGTGCAGCGAACGCTTCATCCCTTTGAGCGAACGGGAATGGACTTCGCTGGACCATTGTGGATGCACTTTAACACCAGGGGGAAGCGCCCTGTCAAAGTGTATCTATGCACGTTTGTGTGCTTCGTGACAAAGGCATATCACTTAGAAATTGTTTTTGATTTAAGTGCTAAGTCATCTTAAAAGGTTTTTTGCGAGAAGTGGGAAAAGCGTCACCATATTTTGTGACAACGCTACTAATTTTGTGGGAGTAGCTCGAGAACTGAAACCTTTTGACGCTTTAGATAAAGACCAGATTATGGATGAATGTAGTAAACAAGAAGTTGGGTTCCGATTCCAAGGTCACCCCATTTCGCAGTATTGTGGGAAAGTGCCGTCAAAAGCGCGACATTGAAATTAATATTGACAAACTTAAGATGCAACATATCCATTGAATCCAAGTATAAAGTACTTTTTATTAAATTAAACCAAAAATAAATGTATAGATTTTTTTTAAATAGCCACAAATAAGTTTTATTTTCTGAGTTAAAAAATAAAAACGATTCTTTTTTGAGTAAAAAATAAAACTTAAGGATAACGATTATTTTCTGAGCAAAGAAATAAAACTCACAAATAAGTTTTATTTTCTGAGTAAACCTCCCATACAAACCCATATTTAATTTAAAGTTCTTATTAGTAAAAGTTTTTTGCTTTTTGAACTGTCGAACTGATATTTGGACACTAAAAATTGCTGGTCCATATCCCACTTTTTGTGAGATACCGAGCTTTTTCGGCACCTTTAATTTTAAAAATTTATTTTTATTTTGAAATAATAATTTCAACCTGCTGTCAACAGGATTTGATTCTTCGTTGTCTGAATCGTGGGCCGCAGTGCAAATAATACAACTTTGATTGTCAAATAATGTGCAATAAATAAAAATATTTTTCTCCTTGTCTTGGGTGCGACTCGAACCCAGGTGCACAGCGCTTAAAGACAAACTGTCATCTGATGTACCACTGATCAACGTAATTTCGTTTGCTGCTGGACCTGTTAAAATAGTCGCATCTATAATATGAGGGAAGAAACACGTGATTCGGAGTCTTTACCATTGCATAAACTGGGTGGCTTAATGTTACGCAAAGGTGTACCAATTTTAAGATTTTTTTTTTAATTTCTATTTGTATATGATGTTCATTATGATCAAGGCATTGCATTACCGCTTACTTAATTTTGTGTTGTTGTTGATATTGAATTTTTTTTCCTCTGATTTGTTAATAACATTGTATACACAAGAGTATTGCCAACAACTATTAACTACATTGTCTCTCTTGACCCTCTGTATGTCTGCGATAGCATCATAGATTATTAAAATGCATAGACTGGACAGAGTGCTCAATTTAAGTGGTGTGCCTCTTAATTTTTAAACCCAACAACAAATTGTGTGATTAGTGAATTGAGATTTTCCCGAGAATACACACAATTGTTGTTGGATTTACACATAATTTCCTCTTCGATTTCTCTACAAAAAACTCTCCACTAAAATTGACCGAGTTGTCTGCTCGATATATTTCATACTCTTTGATATCATTCTCTGAATAACTGCATTCTGTTTGTTGGCGCGTAGTGCAGCGCCGGTAGAGACTTCTTCGATCACGAACGTTAAACGTCCAATTGAAACAATACAAAACTCAAATTTGCATTATTTTGGTTTATTTATTCCAATTAGATATTGTGCATCGCCTTTCGAATGGCAAAGTGACCAGATTCATGAGCATTCATGATCACTTCTCACTCCATCAACTTTGGGACAACCAGTAGTTCGTTTCCCTCAAATTCTTTGAACAGCAATCCTCCCTTCAGCTTGTAATTTTCGTACGGTGCTTCTTTCAATATTTGAACGATAGCCTTTATGTGATCGTCATTTTGCTGAGCTCTTTTAAATTGTGTTGTCTTTCGAATGGCAAAGTGACCAGATTCATGAGCATTCATGATCACTTCTCACTCCATCAACTTTGGGACAACCAGTAGTTCGTTTCCCTCAAATTCTTTGAACAGCAATCCTCCCTTCAGCTTGTAATTTTCGTACGGTGCTTCTTTCAATATTTGAACGATAGCCTTTATGTGATCGTCATTTTGCTGAGCTCTTTTAAATTGTGTTGTAATAACTGGCGACACGACCAAGCATGGTTGTGGAAAGCGGCTAAGAGTGTCCACATGTCTCATCTTTTCATCAACCCTGTGCTCAACCTCAAATTCGAAATCTTGTAAGTACAAAATCCGTTGGGCAACTTCTCTCGGGATGTCTTGTTTTTTGACTGTTTGCTTGAATGCTATGCAGTCTGTAATCAACTTGAACTGGATCCCCAGCAGGTAATGGCGAAACTTTTTCAATGCTAAGTAAGCTATGTTTCATCGAATCTGCTTCCGATGTTTTTTTACTCCAAAAATAAATTGGATGTAGCTTACCTTCTTTCAGCTGAAACAATACTGCCCCGAAGTCATCTTTGGATGCATCTGTATGTAATTCGGTTACAGCTTCTCTTGAGTATATGTGCAGCACGGGTTCGCTTGTTAACGACTGCTTTAATTGCTCTATCGACTGCAATTCGGCTGCATCAATATTGAACTCCACATCTGTCTTCAACAAATTTGTCAATGGGCAAGCTACTTCTGCATAATCTGGGATGAATTTTCTGAAAAACCCTGTTAGTCCCAAAAATGCTTGAACGGCTTTTATGTTCTCCGGCTTCGCAAAACGGCTTACAGCTTTTGTTTTTTCTTTTCCTGGCCAAATTTTCCCGCTTTCGATTTCGTGACCAAGAAAACTTACTCGACTTTCAGTCTTTTTGAAATATTTTTCTGACGACGCCGCATAGATAATTATATCGTCCATTTATAACTGCAACACATCATTGTTGACTAACTCTTGGAAAATAAAATTCACGAAACGTATAAAGGCAGCTGGAGAGTTGCGGAAGCCAAACGGTGCTCTATTAAATTCGAATAGTCCTTCTCTTGTAACAAATGCTGTGTATAGTTTACTGGTTTCCTCGACAGGCACATGGAAGAATCCATTTTCGAGATATTATGGTATAGAATTTAGCCGTTCGCAATTTCTACAACACATCTTCTACTACAGGCACTGGAAAGCAATCTGCTAGTACCATACTGTTAAGCTTTCTGTAGTCGACGCACACTCTCAACGTATGATCCTTCTTTTTCACGACGACAATTCTGCTTTCAACATTTGAAAATGACTTGCGAACAACACCTTGATTAAGCCATTCATCTACTTGTGTCTTAACTGCCACGGCTTCAGTTTCTGATAAACGACTCGGAGATTGTCTAAACGGCTTAATTACTCCATCTGGAATAATCTTCAATTCTATCGGGCACTGTTTTGAATCGGCTACCGGCTGACAACATTTTTTAATTAGGTTCTCTATGCTTTTTTGGTATTGCGGTGGCACTGTGAAGCTGTTAGGTGTTTCTACCATATTATAGATCTCATTATATATCTCAGTCGAATTCTCTTCTTCTAGACTTGCAAAATAAAACCCATGTTTATCGGCGGTAAAACAAAATTTACTTAAAAAATCGTATCCCAATACCGCATAGTTCTCCATTTTATTGTCAGGAACTACTACAAATTTCTGTTGTGTATGCAGCTGATCCACTGTTACACGGGATACAAAACTTCCTATCGGCTTTGTTATCATGTTGCCCAAACCACGTAGCAAAGACACATTTTCGAATAGTTTAATATTGGGCAACTTTTTGACTACGCTTTCTTTGATAATAGTAACGTCCGACCCTATATCGATTAGGAAATGTATCTGGACGCCGTTGACAACAATTGTTTTAATACGATTGCAGCTTTGAACCAAACTTACTCTTTCACCTTTATTTAGACAAACTCGCGCAATATGCCCATTTTTATTGCAATTAAAGCATTTTGTTTCATCCTTGCAATCTTTTCTTTTATGTTCTGCTGAGCCACAATTGAAACAAAATTCTCTTCTTTTAAAGTCTACAAACTTATATTTGCTGTTTTCGTTAAACTTATCTTGGGCAACGGTTTCTTCTTTTCTTTCGTTTATATTTATGTTCTCTTTATTCATGCGCTCAAATATCATATACTCATCTTTGAGTTCTTTCAACGACTTTACTTACTTACTTAGCTGGCCATAACAACCCGTTTACCGGGTTACGGCCTGCTTCAGCACATCTCTCCAGGCGCCTCTGCTTTGCGCGCGCCTCCTCCAGTTGGTCACACCAAGCGTCGACAGGGCTCCTTCAACTTGGTCCTTCCAACGTAAGTTGGGTCTTCCTCTCCGTCGACGTCCGCTGACTTTCGCATCAAACACACGTTTTGCTGGAGCATCTTCATTCATCCGAACGACATGACCGAGCAAGCGTAGCCGCTGGCTATCGATGCGCTGGGCAACGTCAATGTCGTTGAAGCGCTCATACAGCTCCTGATTGGTACGAATGCGAAAGTCATCGCCAACCCGAACAGGACCGAAGATCTTGCGCAGTACTTTTCTCTCGAACACTCCCAGGGCATCTACATCATTGCGTGTAAGTGACCATGCTTCCGCGCCATATAGAAGCACAGGTCGGATGAGTGCCTTGTAGAGTGTTAGTTTTGTCGCTCGAGAGAGGTCTCTACTACTCAATTGCCTATTGAGACCAAAATAGCACCTGTTGGCAAGAGTGATTCTGCGCTTGATCTCCAGGCTGACGTCGTTATCGGTGTTAATGGCGGTGCCAAGGTACACGAACTCCTTGACAACATCGAAAGTATAGTCGCCGGCTGTAACTTGGGATCCAACACGCCGCACGTCCCTACTAGTTGACAACATATACTTCGTCTTGCCCTCATTCACCGCCAGACCCATTTTGGCAGACTCCCGTTCAATAGCACTGAAAGCTGCGGTGACATCTCGCTTGGTACGCCCAATGATGTCGATGTCGTCGGCATACGCAAGGAGCTGGACACTTTTGTAGAAAATAGTGCCAGTGCGATGTACACAAGCCTTCCGCAGAACGCTCTCCATGACGAAATTGAAGAGGTCGCATGATAAGGGGTCGCCTTGTCTGAAACCTCGCACGGTATCAAAAGGTTCGGAGAGGTCTTTTCCTACCTTGACGGAGCTGCATGAATTACTCAACGTCATCCTGCAAAGCCTTATCAGCTTCGCAGGGATACCGAGCTCAGACATTACGGCATACACGCGATCCCTTATTGGGCTATCGAAAGCTGCCTTATAGTCGACAAAGAGATGGTGAGTGTCGACTTGGTACTCATGGGTCTTCTCCAGGATTTGGCGCAATGTGAATACCTGGTCGATGGTGGACTTACCAGGTCTGAAGCCGCACTGATAAGGTCCAATCAGTGCGTTGGCGTGTGGCTTCAATTGTTCACATAGTACGCTCGTAAGAACCTTATATGCGATAGGTAGTAGGCTTATACCCCGATAGTTGGCGCATATCGTGGGGTCTCCCTTTTTCAGGACAGGACATAGTGCACTGAGGTTCCAATCGCTGGGCATGCATTCTTCCAGCCATATACTGCAGATGAGCTGGTGCATGCACCCTACCAGCTCATCACCTCCGGCCTTAAACAACTCAGCAGGGAGGCCATCGGGGCCTGCAGCTTTGTTGTTTTTGAGTCGCTGAATCGCGACCCTGACCTCTTCATGGCTGGGCGGCGGAATCTCCACGCCGTCATCGGCAATTGGTACGCTATCTTCTCTAGTGGCGGAATTGGTTCCGTCGTCGCCACACAAAAGCGTAGAGAAGTGCTGTCTCCATAACCTCAGCACACCTTGCGCATCTGTAACCAGGTTACCGTTTTCATCCCTGCAGGAGGATGCTCCGGGCTTCAAACCTTCCGTCAGACGCTTGACGTACTTAAAGAATTTTTGAGCATCATTCCTGCTTCTGCACATCTCGACTTCCTCACGCTCACGCCTTTCCTGCTCTCTTTTCTTGCGTCTGAAAAGGCGTCTCTCTTCCCCTCTCTTCAGACGGTAGTCCTCGACAATGGCTCGCGTAGCGGCAGACTGTAGCGTTCTTTTGTAGGCGGCGTTTTTCGCTGCAGTGGCCTCGCGACACTCCTCATCGTACCATTGGTTTCGTTTTAAGGGCCGCTCGAAACCAAGGACCGTTTCCGCAGTCGTGCGTAAGGAGTGGGAGATGCTGGCCCACAGCCCACCAATGTCGTCGGAGGGGGATTGATGGAGCCTATCGGAGAGTTGAGCGGAGAAAGCCTCAGCTGTCCGTTGTGATCGCAGCTTTTTGACATCCAGCTTTCTCTGCGTACTAGTGCGCGCTACCCGCGATGCGTTAATGCGCAACCGCACCTTGGCTGCGACAAGGTAGTGGTCCGAGTCCATGTTTGGGCCTCGGAAAGAGCGCACATCTAGTACGCTGGAAGCATGCCTTCCGTCAATCACAATGTGGTCGATCTGGTTGCGTTTTGATCGATCGGGGGACAGCCAAGTGGCTTTATGGATGTCGAGGTGCTGGAATCTGGTGCTACCGACTACCATGTTTCGCGCCGCGGCGAAATCGATCAGCCTTAGACCGTTGGGCGAGGTGGTCGTATGAAGGCTGAACTGCCCGACAGTGGGGCCAAAGATACCTTCGCGCCCGACCTTTGCGTTAAAATCGCCGAGGACGACCTTGATGTCATGTGCTGGACATTTATCAAACACGTCCTCGAGCTTCGCATAGAAGGCATCCTTGACCGCATCGTCCTTCTCTTCCGTCGGGGCGTGTGCGCAAATCAGGCTAAGATTTTGGAACTTAGCCTTGATGCGGATCATGGCCAGCCTCTCATTCACCGGGGTGAATCCCAAGACTTGGTGGCATAGTCTTTTGCTGACCACAAACCCGCACCCGAACTCGCGCCTCTCCGCATGGCAGCTGTAGTAGATGTCACAGAGTGCTTGCCTTTTGCACCCTTGTCCTATCCATCGCATTTCCTGGATGGCGGTGATATCAGCCCTACATTTCATGAGGGCATCCGCCAGTTGGGTAGCGGCACCATCCCTGTTGAGGGTCCGGATGTTCCAGGTGCATACCCTTAAATCGTAGTCATTTATCCGTTTGCCGTGGTCGTCATCGTTATGAGGGGTTCCATCCGAGGCATGTGCTTTGGCCTTCACTGGATAATTTTTTTTACGTGGCGGGTTCCAAGCCCTGCGCACAACCCAGATTTTATGTCCAGGGGATTGGACAGCGCTGCACACATTGGTTCACAGACTAGCGGGTGCTAGTCCGCTATCCAGGAGGGGCCACGAGGAGGCTGTGTATCAACTTGGATAAAGCAAGGAAACAAGGATCGTTCTGGCGGTCGCCATGTTGACCACGATCAGAGACTTTGCCTTGTATGCGATAACCCATCCCATCCCCTTCAACGACTTGCAGTGATATAAATTTGGTTTGTACTCCATTTTGATATTCAATCCATCAACTATATAGCGCAATACAGCTACCTCTTCGACTTTACCGTTCATTGCAATTTTTTTCATATTAAGCATGTATTCGTGGAATGACTCACCCTTTTGCTTCTTTCTCTCTCTTAACTGCTGATGAACATCGGCACTGTTAAAACTGCATTCAAATTCCTCACACAATGCATACTTAAGCTGATCATAGTCACCGACCAATTCAGATTCCAAAAACAATTGAGCTGCACCTCGCATTTTTCCTCGAGCTTGTACATATTTCTGTTTTTTTTTTTGTGAACTCATATGCTTCTGCGTTCTTTTCGAAAATGTCGAACCACTTATCAACAGGCACTGAATATCCATCGAAGTCACTTATTACTCGTTCAAAATGTTCTGCTTAGATCATTGATGTATTCTTTTTACCATCCTCTCTTCGCTCATCCAATTCTATTTGAAGAGATAATAATTCTATCAGCTGCTGCATTCTCTTTTCAATATTAGCGCTTGGCTCTGTTGGAAATATTTTGTTATCTTCCTGTGTCGACGTCATTTCAGCAATTTGTCCTTTCTCTTCTTGCTCAACATCATCATCGGTGTACGCGTCAACATCACTTTATTTCATCAATTGCAGTTTCTGCCTTACTTGTGGTTGTTATTTCTTTTTTCTTCCCTTTTTCGTCTTTCTTTGTAAACTGCACTTTACTTATATCAATTTACACGTTCATCCCGGTTGAGCCCCCAAATGTAATGTAATGTAGTATATTTATTATTATTACATTAATATTATTATTATTATTAAATATATCAATTGCTCGACTTCGACAACCGCACGGACACGTCGACTGAAGTAACCACTCACGACTGACTGCTCAGAGACTGCCTGTTCAGCCCTCCGCTTCTTATTGCTGCTCGCCGAGTGCTGTTGCCAAACTTCCCCGCATTGTCCTCTCATTGCTGCAGGCTGTGTAGACCACGCGCTGTTGCCACACTTCCTTACATACATATGTATACATTTTCTGTTATTTACTTACATCTGTGCTTGTCTCTCGTTCTCACTACCTTTTGTTACTTTGCAATAACGGAGCAAGCACAGTGGCGGCGAAAGCGAATAAAAGGGATTTTACACCACGTCGACATGCAAACAACTTCAATGCCATTAAAAAAGAATCAGTTGAGAGTGATGGTACCACTTCCATATGGACTGCGCGTACAGTAAGGCATGTAAACAAAACGCCCCACCGTTTTTCTTGGCGTCGACCAACTGCAACAAAAATAAGTCCAAAACAATCCACTCCAGTATATGTAAACGGCTGAGTATGTGGTGAGAGACGCTCAATGGGCAAGTTTTACATTTCTGGTGGATTCGGCTTAGGTCTTCTTATACGACATGCTAGACAACTCCGCGCCACTTCTTTCACCAATGCACGCAGACCAGTAATCCAATACTTGTGGCACATTTCATTTACCACAATCTCATTATGCAAGTGGCAGTAAGTTCAATGATAACTCTGTTATCAAAAACGAAATAGAAATATGATAAATATGATGTCGGTGCAAAATAATTGGCTGCTTCACGTTGACTGCGACTCCATCGATAGCATCAATCCTATCGCGTATCCGCATCACGCCGAATTCATCCAAAACGGTGAACACTTGAAAAGTGTGCTTTTGCGATTGAACTTTTGACTGAACCACATTTCAAAGTGTGCATCTCTTCAGTAAACATCTCTTCTTGGCAGATGCGTATGAACACAACATCCATTTCGTAGTTGTATTTCAACTTCAACAAATTCATCAAGAGCATTCCGCAGGGCTTTTTAATAACTCCCTGTAAAAATCTGAACACAAAACGTTGTGTTACTCGCAACTTCTCTAATTTACTAAATCATTGTGGGTCGGGCGAAACACACACCAGAGATGACTTGTATGCCGATTCCTCTTCAGTATGATACAGCGAATTGATACCTTTATTTTTATTGCTTAGTTTTGTTGTTGGCCCATGAAACGATTGAATCGTCCTATTTATTTCTGGCGTTTTACACTATTTCGTGCCATCATCAGCTACTTTTTGTGCAGGCGGTACCCAGCGCCATTCATTTATTTCGGACCCTTCCAAAATCGCGCCTATTCGAAGTGCAACAGATTATTGAAATTTACGTGCATCAGAATGGATCCAATAAAGCACATCTTTTGAATCAGGCCAAAATATTCGTTGCTCTATACGAAGTGACATCTCAGACTGGATACTTTTTTGCCAACCTAAGACCCAATACAGCAGCCATCAACTCCATTCGTGATACTGAAACAGGCTTCAAAGGGGCCACCCGTGTCTTCGAAGCCACTAGTAAGAAACTCGAGTCACATCTAACAGTTGCGCGTAAATATACCAAAGCTGCATATGCGTTGATAAATGTGTGTGGTTGCAGTGATTCAGCACGACTCGTTATGGACATGCATCTTGGTATACGCACATCAATCAATTCGGGTAGAAATTTCATCCAGCACGACCAATCCTCTGCATCATTTTCATCAATATTATCATCGCATCCAATTCCCGATCTCCAAATATTCTGCAAAATTATCTTAGCGCGTACAATAAAAAATCCAAGCAGACCAAGAGGATCAAAAATCAATATTGCAACGCTCATAACCTGTCGCTTTGTTGGCCTTGTGTGTGCACGTGCAATTATCTCCGGCTTCACCACATAAGCAAATATATCCTGGTCTGGCTGCTATCACATACCTAGGATCTTCTCCTGCAGCTCCTCAAAAGCACCTATATTCCGCATCGAAACACCATTCTTATCATCAAGTGCTTGTACGGCTTGTGCTGAATTCGAAGACCATTACCCTATTTCAAAACCGCCGACTGCAACCAATCATCACCAAAAGTGTTGCAGCAAATGGCTTTTACTGCTTCTGGATAGCTATCTTTAAGTCAGTTGGTGTTGCGATTTTTTAAAAAGTTCACCAACGATGCTGTCGAAATATCAGTAGAAATGTATTCAATTGAGAGGTCATATCTATTTCAATTTTTTCTAATCCTTTTAATGAAATAGAAGCCTCCTTTTTTTATTGTTTCGATGGATGAGACATTCTATCTCGCAGCTTATAGTATTGTTTTATAATATTTTGAACTTCCTCTATTCGGGTCTTATAGTAATAACATAAACATGTATCTGTTGTTAATGGTGTGGTTAATAAACAGCGAGTACACGAATTCAAGTTTTCTATGTCAAACTTCTCATCTTGTTGTTGTTGTTCTTCTTTATCTCGATTAAGTAGATAATTCCAACAGTATTGAAAATATTCCTTTGATTCTTCCATGAATACAATATCTTCAGGGAAAATTGTTCCGTTAAATTCTTCAATAAATTTATTTATATGAGCAACAATATCTTTCTGAATTCCTATTTCCATTTTTTTTTTCTTTTTGTTGTGTGTAATTGTGTGTGTGAGAGTGAATAAAATTTTCAAATTATGCGACGAACTAACCCATTCAAGGGACTGTACTCAATTAATCGATCATGAATTAACAGACAATAAGCTTTAGTGTTGTTGGGAGCGACAGCTGATAATTCAATAGTCGTGCGAATGTCTATCGGACCTGTTTTAACTGCAGTATTTTGATAAGAAAGATCGATGACAACAATAGGTGCATTTTCCTTAAATTGGGTTGGTGTGAGAAGTGGTTGAGATTCTTTTAAATAGTAGCTTTCTTGAAATTTCGTATACATATCATATAGAGTAGCAAAACGATTTCGATCCGATTTTAAGTTTTAATCATCATAGGGATACACATCTGAATTCAAGTGTACTTTCAAGATTAATAGTTTGCTTTGAATAAATTTTCCATTATGTTCAAATCCTATGATTGCGAAACGTGGTCGCTCTCTATTAGCAGCCAATTTAATACTCCAGACATGAGTGGTACCATTAACAACCGATGGATTCATATAGCAATCCCAGCTACGAAATGCAATTGGTAGTGAGTCCCCATTTTTAACAATATTATACATTTGTAACTTTGCTTCATCATTGAGAGTTATATGCAGTATTTTCCATGTGATATTGTTGACCTGCATCGCAACATTTGATTCTCCTTTAGTGTACACAAATGAGTTATCCAAAGTTTTAGAGATGAGTAGTATTAACTCATGTTTACTATTTAGAATGATCTTGTTAAAGTCCTCAGCAAAACCAAGTAAATTTTTGAGTGGCACAGAGAAATTATAGAAACCTTCGCTGCCTCCATCTTTAGTTGATCCATTGAACCATCCGGCATTTTCGAGCATTTCACTATCAAAATTTTTTAAAGAAACATAATTTTTTCTTCTCTTGAACATTAAGTATATCACTCATTTTGATGATTATCTAACCAATTTGAAACCCTAAGATTTTAAAAATAATTTATTTTCCAATGTAAGATTTCGCTTTAGCATAGATCTCTGTCCACCCTCTTCCATTGTTTTCGTTGAAGTATTTTTTTCCTTATGAATATGTAGACACAATTGAACGTCTACAAGAAGAGGAATTACCACCTCGCGAGAAATTTTTTAATAATCTCACTAATCTAGAATGTAGTATAGATGACTATCATCATGCACAAAGTGTTTGGACTATGTGACTACATGGAGTTATATTTATTTGTCTGATATATTTCAAAACTTTCGTACCATATGCAAAACTGTACATAAACTTAATCCAGCACACTATTATACTGCACTAGGATTATCGTGAGATGCTATGCTTAAGTCAACGAAAATAAAACTTAAGCTGTTAACAGACCTCAATATGTATATGTTTATGCAATCGAGTGTTCGTGGTGGTTTGGAACAAGGTTCCAAACGTTATGACAAAGCCAACAACAAGTATATGAGAGATTTTGCTGCTAGCAAAACATCTGAATTTTTAATGTATTTAGATGCTAACAATCTTTATGGTTGGGCTATGTCCCAATACCTAGCATATGATGGCTTTGGGTGGCTTAGTGAAGGGGAAATAGATTCTTTCCAATTACAAAATATTACCCCAAACTCTGAAATAGGTTACATATTAGAAGTTGATCTCGAATATCCTGCTTCAATACATAATGCGCACAATGATTTACCCTTCGCTCCACGGAATAGGAGTATAGGAACATCGAGGTATAAAAAACTTGTTGCAGATCTCGATAACAAAGAAAAATATATTATCCATTATCGTGTTCTGCAACAATGCTTAGAAAATGGGTTAGTTTTGAAAAAAGTACATAGGGTTTTACGATTTAAACAATCTCCATGGCTTAAAAGTTACATTGATTTAAATACCCAACATCGGACAGTAGCGAGAAATCCAGTCGAGAAAGATTTCTATAAATTGCTAAATAACGCAGTTTATGGTAAATCCATGGAGAATGTTGACAAGAGAAAGGATATAAAATTAGTAACATCGTGGGAAACCACAAATAGAAATAAATTGGGAGCGCAGGCACTTATTGCAAAAACTAATTTCCATAGTTGTGCCCAATTTTCAGAAGATATGTATGCCATTCAGATGAAGCGTTTGCGTACATGTTATAATAAACCAATGTATGTAGGGTTCGCTGTATTAGAGTTATAAAAAATTTAAGATGTATGACTTCCAGTATAGATATATGAAACCAAAATTTAGAGAAAATTTGAGCTTAAATTATATGGATACAGACTCTTTTATATATTGAATTAAAACAGATGATTTTTTCAAAGATATTAAAAATGATATACAATTAGAATTTGACACTTCAGAAATACCAGATGAATTAGCAGAAATATACGATATCAGTAAATGTAATAAGAAGGTTCTGGGTATGATGAAGGATGAGAATAACGGAAAAATTATGACCGAATTTATAGGCCTTCGCTCGAAGATGTATTCCCTAAGTGTAGAAGGAATGGGGTGTATAAAGACATCAAAGGGAGTTAAAAAAATCGGCTTTAGATAAGTTAGATATAAGTGACTACAAAGAATGTTCATTTAATAAGAAAATTTTTTCTGATACTATGCAAAATTTTAGATCTAAGTCCCATAATTTATATACAGAAAAATTAGAAAAATAACATTTAGTAGCTCTGATGATAAGAGAAAAATACACCCAGCAATAATAATGAAAATTTGTAATAAATATATCTACACTAGCGTAGCCCGTCGCGCTTTGCTGCGGCCCCGTCGTGATAATCAATAGCCTCAAACACGAAACACAAACAAAGCAAAGCACAAACAACGAAACACACTGTCTCCTTCTTGTCCCACTCTCCATGAATATCAAATACAGAAACGAAGAGCGCAAAATCTGCGTACTAAGACAGAAAAAATAAAAGTATAAGAACAACCAAAACATTAAAAACGAAAAAAACGTACAAAACTTTTTGTTTGGTCTTACAGTGGCTTTCAAAAATCTTAATACTTAAAAATAGTATATTAAAAGTAAAAAACTGGAAAAAATAAGTATGCAACTCTTTTCATAATTATTTAAATCGGCTTAGTATAGTGGGCGCTAGATAAAAAAATGTTAAAAATTTGGTAAAAAAGTGCCCTTATCACGACAGCAGCGCCACCTACCGGGTCCAACTGACGCATAACCCATCTTGGTGACCCCAAAAGTAAAACAAAAAAAAAAATTATCGGAGCAAGGCAGTCACAAAGAATTGTACACTCGAATCTTTACATAGTATAAAGCAGTCGAAATTTCAAGAAGTTGGGATACTGATTACTTTTAAACCACGCAACGTATTTTGATACGGTTTTCCCTGTTAATTAAAGAATTTCCTTAGAAAAGTTTGCACGTACATAAATAATTGATTCAATAATAAAAGTAATTATGATTATTATCATTAATTATCAATATTTGTCATTCACTAAAGACAGCAACACTAAGTTTGACATTGACCAAAACAGGTATTTGTAATTCACTACAACATCAAACAGCTCTTTTTGGTTCACAAAACAGTTCAAAAAGTAGTTCTTTCCCCATTTACCAATACTGTATTTTGATAATTTCACAGGTTGGCTTTGCGGACGAGTCCCGTTTTGTTCGCTTATAAAATTCATGTAGTTGTAATAGTGTTATAATTTATGGAAAAAGCATTTACTGCTACTACAATATTGCTGCTTTTCATTCTTTACACAGCAAAGTTTCTTCAAATGTGATTTTAGAATTAAATTAAAGTAATTATTATTATCATTTAAGCCTTACTATAAGGTAAAGAAAACATTTGTTTACTTGCAATAAAAGGAAAAGATGTCACAAAGTAAATCATTTAATTCTGTCAAAGATCAATGGACTGACACACTGAAACATACTACTCTGTAGACAATGCTATTGATCTGGAAGAGGCTGTTCATTACCCAACAGAATTTCTTAATTCTCTACAGCCTTCTGGTTTGCGCCCACATAAATTAGTTTTAAAAGTAGGGTGTCCCTATTTTATTACGGAACCTTAATCCACCAAAATTGTGCAATGGTACATGTTTACAGATAAAATCATTAAATAAACTACATAATAGAGTGTACAATACTGAACGGATGTGGAACTGGAGAAGTCGTTTTAATTCCCCGGATTCCAGTAATAATACGGATCTACCTTTCCAATTTAGAAAATTGCAATTTCCTATAAAATTGTCATTTTCAATGACAATTATCAAATCACAAGGTCAAACATTCAACGTTGTGGGATTAGACCTGAGCATTCAGTGTTTGTCCCATGGACAGTTATATGTAGCTCATTCACGCGTCACTTCAGTTCGTATTATGTAATGACAAAAAAGCTGTAAAAATTGTATACAAAGACATATTGTAAACACAAATTTGATAAAAAATTAATGAATAAAATTTCATGCTATCAATACCAAAGCGATATTTTTTAAATTGCACCCTTGCAAAGCAGGGCGGTTTGCTAGTTTAAAGAATAAATGTACAATAAAATTGCCACTCAAACTGATGTGGAGGAGCGTGAAGAGTATTACATCTTTAGCATAGCCAATGATAGCCTTCTTTCTGGTTTTGATTACTGTAACGCTTTTTTGGACTTACACCTCGCTAAAGAAGTTTCTCTTCAAAAAAATCTTTTGATCCCCTTGGTACGGGGTCGCAAGAGTTTTTAGAATGCGGGTTTTAAAGGTCCGTTTAGAATGTTAGGGAAAAGAGAAGTTGGTTTTTGGATTTGATTGAAGGAGAAGAGTTGTGAGTGGAGTCGAACGTGTTCGTCAAGTAATAAACCGCCAAATTAAAGGTTTTTGTGTAAAAGGAAGAAGCAAGCAAACAATCTTGTGTGTTTTGAGCATTCTTAATTAATTTATTGTTTTCGTATAAAACATTATAAAAAATGCAAAGTACATGGAAATCAGTAATAATAAGTTTTTTTTGTTGATATTTTTTATTTATTCAAATTGTTTACTTGATATGTTTTTTTTTTGTTGTTAAATTGTGTTTTTTTTTTTTTTTTGTGAGGATATAATTGCAATCACGTGACAACACTCTCTTGCGGATTTCAAAACTACTTCGCTTCTACGATCCATTGCAATAACCTATTATACTATTAAATGGTGAGGATGGTTACAGTATTAATATACTACAAATTTTACACAGCAGCGGAGGATTTACCACAAAAAAACGGTATCCTGTATGCAATTTTATGCATATAAACTTATGGTTATAGAAAACAGCTTTAATGCTTTGCATAGATACGGACAGCTCTTCAATCAGTATTGTGTAGACATGGCAGCTAAAATGATTACAGAAAGATCGAATTATATACGAGCTCATCAAAAGACTTTGCGCGTGGAAAATTATAACCACCTTAGTAATGCCATTAACGAGGACTCCAACCCAGAGAATATAGAGAAATTAGTTATTTTGCCTTCTACTTTTACTGGATCATGAGCGCACACTGGACGCTCTGGTATATGTGCGATTTTACGGAAGACCTGATTTATTCATCACATTTACTTGCAACCCGGAGTAGAGTGAAATAAAAAAGGAATTGTTTGCCAACCAACGATCAAATGAACGGCATGACATTGTTTCAAGAGTAATCCATATTAAATTGCATCAGCTGATTACAAAAAAAGAAATTTTTGGTAAAGTTTGCTGTCATATGTTTACTATTGAATGGCAAAAGCAAGGCTTACCCCATGCACATATTGTAATTTGGGTAACGGATAAAATTAGACCCGATGATATCGATAGCCTTATATTTGCAGAAATTCCAAATAAGTTAGAAGACCCATTGCTGTATGATATTGTTTGCAAAAATATGATTCACGGCGCCTGTGGATCAGATAATCCACGGTCAGTTTGCATGGCGAATGGCCGCTGCTTAAAAAGATATCAACGTGAATTTCTGCAGCATACGCAAACCGGTGAAGATGGATATCCCAAATATAGGAGGTGTCCAAGAAATGGTGGGCATACACATACTCTATCCAATGGCTGCAAAGTAGATAATAGGTGGATAGTTCCCTATTGTCCCATTCTTTCCAGATGTTTCAAGAGTGCAAGCAATAATATATACAGTCGGGCCTCGATTATCCGTGATGGTCGGGACCAGAAGCATTACGGATAATCGATTTTCACGGTTAATCGAATAACAATTTTGATTATACAGTTTTTTTTTAATATGTATTTTTATTATTTAATCAGTGAACATTGGTGTACATACTACATATTTAAATTAAAAAAAATTAATTCAAGGAGTTTATGTATGTATACAGACTTGTGAGAGCGTTTGCTTCCAAGTTGCTTCTGTGCTTAATAAAAAAAATTCTAAATAAAAATTCTGCCATCACGGATAATAGAGGTAATCACGGTTAATCGAAGCGAACAATTTGAAAACATTGCAAACAAAAAACAATAGACTGATCTTTGGCCATCACGGTTAATCGGGGTTACCGGTTAACCGGATCACGGATAATCGAGGCCCGACTGTAATATATATACGACATTTTCCGTTCAAGATAGAAACGACGAAGTACAACATTTTTTGAATGGCAGGTATTTGGAGAATATTAGGATTTCCCATTCACGAGCGTTACCCAACAGTTGTACATCTATCTGTACACTTAGAAAGGGAATATTTTACACCAAACAATTTGGAACGCATACCACAAGAACCTCCACAAACCACCCTTACCGCTTTTCTTGCTCTTTGTGCAGTTTACGACTTTGCAAAAACCTTACTTTCCAACGAAATACCTGCATATACACTATACCAATAAAAAATGGCAACGGAGAAGAACACAGATTGTTTCTTGTCATCCTGGGTAGGGTATACATTATACACCCTAATAATTCAGAATGTTTTCATTTGAGACTTTTGCTGCATTATGTTCGAGGCTCAATATCTTTTTACCGAATAAAAACGCTTAGGCGGCCAAATTATTCCGACCTACAGTGCTGCTTGCCAAGCGCGAGATTTGCTCCAGGCTGATACACATTGAAAAGATACATTGTTTGATGCAACGTTTTCCGAAAGCGCACACAAAATGCGAGAGCTTTTTGCAATCATACCGATTTTTTGCGATATTTCCGAAACAGCAGAGTTATCGAATTTATCCCGTAAAAAATTTTGTGAAGATGTTTACCACTAAGTTTTTTACCAGAACAAACCTGTGCATGTTCGTTTAAAAAAAACAGTGCAACTGTTAATGTTCTTCAAAGAGCATCGTTTATAATTCGGGACGAGTGAACGTCACACAAGTCACAATATAACACTCAAAGATTTCAGATCATCTCAGGCAGTAATGGGCGCAGTTACTTTTATATTTATTGGAGATTTTAGAATGATTTTACCGGTGGTTCCTAAAGGTTTACGCTCTGATATTCTTAATGTGTCCTTAAAAAGTCTGAAATTTGGCCATATATACAAAAACTAAAATTGTCCGTAAAACATTTCATGCCGTCGGTGTAGATCTCTGTACTGAAGTGTTTTCTCATGGTCAGTTATACGTTGCCCTGTCACGAATCGGGACATCACAGAATTAATGTTTACTTATTCCTGGCTATGGGAATAAAACTCGAAATGTAGTTTTTACGGAAATTTTCAATAACTTTCTTTTTAACTCTATATTGCTCGGCTTACAATTATTTTCTCATAGTGGTAATGCAGATAGACTAATTACATTAGATTTACAGAAAATTAATTATTCTAAAGGTTTTTCAATACAACACAAAATAAATAACAAATCGAAGTATTGCCGTATTTTTTTATTAAATAACATGTTATTTTTGAGCGAGGGCGTAGCAACCCACGCCGGGACATCTGGTACATATATAAAATCGTAAGATTTTTTCTGTCTAAGAACGCTAATCTGCGAAACGGTTTAACCTATTTGAACGCGGTTTCGACTGGTGTATTGTAGCAAGCTTAGTGTAACATTTTTATCGAAATCGACATATTAAATCATAGATATTTATATTTTTAATTCAGTTGCCGATTTTTGGCTGATTTTCGAATGTATTCCTCTTTTGCTGCGCGCTAACATTAAACATCTGATAATTATGAAAAAAGTTAACAAAATACGCGCGTACGAAGCCGTCGGAACAGCTAGTTAAAAATAAATTTTTTCAAATAAAACTTAATACAGTTACGGTCCCTGAATAACAGAGTTTTAACCTAGTTTTAATTGTCGCCGCTACTGCAAGAACGGAGTAGCAAGTGTCAATAACAACAAATCACAACTATTATCAAACGCAAATCTCTTTTATAAAACAAAAAATTCGATGTGTTTATGAGAAAATAACGGAAAATTTTATTGATTTTACACTCTTGTTTTCTCAATAAAATTATATGATATATTGTTTTCATTAGTGAATTAATTAATAATGTTTTAATTACTAGGGAATTCACGAATTGTATTATACGTGTTAACCGTAGAAACTTTTTGAAAAATCGAACTCGTCGAAAACAGACAGTTGCTCCATACAAATAAAAATTTAAAATACAATTGATATACAGCTAATAGAAGTACGAAAAAAAAATTATTTATTGCAATTTCTATACTTATTTCAATAAATTTACTTTTTCCACTTTTTTCAGCATATTTAATTATTTGATTAAATTCAACTGGCACTTTACTTGCGACAACAACTGATTTATAACATGTGCAAACAAATCGGGTCGTTCACGAAATTCTGTTAAACAATTTACGAAAATACCATTTTACGACGTTTATAACAATCCGTGAATTTCCTATATATATATTTAATTTTCCATGGATGATTTGTCTATGATTATATTTATTTGCATAATGTAAACTTACTATTCATTTATATATATACATTAAATTACATTTATCAGGGTTAAAACATAAATTAATTACATTCTATTTAAACTATATTTACAACTCATTATTTATTTAATATTTTATGTGTAGCTTTAGATCGTAAATACAATATTTTACATGATTATCTCGTTATATTTTCTACGAAATTTACAGAAATGTACATGTGAATTATTATATTATACATTGTTCGAAACACAAATTTTAAATGGTTTCTGTACATAAAAAGAAAGTTTTGCGACCAATTTCATATTGAAAGAATATCACACACAAAGTATACTACATAAAAGGTTTTTTTCAGATTTTTAACGTCGCCAAATAATTAATAAGTATTTTAACATAAATACATACATAAATGTAAAATCATTAGTGAATTTAGAAAGGCAAAATTCAAAACATTAAAACGTATTTTCAAATTAAATTCCTAGTGAATCCTCTAGGAAGACTGGCCATTACAAACATTCTGTGTATGTAACGCTTATGTGGTTTAAAATTTCAGTGAATAATTTGTTTAAACTTTACATGAATATATTACATATTTATTTTTTTTTTTATAAGAGCAAGAAATAGAAGAAACCTATAATAATACTTTGTGTGTGAACTACCTTTAATTCTATCTAAATGAATGAATATGAAAAGAATATTTCCCTAATTTTTTTTTTTATTAAAAAAATGTTATTTGGAAATTAACTGTTACTACTATTTCTTGTTTGTTATTAAGTTTATCGTATTTGTTGTTCAACTTTAAGGTTTTGAGATCAAATAAATAAAATGTATCACCCTGTTCCATAACAAGGTATACTAAGTTTTTCATAGCTTAAATTTCTATTAGACCTTATTTTCATGTTATAATTCCGTTTCTTTTCGTTCAGGTGAGATGAATTTTTTTTTTATTTCTTGTCTAATAACTTATTAATCTTAGTCTCAATGCTTTTAATTTTCAAACATACATAGATCTCATCATCATGTGTTGTGTGTTCAATTATTGTGTCTTGATGAAAGTAAAGTATTTCGTTTTAAATCATCTTCAGAAATTTGCATGTAAAATATTTGTTCGCATTTTTTTTTTTTATAATGATACAGTTAAGTTCAAAATTTTAGGTCTATATGGATAATATTGACTATGTTCATAATTTGTGTAACACATTTGCTTTCTTTACTATTAGACCGTGGCTATAACTATCAGGAGATGAGCGATTTCTGCAACACGATTCTTTAAATCAGGCGCTGCACGTTCTAAATTTTCATTAGCAAAATCACAAGAGGGAAAGATGTGTACAACGTATGCTGCTTGTTCACCGCCAGGCACTGGTATATTAACAATACCAGCCGCCATTTTCTGTTGCAGATACGTAATGAAGCCAGTTTGTAGGTAGCGTGATTGCTGCAGCACATCAGCATGATCACGTCCACATGGTAAAGCAAGTAGTATGCAGTGCTCGTTTTCAGCCTATACAAATAAAAAAAATATATCATCATTACTTTACTATAATAAATAATTATAAAATTAAAAACTCGACTGCAAAAAATACAATTTAAAAGTAATGCACTAAAAAGACCGAAACAAGATTGTTTATAGTTTCTTTAATTTTGCTTTCTATTCTCAAAGTTAACTCTACTTCGGTTTAACAAACTATATTATGAGCTGAAAGCCTAAGATAAATATCCGCATTAAGTTTACTAGCAGGTGAGACCCATTCATTTTTTTCCGTTTATAATGAGGCAAGCTGCAGATACCACTTTTGTAGATGTATTGTATAGTCTTCGCGATGGAGAATTGACAATGTAGCAGTTGTCAGTAATAGACAGCTGAACAGTACCATAGCATTTGCCTACAACGGCACCGTCTGGGTCCCGCCTGCTACTAAACTTAATGCCTTTTTCCTTTTTTTTTTTTTTAATTAATGAAGGCAAATATTAAAATTTTGTATAGCCTAAAGCATGACGAACTTCTATGAACCAGTAAATCATAATGTCCAAATTTCAGCTCGATAAGATTTATATAAAATAAGGACTCTTGGGTTATCAAGACGAATATAATGATACCTCAACTGTCGAAATCAATTAGCCATTTGGAAGAAACGTGGTAATAAAGAAATTTACAAACATACCTTCTTAACAGTCGGGTAAAAAAGGAGTCAACTTCCGTGTCTTTTCCGATACGTAGAACCCCACACAACGGATTTTTCTTTTATTTTATTTTTTTAGTGCTACTTAGAGAACTTTTAATGGAAAGTTGATTCAACAAAAGAAAGATTTAATTAATTTTCATTCATTGCTCATAAGTTGAAATTTATTTCTCGGGATATCTAAAAACAATCTTGTGTGAAATTGTTGGGTATCACGAAATTTCACGAGAATTACAATTTAAGATCGAGGTACTATTTTTTAATTGGCTGGTCTATTATTTTCATAGTCTTTAATGAAATATCGTTTGGCTATTTAATAATTTCTGTTGGAAAATTTGGATTTTACAATTTGTATAAATTCTTCCATCACTGTTGATACTCATTGCTTACAACAGCAAAGTTTCTTGAAATGTGATTTTGAACTTCAGTTTACGTAATCACTATTATCATTAAAGCTATATAAGGAAAAGGAAACAATTGTTCACTTGCAATATAAGGAAAAAAACAAAAAACAATACATAACGCTCACTTTACTGAAAAAAAGGCATTTCGAGAAAGTCGCATTTTAAGTTTTCAATTATTTAACTAACTTATCTCCTACAGAAAGTTGGAGGTTTTAACTTTGAGAAAGAATTGGGAGGGTAAAGTGCTAGTAGGATAGTGAACTGCAGGACTTGACTTGCCAGATTTGTAAAAACAAATTACCTGCATCTTTTTAGCAACACCCTCGAGTTGTGTCTGTTCTAATCGCATTCGCTGTGCAATACGTAATGGTGGCGTGCTTCCGTCTGTAAGGCAGGGCAAAGACGCACGCGCTACTAGTGGATTGCCATATACAAAGTGCATTTGCACAGCAGCTTGGTCCGTTTTTAATGCAAGCAGTCCTTGCCACATGACCGGGTAACGTTGTAACAGTGTTACTAGTGAATCAACTGGTGGTGGAACAGGTGTCGCATTTTTTCCATTATCAAGATGTTGTATGGTATTAGTTTCTATGCTGAGAGTTTGTGATGATATTCGATGACCATCTGATTGATTTTCTGTAAGTAAAAGGAGTGAATTTAAATGTTGTTCACTTTTGTACCTTATTAAGAAAATACCAATTATGGATAGACGATCGTTAACACTTTCGCATTGATCCCGTTCGTGTTCAAGAATCTTTGTGGTTGCAAGCATATGAGTATTTGGTGTCTGAGCGCTGTTTGGTGGTGCATTAATTAAGAGGTTTCCACTTGAAGCAGGTGGTACGACAACGCTGATTGAGGTAGCCGGTGCACGATGTGCTGGCGGTGGTTCTAGTTGTAAATTCGGGCAATTTCCTGCTTCATAAAAGCTACTACCACTGCGAGGTGTTACATCGGGAAAATGTTGATGAGGTGGTGGTATACGCGCACTGTGCACATAGACTTGTGCTATTTGTGGTGAGTCTATAGATGAAAGAAAATATTTTAGTACACACTGAAAAACTAAATTTATATCTTGCTTACCTGCTGCCGTTCGATCTTGAGGACTCTGCAGACTGTGTGGCACAGATAAAGTACGTGGCGCACTACTTGAACAACGCAACTCTAGTGGTGGACTACTGCTTATAATCTTGTCCTCGTAGTCCCCACGCATCATTTGATATATCATGAAAGTATCACAAGGTGTTGGTACACTGTGCAAACTACCTGATCCAAAGGATGTGTCATTCTAAACAATTAAAATAAAGAATAAATGTAAGTAATTATTAGTTGATGCAATACAATTCTATGAGACATTTAGAGTGTTAATTATGTAACCTTTACCGGTGTTATTGGCGAGCCTTGCTGGTGCGCTGGAGGCGGACTCTGCGGCCGCTGACCAGTTGTAATAATAGAGCTAAATGCCCCAACATCATGCTGCGTCCATTTCAAATATATGCAGAGGTTCTTAGTGTATAACCTTACTAATTCTTTTATTTTTCAGTGCAAACTTACCATTTTGGGCTCGAAGGGTGCCATTGGCAACCCTGAAGGTAAAATGAGCGAAGACACACTGGAAGATTGCCCTTGTGGGCTGATGTTCGATAGATTAGTTCGCATGTTACCTCCGGC
The DNA here is from genome assembly GCA_037043315.1 of Amiota communis. Classification (NCBI taxonomy): domain Eukaryota; kingdom Metazoa; phylum Arthropoda; class Insecta; order Diptera; family Drosophilidae; genus Amiota; species Amiota communis. The sequence continues at coordinate 190,377 of JBAMAV010001194.1, read as the reverse complement.
CGAATTAGCTTGGTGGGACTTTAGTGGTGCTGTGGGTGTTGGCGAAGAGCTTGCAACACTTCCCAATACTAGTTGTCCTGGCAAGTTTATTGAAGGGTTCGGAAGACTTCCATTCTGACCTGGTAGTGGCGGTGAAGCTGCAATTTGGTGATGTTGAGGTTGCAGATGCTTTGATTGCATTAACAGAGAAGAGTTTGTTGGTAAGCCAAGCAAAGCTGGCGTAATTGTACTCATTGACGTTGTTTGTTGTTGTGGAGATTGTGCCATAGTTTGTTCAATTTTGTAGTGTTGCTGGCTGGTATGACCCGGTGATACACTTACTGGTGTAGTTGGCAGTGTTATGTAAGTGAATTGCTTCTTCTGATGAAGATGAGCAGCTGTCGAAGTTAGTGGTTGCGCTACAATTGATGCTTTTGAGCTAACAACATGAAGCACTTGCGACGGTTTTTGTTGTTGTGATTGACTTGACATCATTCGAGGCGAATTCATAGCGGTATTGTGCGGTGAACTTGCTTGTTTAGTTGGTATGTTGACAATGAGCTGTTGAGAATTCTGCAAATGCTGCGTGGTAATATTTGATTGCAACAATTGTGCGCTAGTGCTGCTCAATAGAATATTTTGCTGTTGCGTTTGTGACTGTTCTTGTACACTTGTTGGCAACGTCTGCTGTTGCAGTGTCTTTTGACTGTTCAACACGTGTGCTTTCAAAGTTGGAGGACGAATACTTGTGTGCTGAGCATGCTGCACAGCGCCAGAACAATTTTGCTGTATAACAATCGGTTCATTGACTGCTATTGCTTGTGATTGCGGTGTTTGGAGTAAATTTTGTTGGATAACAACTGTTGATGTTAGTGGTGGCTCGGCCATTGACGTAGTTGTTTTTTTTACTACAATATTCATTGGATTACTGTTCAAAGCCACAGCACTAGATGAAAATGCTGATGCAGCATCTTCACCCTGTACTGGCTTGGTAAGTGCCGTTACTGGAGTGGCAATAGAACCTATTGTTGGCACCTGTGTCTTTACTTGAAAGTTAACTTTGTTGGCGCATAAGATGGTTGTTGAATGTTGTTGGTGAGTACCATCAGCAGTTGAGACCGCAGGCACAGCAGTTTGTAATATATTTTTAGGATCGACAATTTTGTGCGTGTGTTTACAGCTTGCAGTTGACGCTGGTAGATTACTTTCCTTGCCATGTTGCAAGCCAGTTATTATTATGCCAGTCACACGATCGTTAAAAGTTTGATTTAGTGCATCTGCAGCGTCATCAGTAACTTTCTGTGCATCCTGCGCTGAAGTGTGAACTACAAGCGGTCTCGCCTGTGATATGGAAGTGTTAACCGCTGCATTATATTCAATCTCCGCTGCAGCAATAATAGCTTTTTTCTTCGGATGTTGTAATTTTGTTGTTTGTGGTTGGGTAAAGGTTGGTGTATGGTGTCCAACAGAAAGAGTTTGATTTTGTAAAACACCCGAAAGTGAAAGCGGTGGCGTTGACGATAATATGGAAGGAAAGTCTTTAATAGACAATTGCTTCGATTCAGATGCACATTCGTTGTGTATTCCTGTTGTTGCCATTTCGTCATTATATTGTATAGGCGATGTGGGTTTGCGTTCCTTACGACGAGGACGGCCAACAGCATTAAATGTGTGCTGTACAGATTGTTCTGCTTTCTTAGATTGTGCATTTCGTACGGAACGCCTTGGTGGAGTTTGTGCACCTCTCGGTAATTGTGAGGATGTTGCAATTCCAATTGATGCTGTCAATGTATTACGCACAACATCCTCGATGATGTCATCAATAGTACTCCGATCCTCTTTCTCTTGAAGACGGCGTGATTTGCGTGTGTTCAACAAGTCTATAGTGTCGATAGAGGTTGTTTCATCATTATATTCTTGAGATTGGGTTGAATGTAAGGTAGCATGTAGCTCAGAAGAATTAACCGATGTTGCATTTTGAACAGATGATTTGTTGATGGTTAATATCAAACGAGGTCGTGTATCTTCTGAGGTTTCTTTTTCGGCTGCTGCAATCCTTACAGCTTTTGAATCTTCACCAGAATCATCGTGGAATTCATACACATCTTGATTTTTTCCAGCATCTTGCTCACATAGAATTGTACATCTTTCATTTTTCTCTGGAATTCCAGCACCAGATAGAGTTTGTAGATGTTTTTGGTGCTGAAGTTGTTGTTGCTGCCATAGTAAATTTCGTGGCGGGCGACCTTTACGTCCTCTACATACCGTTACAGTCGTAGGTTTGCGCAAACGCGTCTGAATACCCCCACCAATCCGTTCATTGCTAGTAGGAGACAACATAATTCCGTGGTATTTCTTTGATCCACGTGGCTGTCGACCTCGTTTTGTTAACCCACTTCGAGATCCAGGTGGCCGACCAACAGTTCTTTGTACTGGACGAGAGTGTGTTTCTGTTTCATCTTTAGTCTCATGGGCAGCCTCACTGACAGCTGTTATGATTCTATCATTAGCTTCAAAATTTATAGATTCCTTTGTGCAATCTTCAGATTTTTTAGTTTCGTTTCTGTCATCAACTGATGTAATTGACTTACATAAATTTGATCCTCTTTCCAATTTTTCTGTAGACCAAAAGTCAGTATACGCATCCACGGATTTTTTCTTATTTTCATCTAGCTTTGGATTTTGGTCATTAATTTCTCTATTCTCTGCTGGTCCAGAAATTTGGGTTTTGTTAGATAATCCAGACGTTGCATTTGGGTTACTAACTGGGGTTGGGATACGAATGACTGAAACATCCTGAGACAATATTGCTTGTGGAATTAAAGAGGTGTTCTGTTGTGTTGATAATTCACCCGCCGTTTCTGTTTCCAGTTTATTCGTCGAAAGCTTTACCTCAGCAGTAACGCTAAAAAATGACGATTCGTGTTGATAAGATAATTTCGATGGTTGGTTATTGATTGTTTGCGGTAATGGAGAATTTAAATCAGACGCCTCAACTAAATTATGCATGATAAGTTTTTGCGTTGCTATTGAGTTTTGTGATGTAGGTGGCAATTTCTGTTTTTGCTGCAATTGAGTTTGACAAATTGTGGTATCTCTTAATTCTTGTGTTAATTTTTGCGAAGCTTGTTGTGTCATACAACTTGTCACTGGTTGTGGTAAAAACACAGGTGTTATTTGTTGTTTTTGTTGTATATTGTAATTGTGGTGTTTTAATTGCTGTCTGTGGTGAGTTGTGTGATTTTGTTGAATAACTTGTTCTTGCTGTTGCTCTTGAGAGATTTTTGTCATTTGTTGAATAAACAGTGCGGAGTTTTGATTAGGACTTAGTGAACTCTGGTGTTGTTGAGGCTGCTCATTTGCTTTGATCTGTAAAATCTTTGAAGATATTACTGCCGAATCAACAAGATTCGTTGCACTTACTGGCGAATTGTGAGAACTCGAGGCCTGTTGGGATTGCACAGTTACAACCTTACCGACACACGTGGCATGGTGTTGCGAAGATACGGTTTGTACGTTTTGTATATCCAGTGGAACTTTGTGACAATGCTCCTGATGTTCCATATCCGACGTTTCTAAGATTGGCTCTTGTTGAGGAAGAAATGCGTTTGTATTGCCTGTATTCTTTCCAAGCTTCCAATCTGTATTCGTTTTAATTGGTGAATGCTGTACAAGTAGTTTATTTGTTGAAGATGTATCAATATTTGCAGGTCGAATAATCGGACTCTCATTTGATTTACTTTGGGTAATATTTGCTTCTGACAAGACTGCTGGGATGGACGTTGGTGCATAAGAATGCAAGTGATTAGTTGAAAGCCGTTGCATTGAACTATGCTGAATAGTAGGAGTTTCATTGTGAGCATCATTTCTTGATGAATTATTCGGGTTGTGCGGTGGCGATGTCCTCACACTTGTGAATGTTGCTAAAGCATTGGTCAATTGCTTGTTCGGCTGGTGAATCGGCGAAAGTATAACTGACTCGGTTTTTGATACCTTTGGAGACAATGACAATTGTGATGCTGCAAATTGAGTGCTTAAATCCGGTATGGATATTGTAGGGGGATTCATGATAATTGCGTGTTGCGAATTTTGGAAGGATAATTCTTGAGATGGCGCAGGTGCAGATATTTTCGAGCTATAGTTCTTACTTAATGTAATTTCACTACTTGACGACAGTGAAGTCAAGTTAATGGTGTTGTTAAATGTGTTTTTAGAACTGCTTGTTACGTTTGATATTGGTATGGACAGAAGAGTCTGGACTGGTTGCACTAATGGTTGCTCAAATTTACTGATAGTTGGTGGTTCGATTTCAGAATTTGACTGTTTACGAACCTTTGTTAATGCATTTGGAGTTAAAGGCAATTTGGCCCCTGAGGGAGGCGTTTCTTCTGCCAAGTTTATATTAGTGGTACTGGCATCGCGCAATGGTGCTTTTGTAATGACGGAAGACTGTACATCAACTAGCACTTTTCTTTCATTGAACGGTTTAATATTTTTTTCGAGACTCAAATTGTTAGGCGATAAATTACTCACTGTTTCATCGATCTTCAAAGTGGGTCCACTACTGTCGGCTTCTTCCTGGTTTTCTTCCGTATCTGTGTCAATCTGAAGATCTCGTACAGATTGTGGAGTGTCCACTTTAATATCGATGTCTTCATTACATAAACTCTGCACAGCTTTATTTATTTCGTCAGTGTCGGCTATATTAATGACCGATTCAATCACATTAGAGGCAAGTGCTCCTTCCTCAAGGGAATCGATAGGCAATGTAGAAGTTACAGCTGTAGAAACAGTGCTCAATTCCTCAAGACCGTCGAGCGAATAGTCGGCATTTGAGCATTTTCCGAAACTTTCACCCAATAAAGCAGACACAGCACTTTCGGTTTCTTCCTGGGATATTGTAACACGAAGTTTCGTGTCTCCTATTTTTTCTACTCTCTTGGAATCATCTGGTGAAGATTCAATGGACATTTGTAGATCATTTATTGCTGGGTCAAGCAACGCCGAATTGAATTCAGTAGATATAGACTGCACTGCTGACTCACTAATCTTCTCATCAAGTTTGCCATCGAAACCAGGTATGAATATTTCACTTTTCTTTTTTGTGCTAAACACGTTTATTGATGGAGAGACCTCACTAGATTTCACGATCATGATTGAAGAACCATTTGTTGAGGTTGTGATGGACAATGAAGAGTTGGGCGATGAATTACACTTAACTTTTTCCGTCTCTGCACATAAACTATTTGTAATAGTTGGAGTCTTCGGTATGGGACTTATCAATATATGTTCATCTCTTGGTGGGGTAAGACATAATGTTTCATCAGACGTACTAAGAACTTTCTTTATGGGTGTATCCGCTAGTGAACTTGGTTTCGTTGCTGAAAGAATGTCATCATCGTCACCCATCAAACAAGGCAAACTAGGGGAGGGTCTGCAGATAGGTGATCTATGAAAAATGTCCTCTTTTCTTTTGTCGTTCACTAAAGATGTATTTGCAGTGATAGTTTGAAGCTTGACTTCAACAGACATTTTGCTGGTAGCATTATCTGAATCATTGGTGGGGAAAACAGTCAAAGTTGTGGAACATAATGACTCAATGCGTTGATGTGCCTGATGTTTCTCATCCCTAGAGCGCTTTTTCTTTTTCTTCTTCTCTTTGCTCTTGTGTTGTGTACTGTCTTTAAAATCTAGTATCAAAGTTGGTGATATTTTATGTAACAGCTCCACAGAGTTTTCTTCACCATCTGAGAATTTGAATACGTCGGTCATGTCACTACGATATGTTGTGGTTGTCGAAGGAGTTGCGTCTTCCGCTCCTCTGTTATCTGAATCATCCATAAGTTGTGCTTCTAATGCACGTCCAGCTTCATCAAGATCGACGCTGTTATCGTCGTCAACTTGTTTGCAGGTGATTTGGCTTTGTTGCTGTTGACTCTGCAGCGCTGTTGAAACATGATATTGTCTAGTAGCCTTTTCATCACGCACGCGCCGTTTTTTTTCACGTTTAATTTTACGGTGTCGCTCCTTATCAAGGACGTTATCCGAATTTTTGCTTAGAATGTGTTCAGTTACGGTATAGTTTTTCAGTGTCATCTGTTCTTGTTTACAAGTTTGTAGAGCGGCTGATGCAATGGGACCTGTGACGGATAAGGCTGGTGTACAATTTGGCATTCCTTTGGTATCGAGATTGTTGGTAAGGTGAGACTCTTCATCCGAAATTATGCCGAATATATATTCCATTTTGTCATCATTCCGATGTTGTTGTTCCCCAGTGCTATAATGAGATATCGGAGTTTGAGCGTCAGAGCATGTCGCTTTTGACAGTGTGGCACTTGGTGATTTCAAACTACGCAAACGTATTTGTTCAGAACATTTCGATTTCTTTGACTTTTTTACACGGTGTCTTTCTTCCTTCACTGTCTTATCAGAATCATCTACGGAGATCGCAGCTTCACTCATATTACGCAACCTGTCACGTTTTTTAATTTTTCGATCTTTATTCTTGCGTCGGTCATTTAAGCATGAAAAAAATGTAACGGTTGGATTACTGCTGCTGCTTTCTAATGTAGGGGACAATAGATTGAGTTTTTCATCAACACTGTCGATCTTTTGTTCGTGTCTCGTCATGTCAAATATGTTGGTAATGGCTGTCGGTAAGTCCTTAGATTCCACCATGGTTGCGTCGTTTAGTGGAGTCTTTTGGCGCTTCTTACTCTTTTTGTGTTTTTTGCGACCCGTTTCTGAGAATTTGAAATGTGATTGTCTTACCTCTGGCGCTTCTTTAGCAAGGCTATCAAATCTGTCATCTTTTTCTCCAGATTCTTTAGTAAGGTTATCTTTGTACAAATTCTTTATGTCACTTTTCAACTTACATTCTTCATGAAATGAGTCTGAATCATGTCTTATTTTTAACTTTTCCATATTTGAAGAGGCAAGCTTAAATTCTACATTGTCATTCAGGGATTCCTCTTTGAACAATACTTTTTCAGGAGGCGGTTGAGATTGTGATTCTGAATCTGAAGCAATACGTGTCGATTGACAATTTCGTCTGGAACTAAGATTATGCTTACTTAATACATTACGGCGTATTTCGTCATCAGAACTGTCTTCACCATCGCATAAACGTTTTAACTTTTGATGGGAAATTTGTTTGCCGTCCATTTTAGCAGGCGTAGTGTCAGAGTCTGAAAATATTTGCAACTGACTTTGGATTTTCGTTCGTTTTTGTGTTTGATTGTTTCTAAACTCAATGTCGTTATCATCACTGGAAGAGAGCCCCATCCTGTGATGGTGACGAGATTGAAAACTACTGCTAAGCCGGTGATAGCGCTCTTCACGATCGGAATCACTATCACCATCATAGCTTACAGAACCCTTCTTTTTAGCACGTGATTGTTTTAATTGAGTAAATTTAGCCTTAATTTTTTTTTCTTCTGCTTGTTTTTGCATGTTCTTGCAGGAGCGAGCCTTAACCTTATCATACATTGAAACGTTTGGACAATCATCTGGAATATCGAATATGGAATGCTTCTTGGGATCATCAGTGTCATCAGAATCTGTACTCAACATAACTTTTCTTAAATGTGAAGGTGACTTTGTCATCTGTGTATAAGAATGTTGTTGATTTCTGTCTTCATCTGAACCACGAGGCGATTTTCGTTCCACTCTATGGAGATGTTTGTGTCCGAGAATGGTGGAGCTACTTTCCCCAGCCGACGATCCAGCAGCAGACGTTCGTCTGTGCCGGTTATGAATGCATTCTTCGTCAGTGTTGGTTGACTCTGCAAAATAATGTCTCTTTTTATCTCTATGGTGATGTTGTTCATGTTTGCTTTTACGACGAGAAGAGTGATAATCTCTACCACTTCCATGTTGCTTGTGATGAGACAGAATTTTTGCTTTTTGAGTATGTTCTGTGTCATCATCGCTAGTGATTGTCCGTTTCTTAATGATATTTTGACCAGAATAATTGAGTAACGATATTAAATCAGGCTGTTCTTGTTTGCAGATAAGCTCGATCGATAGTCCTGATTCAGTTCTAGGTTTATTGACTGTTATGGACTTAATTGTCTGTCTCTTGCTTAAGCTACTACCATGTTTCTCTTTCTTATTATGTTTCGACGAGCTATGTGAATAATCACGGCCTTTCGGAGAACTTTTTTCGTCATCGCGTTGTTTAGTGTGAAATTTGTAATCTTTTGACTCTCTTGGTTCGTTTAAACGTGAATGATGGTTGGAGCTCTGACTATCTATTCGCATTCTTTTAACAAATTCTTCTTGACTTTGGTCAGTATTTGTGCATTTGGTTTCATCTTGGGAATTAAGTCTTCGTTTTGGTATACGCATAAGTAAACTATTCAAATTTTCCTGAGGGACCTCCTTAGTGCTGATATCTATTGAGGCATCGTCTGTCGAATTCTCTTTGTTGTTATGGCCGTCTGTTTCAAAAATAGCTCTTTCATGAAAATAATCTACTGAATGTGGTTGCAACAGGTTATTTGTTTTATCTACATTGTCAACTTTTTTGTTGTACACCACCTTTTCTCGCTTCAAATCAAAATGCAAAGAGTACTTTTGGGGTTCTTCATTATGATATGGTATTTCATTTTGATTTAGCTGTTCACGTTGATGACATTCTCGATCTTCTTTCGGGGTTTGTTCCTGTGAGACTTCTAGCCTGTGCTGTTTTACCTCTTTTACTTTATATTCGTGATGTTCACTTTCTTGGGATTTTCGCGAATCACTTTCAAGTTTATTTTCTTCGTTTACTTTATATTCGCGTTCTTCATGCTCCCTTAGCTCAAAATTGGTTTTTATAATTTTTTCTTCGGTATTTTTACCCGAAGAAAATTTTTGCGCATTCACCTTATTTCTTTTTTCTTGGAGTTGTGCTGCACTGTCACATCCCTCCTGAGGTTCATTAACTCGTTTCTCATGTTTTTGTTGGGTTTTTAATGCTCGTTCATGCTTATCGCCCTCGTCCTTCTCGCTTTTCTTACCCTGCTGCTCGTCGCTTATAGATGTTTCATCTTCAACTTTCGATGTTGATAACTTGGAATGCTGAGAAGTGGTGATATAGTTCGCACGTTTATGAGATTTCTTCGGCTTTTTATCGCTTTCTGTGTGGGTATTGTGTTTATACAACTTGTCACTTTTTTTCGTTAATGAAGATGTAAATTTACCAACAATCTTGAATTCATTAGATTTATGGACTACAGAGGCTGCTTTTGAGGAACTTTTACCGCTTGATATAGTGTTTTGCTGAATACTACTTACATTAGAGGAGTTGCAGCTTCCTCCAATGGAAGCAGACTTATAAAACATAGGATAATGTGGTAAAGTCGAGTCAGTTGAAGTGGACAGACTCATGCTTTTAATCACTGTAGATAACGTTGGTACAGAATTTGATGGTGCGAGTGTTGTAAAAGATGTCGATGTTGTAGAATTCAAAGGTAATGGTGGTGGTGCTGGTTGCACAACTGGAGGTGGTGCTTCAACGTTCGGCAAAGGTGGATGACTTGGAAAAGGATATTGCAAACTCTTTGAGGTTGTATTCGATGATATAGGATTTGATATTGGAAAAGTAGAGATGGTGCTAACTGTACTTGTTGTTGTAACTTTTGGTGGTAATCCCACGTTAATGTTTCCTGCATTATTCGAAGGAGATGGAGATGGACTGTTATATGGAGACATTGATGCTTGTGGGGAATTTAGCGGCGATAAGCTACTTAAACGGTGTAATAAAGTGCTTGACTTGCTGCAACTACCAATGACGCATGTCTTTGAAGCAGCTAAATTTGGAAGGGCAGGAGATGTGTTGCCTCCAATTAAGCTTTGTTTGTTCCCTCCGCTCGTTAAGGAGGAAACAGTTGAATCTAGTACCGTTGGATCATACCATTGATTTTTTTTTAGTCTCTGCAAGTCGTCGTCAAATATAGATTTTTTTGCTAGTACTGATTTAACAATGTCTGAAGGTTGCATTTCATCAATATCAAGAAATTTGTGGCGAACAGTATTCATAGAGCACCTTGAAGTAAAAAGCGTATTATTAGTGCCACAAAATCCCCGTTGATCACTATTTAACTGTATTGGCAATTGTCGTGATTGCGTCGCATATCGTCCATATTCATGCAAACGACTAGAGTCTGTTGTATGATTGGAAATTACATTGCTACTACCAGACCATCGCTCATACATTTCATCAAAATTTCGTAGACGCTCATCAAGCGATGGACTGTCGTTGCTGACAGTAGGCGCATCAGAATCACTTGAATTGGAACTAAGTGATCGAGAACGCAATGGGCTTTCAACAGAACCTTGTATACTACCAGGCACACTAGATAATGCAGGGTTGATTTGAATCTGAGGCTGCGGTGAACGCCGCTGGTTATTAAGCGGATTTCGCCAGTAACGGGATGACGGAGATTGCGAAAATACAGCTGAGGTTAGTGATGACAACGTTGATGATGTAGTTACAATTATGGTGGCTGCAGCTGAATTATTACTAAGACTAGAATGATTAATCGTACTGCTGTTGTTTAATGGCAGGCCGGATGGCGACAACCCAACCGAAGGGCTCAACACGTTGTTGCTACCTACGTGGTGCTGTGAATGATGCCCAGACATTGAAAAGTTACTTCGATGCTGGTGAAAGAATTGTATTCCAAATTTTGGCATCGGCAGCCAAATAAGCTCTCGCGTACGGTCCCGCGTTTTTTCACGTGGCAATCGGCGAGGCTCGCTTGGTAAAATCTCTGGCCTCTCATCACACAAAGGTGTTCCAGGTCGAGAACCATCGGCACTTTCTCCGCCACTTGCCTCGTGTGAATGATAGGAATGTAGTTGATGACCACGCCCTCGGGAAGCATGATGATGAAAGTCATCGTTTAATAATGACAGATTGCTGCTAATAACGGGAGTGTTGCCCATGACAGTTGTTGAAGGTGATGGCATGGTACCTCCTTTCCGCCGTTTTGAAGTAATCGACTCGTTTAATATATGACAATCAACTGCATTAGTGTTGCGAATACCCGAATTAGATCCACTTGCTACAGAAAATGCTCCTACATCAATGGACGGACGACGGCTTACTATTTGTTGTTGTTGCAGCTGATGCAAGAGGTGATGATGTGGAATATGGGGTTGCAGTGGAAATTTTGTTTCAGACACACGTCTCATTTCATTCTTCCTATTAAGGGGGTCATGCATCATGACATCACAGTTAGAAGTAGTGTTGGATTTATTTAAATCGTTGGTGTGATTCCCGTCCGCAACTTGAGGTTTGGACTGTAAATAAAACAAAGATTCATTTAGAATGTTCAATGATTTAACATAACACTCACCTTATTTAAGTTAATATGATGAAAATCCATCTTAATACGTTTTTGCGGACTAATGATGCATTCATCACCACTCGATGGGCACTCCTCAAGTTGTTCAAGTAAATGAGTACGTTCTTTCTGTAAATATCGTATATCACCTTTTTCCTTCATAGGACTTTTGTCACGGTGCCGATAGGCACTACTTGCAGTAGCTATCTCACATAATTCACTATTTCCCAAGATCGCTGTTGCAGCCGCCATGCTGCTAACCATTGTGCTCTGACCTAAAGCAGAAGAGTAGTTAGGACGAGAGGATCTTTCATCGTCGCGTAACTCGCCAGAAACAGTTTGGTTGTAGTCATCGTAATTCCGAGTTCTTCGCACATCTAAGAAATCGTAATCGATTGTATGTCTTGCACTTCGAGCCATTCGCAAACGTGCTTGTACCATGCCCGTCGCCAATTTAGATTGACCTAAGTTTGATATCGTGGAGGTTGTGGTTGAATTTGATGAGTTGATGCCAGTAACAACTGCAGATAACAATGATGGTGCGGGCATGCTACTAGACATATTGCTGCTATTACAACCTGGAGTATCATTAGGGGAACAGTTATCGTTAGGTATATGCGGTCGACTGAAGGATGGCGCCCGTGAACGAGATTGTGACTCATAACGGTTAAATCGAGTACCAACTGGAGATAAAATTTAAAATAAATAATTTACTAATACCTTTTGTATGCTACATACCGGAATTCTGTTTATCCAATTTATCAAAAAACGCATCCTGACACTCTCGTGATGCAAAGTCCACTTGCAACTTTCGTCCACGTATTGTAGTTCCTCGCATATCCTTTACAGCTGCCTGAGCATATTGTATTTGATCATAGAGAACAAGTGCCAATAGTCGCAAACGATCGATAGTCACCTTTGTAACCGAACCAAATCTTGAAAATTGAGACTGTAAATACGGCTCAGAGATTTTATCGCATATACCATCGATCCACACACAATTTGTCGGCATTGATTTACCAAAACCAAGTTTTATACGATTGTTGCCCATATGTTCACCATCCATTTTTCGCATTGCTTTCACGACCGAAGTTATATCTGAATACTGACAAAACGCGTAAGCGTTTACTCCCTGTTTCTTGATATCGATCTCAATAATTTCACCAAAGCACTCAAATTGACTTCGCAGTTCACTGGCGGTAACATCCTTTTCAAGATTTCCAATGAAAAGTGTACGTGTTGATTTTGGATGATATTCGTCGAGTTCAGCTTCATAAGGTCGAAATTCGTTATCTTCTACATCATAACCTTTATAAGGCTCAACTTCAATTTTACAGCCGAAAAAAAGTTTATCCCGTGAAACTTCAATTGCCTTCTCTACGTCATCCGGTTTTTTAAAACAAACTAGTGCATAGCGCTCAGAGTTTTGACCGACTACTTTTACCCACGTAACTTTGCCATGTTTTTTGTACTCATGGAAAAGACCATCTTTTAATGACGTATCTGAAGAACGTGCAGGTAAGTTGCGTACTCGAATCGCAAGAGGGCGGTTGTCTTCGGAGTGCACGACGGGATTTGTAGCGATATATGAGATGCTACCACTGCTGCTACTACTACTACTGCTTGAACCACAATTGATTGTAGTATTGCCACTGGGGTTTGATGTAGCTCCTGTTATAACATATTAAAAAATAAAAATTAAACTTCAATGATCGAAAAATTTTAAGAACTTACCTTGCAATAAATTTGTCGTTGGTACAGTTTGAAGGTTTCTTAAGGTTTTCACGCCTGAAGATCCAACTGTAGTTGATAAACTACCGCCAACTGATAACAATTCTCCACAACTGCCTGAAATCGGGCTGGATGCTTGAGAAAGACATGATGAGTGCGAAGATGATGAAGACGAGCTATGAGACGAACTGTAGCTATTCGGGGATCTTGAATGCGATCGACTCAAAGGTGTTTTACTTCGACAATGATTGTGATATTGGTGTGTAGGCGTTTGCTTTATGATGGAAGAAGAGTTGGTAGTGTTTTTAGAATTTAAAGTTGTAGAGTTACTTTGTTGTGCAATGTTTACGCCAGTGTCAGTAGAGTTTCCATTAGCATTGGCTGCAGCGGCCATTGTGGTAGTTACATTTAGAAGACTGGTATTGTTACAGTCTATATCGGACAGCGTTGCCAATATATCCAGCGACTCAGTGGTTGTTACAACTTTTGTTATCGTATTGTTGTTTCTACTTAAATTACTGTTACAACTATTAATTGTACTATAACTATTTAATTCTGCTGTCGGGTTTGTTGGCGATTTTGAACCGGGTTGAGTTGATTTTAGCAATTTATTCAATTTACTGACATTCTTGTTTCGTAAAAAACTTTTGTTCGATGCCGTCTCTGTTGTCAAAGTAGCCAAAGATGTAGTTTTAACGGAATTTCCGGTACCATAGACACTTCTATAGGTTGATGAGGAAGTAGACACCGCCATGAATTGTGGAGTCTCCTGCGCTGTTACTGTCGTTGTTAGTGAGACAGGTATACAAGTAGTTGTAGCAAAGCAATTTTTGGTATAAAAGTGATGCTGTGGTAGGAGACAACGCTGTTGAATTTGTGATTTTATACTGTCGTCTGCTACTGAGGCGTCGACATTGCCACATCCACCATGACTTTTTATATATGTCGCAGTAACACTGTCGTCGTACCATGACTGCGGTACTTCTATATTTTGGAGAATATTATTTTTGCAACGTTCTCCTAGTGCTGTTGAAAGTGTTGCTGTAGTTGCCAGAGATGCCCTCGCCACCGTTACTGTTTCTACTGTAGAAGACGATACGGGTAGCGAGTAGGTACCATTCCTATTGAACAAAGTATCTCGCGATCTACTACTGCTTTCAATACTGTTTAATGCAATGCTACTTGGTGTTATACTATTTGGCTGAAAACTGTTGCTATTATTATTTGCTCTATTGTTGTTTTCACGCCTAACATAAGAATCGGTGTTAGCAAGAACACGTGAACTCCGATCGTAGTAGCCACTGCTCCTTTCTGTAAAACTTGGCGGTGATAAGTCTTCTGTAGACCTGCAAAATTAAAAATTAAGCATGTAATACTTTACTTCAATGTAGTATCTATACATATCTATACATATATCTGTGGCAATAAGTCAAAGTAGCTTATGTCGAAAATTGAGTGAATTGAGTTAGCGCTCTAACTTATTATTAACCACTTCAAAACACGTATTTTGGCTAAAAAAAAATCCAAAAACTATTTTTTAAAAACATAGTTATATCCTTTTACTTTATAACTTAAGCGCCTTCACCCTTATGACCATTAGTACACGGACGCCAAAGAGGAATAAGGTTTCCCTTCTAAGTAAACCAGACATATATTAATTTAATATACTTATTAGGCATTAAGCCACACGTCAATCTCTCGGCTTTATCAAATAAATTTTTTACCCATTAAGTTGGAGGCAGATTTTTGTTCATTAAATGTTATGATATAAAAAAAAAAAAAAATAGATGAAGAATAAACTAGGAGGTATTGGTTGCTTCAACAGCCGAGTTATGTGAGGAAAACACAATAACACACGCAAGTCTGTAGAAAAAGAAGATGAAGTGATAAATTTAATTAAAAGTTTTCCTTCATATGAGTGACATTATATTCGTCGAGATACATTTAAGCGGTTATTCGACTTTATTGCGATAAATACGGTCATTCATATCAAAATTTACGAATGTTTTCCACACACTTAATTTCAAATTTAAGAATCAAAAGCTTGACACTTGCCATAAATGTGATCTGCTAAAAGCAAAAATAGAAGTCGCTAAAGTTGAAGAGATTGAAATATTCAAAGTTGAGCAGAGTGAGCATCATACCGTCCCATTAGTCTACTGGTAATCTTCTCTAAAGTATTTGTAAAGATACTTCTAAGAAGAATGGCACCTGTACTGGACAACTTAACATCATAACCGAACATCAGTTTGGGTTTCGAAGAGGACATGGAAAGATTGAGCAATGCCACCAAATTGTCCAGTGTATTATGGGTGTACTTGAAGAAAAAAAAAATACTGTGCTGCTATCTTTTTAGATGCCCAACAAGCATTTGATAGAGTATGGCATCCGGGTTTGCTCTATAAGATAAAGAAATGGCTTCCTGCCCCATTCTATCTCCTTCTTAAATCTTACCTCACTAATCGCCACTTCTATGTTCATCAATCGGGCGAGAACACAATATATACCGCTGATATGCCAGTGGGAAATAATGTTGAGTTTGCAACATAAGCAGATGACACAGCGATAATTGCATCGAATGAAAATAATGCCATTGCCACACAGCACTTGCAAAATCAACTTTTATTGGTAGAAACATGGCTGAAGCAGTGGAAAATGGAGGTGAACACACAAAAGTTAGTTCAAATTACTTTCACCTTAAAGCAGGAAATCTGTCCCCCAATAATATTGAATGGTTCCACTATTCCACAAAGCGACACCGTCCAATACGTAAGAATACACCTGGATCGGAGGCTTACTTGAAAGATCCATATTAAAGCGAAACAATTGCAACTGAAAATAAAAAGCAGAAAGATGCACTGGCTCCTTGGACCAAGGTCTCAACTTAGTCTAGATAACAAAGTTCGACTTTATAAAGCAGTTCTGAAGCCGGTGTGGACTTATGCAATGAGCTGTGGGGAACGGCAAGTATAAATATTGAGATTCTGCAAAGTCAGTCAATGACGCTACGTAAAAAAGCAAGCGCTCCTTGGTATGTGACCAATTTTCATCTCCATAAAGACCTCAAAATACCATTTATTAAGGATGAAATATACAAAAGTTCAGATAGATACATAAAGAAACTGCATAATCAGACCAACAATTTAACTATAAGGTTTCATGTGTTAGATCTTCCACATAGAATATAGTTAGTCTAGTTTATATTGGTTGACCTCGCTGGAGCTTACCAACCTGTGATATAAAAAATTGATCGCAAATAAAAATTAAATTTAAAAAAAAAAAAAAAAAACCAGGCAAATAAAATAGTGCATATGAATCGAAACGATTTGATAAAAGAAAAAGCTTTGACAAATAATTCAAAATTTATGCAATTGCTAAATATTAGGGTAATTGATCACAAGTTTTTGGTACCTCATATGGAGTGCGATAGTGTGATGACTAATAGAAAAAAAAAAAACAAGAGCACAAGCTTAAAAATTCATCAGCCTAGAGATTGGTATCAATTTATCAGAACAATTGGAGCAAAAAAAAAAGTATGTGGTTCACGAAATGTGGGCAAAAATACAATTGGCGTAACAGAAGAACCTTTTAAAATGATAAACCTAAAAAAAGGGGTGTAAGCTGCATTCAATTAAAAGTTTTGAAGATTTGCTACGAAACGCCTCTAAAAATAGGCGCGGAAAAAAAGAAAGATTTTTTTGAAATGTTGCCGCTGGGTTGATGAAGTACTACATAAAAGCTTTTATACAAATTTAATAAATGGAGACATGTTGGTTTACCATCCAGATTTGACAAGAGGATGAAGAAATGGATGATTAATGTTAGTTGCAAATTATTATTATTATTTTTTTACTTTTAGTTAGAAAAAGTCATTAACTTTTTTGTTATGTTTTGAGAGTTAGGATTAACCAATTTGGCTGATTTTTTTTTGTGTTCCCAATTGTCACCAGAATGTTTCTACGAAATGAAATTTTTGGAAAATCTACCGGAAATGTCGGAAATGCTGGATAATATTTTTAATATAAAGCTTGGAGACATATTTTAAAATCAATCAATAAATTTGTCAGTATTAATAATTGATTCGTCTGATTTTTCAAATGTATTTCAATTGCTGTGCAATGTACTATAATTAAAAAGAGAACAGCATCACGCATTAACATCAAGTCGGGAGCGTAGCAAAGCACGCCGGGTATGCTAGTATTTATATAAAATTTATTAGCGGCATTCTCTCAACGAAGCAAACTATGAAAATGCGCAAACAAAGTGACCGTTGCTCTATTCAAAATAAAAATCCAAGATTTACGAAGTTCGCCTGACAATTTAGTTCGGCAAACATGGCAAAGTGAGGGCTGTTGTTAACTTTGTGAATTTATTATGAGTTGGAAAGTTTGCTTCAAAGTAAAAAGTTCGAATGTTCTCGTTTCTTGAAATTTTTGTAATTTCATAATTCAATAAACTTCCTTTTTTTTTCACTTTTTTCGGCATTTTCAATTGTTTGTTAGTTTGTTTTCGACAACAACTAATTTGCAAAGCACACAATTCACCTCGGCAAATGTGCCGAATTCTCAATTATTCGACTTGCGACGTTGCGTGAATTCTCTAGATTAAGTAGTAGTCATTGGAAAAAATTGTCACGGCTATTGATTTCTATTCTATTTTTTTATTTTTCGAGAGGTATGAAACGAGTAACTTTTGGGTTTGTATGAGGGTACCCCTCCACTTGGTCCGATTCGGCTGAATGTGCAGCGTATGACAAAAAGAAACCCTATTACAAAATTTCAGCTCTCTAGCTCAAAAATGAGGGACTATTTTGCTTACATACAGACGGACATGGCTAAATCAACTCGACTCATCGAGCTGATCAGGAATATATATACAATACTTTATGGGGTCTGCGATGTCTCCTTGTTGCGTTGCTACGGCACCGTCGTGATGTTACTGCATGATAGTTGTAGTCATTCCTTTCTCGCTCTAATTTTGTCCACGCACATTTGTTTAATTTTTTTTTATTGACGAAAGCAAGCATGTTTTTGTGTTTTTCGAATGTTCTCGTTTCGATAGAGTATGTAGTTACTATGACTACTTCAAATTAAATTCGAGATCCGTTTTGATTTTATGGAACGTTTATTTAGTAAATTAAACATAATAATTATAAATATAATTAACAATGATAATAAAAATACGTTTTGGTTCTACTCGTTCATTTCGCTGCTGTCTTCTTCTTGTTCTTTTTTTTCTGTTGCCAACTACATTCTACGTTTTTTCTCTCCACATACTTGTGGCGGTCTGTTAACACTAACAGCAACACTACTATTTATCGTTCCATAAAATCAAAACGGATCTCGAATTTAATTTGAAGTAGTCATAGAAACTACAAGTACATATATGTGATTCGCGCCATCTACCGTTAAACTTTAATACATGATGAAACAGAATTTTTTAGCAATGAGCTTTTTGTATAATGAACTTAATGCACTCTTATTGAAAAAAAATTATGAAAATATATAAAAACATGAGAGTTGCAACAAAGTGGATATCATATAAACATTTTTCATGAAGAAATACATATACATGCCAACTTTCATGCTGATCGGTCAAACAGTGTTGGAGTTCATCGCCATTAAACTTATTTTCTCGTCCTATTTTATATACTGTGCATCAAAAAAGTTTGGCCACAAACAAAAAATTTGAAAAATGCGTCTAAAAAAGTCTCATTCTAGCAATTTTAGATTTGATGCAGTTTTAATCATTGCTTTATTGCCTTTCCTATGAATCCAAAAATGTCCCGTTATGTTACACACAACAAGAGTTATAAAAAAAAAATTGAAATAGAAGCCACGTAAAGTCGCCGAATAAGTTTGGGCACACCTGGCACTTCAGTCCCGTTACACTAAAATAACAGTAATCACTTTGGTTTCTTTGCTACGGTTTTTTTTTCCTACTTATGATTATTGCATTGGATCATAGTTTCCAAAAGTTTAAAGTTACTTTCAATTGTGAATTTGTGAAGGAATCATCAAAATGGGCAGTGGTAAAGAAATACTAGAAGAAATACGCAAATTGAAAATGGCAAAAAATCTCATCGCCAAATTGGCACTATAGTTCAGAGGTCATATTGAAGTGTTCGAAACATTACAAAAAAAACACTATATAAATACTGTGCAATTAGAGTCTAAAGGCAGATGTAATCACTCAAAAAAATTTACACCACGTCAGGAGCGCATTATATTAGCTGCAATCGCTCAAAATACAAAGACCTCGGCTCTGGAAGAAAACATCCATCCACAAACCGTTCGAAATACATAACAATGGCCCGTACTCCTCGGTTTTTACCAGAGTACAAAAATACTCATGAGCGCTCATTTATGAAAATTTCATAAATGAATATTTCTTGTTTTTGCTCGCGTTCATATATGAACGCTTGATAATTGTGTTCTTGCTTTTGCTCACGAGCAAGAGCAAGCATTCCTTTTGCTCTATGTTCATACGCGAGTGATGAACAAACGAAAAAAATGCTCTCAGCTCATTGCTGATAACAATTCATTTATGTGCGTTCACGTGCTCTCATGTGCTCTGCTCATATACATTTCAGAGTGTGTCATCTCATACACATAATTTGTTGTTGGGTATGCAAAAATTTAAAATAAGAAGAAGAGCTTCGTTTTGTCTATTCTATTCGTTTTATTCAACTGTTGGTTGATGCTTCTCACTACACATGCATACACGCATATATGCTAGTCCGTCGAATATGAACGCTTCATTAAAGAGCAATTCATTTATGAACAAGATCGAAATCACTCACGATCGCGTACGAGGAAACAAAATAAAAATTTTTCGCTCGCGCTCGTGAGTGAGAAGAGAATGATATTTTTAATTTTTTCATACGTGAATATGAACAAATGAAAATAAAACAAAACGCTCTCGCTCGCGAGTGAGTATTTCGGTACTCTGGTTTTTACAGTCATATCGACACTTTTGCGCGAAATACTTGTGTCATTTTTTGAAATAGAGGTTTTGTTGCAAATTTGTTCTACACGCCAGAACGCATCACCTGGTAAAAGTTGAAGTCCCTATAGTTACCCCAAAAAATGAGTGTTTATTTAATCGTATGTTACAATGCATTTTATTCTTGTGGGCGAAATTATCGTATGTGCCATATAAAATATTTTGTACACAGATGTTTTTTCTCCCTACCCGTACCTGGCCTAGCCCTTGCTACATTATCTTATGACGGGCCATGTTTTACGGTGTTAATAATATTGGCTGCATTAAATGCTGTACTTCTTTCTTTACTAAGTTTTAGAGCTCCAGTCGTTTGTTAGGGTTCCGCACCCAAAGGGTGCTAACGGGACACTATTACTAAGCTTCCGGCGTCCGTCCGTCCGACTCCGCTGTATCTCATGAACCGTAATAGCTAGAAAGTTGAATGTGTATTTCTATTGTCATGATAGCAACAAATACTAAAATTAAAATAAAGTTACAAAATGAAAGGGGTCCTGATACAACAAACGTGTGCTCCAATATGCACTGTGCACAGTTTTAGAAGCTTTGTGATTTATTTTGTTTCATATTTTGGTAATAATTTTTTTTTTGTTTAGTATACTTTTAGGCTTTATGAATATTTCTCTTTTGCTTTTGATAATTTTTACAGTTCCCGATCTTAATGTTGATATGCTGTATGAATACTGACTCTACTCTAAACATAAGTCAAATCAATAATTTAATATTTGGAGCATGAGCTTTTTGTCAATTTCAATGCTTATTGTGTTTGGAAGCTGCGAATAATGAATAAGCAGTCCCCGACCAATGAGCGGCGAGAATGGAAGGGGTAGCTTAAAAGTCTGCACACCCTTGTGAAGTTTCTCGTGACGGGGCGAGTGGAAGCCGCCCTTCGAAATAAACTTTCCCAAATCCAAGAGCGTCTGTTCCCATATTGGGCGGCTTCTTGGTCTGCGTCTGAACCTGATAGGTCGGCAGTAATATAAGCCTGGCGGTAGGCCTAAAACGCGGAGATGACCGATCCTCGTCACGTCGCGTTGGGAGTCTCCGAATCGTTGTTAGTTTACCCGCTAATGATGGTGAAGGGGTGATGTGAGCCTGCTCTGCCGAGGCGGCAGGCGTGACGTGGGTCAGAAACCAGCTACTTTGGACGCTGGTCAGGGAGTGTACATTGGACGCAGTTCGGTAAGCTGCGTTGCCCCGGGCGAGCTCCAGTCCGTCCGCGTATTCCGGGACTGGTAAAGCGTAGATCAAGCCTCAGGGAACTGGGGTAGGGACTGTGTCCCAAGGGTATACCCGTCCCTGACTATTACGGCCCGCCCCCCTGCACACGATGCGCTGGCAAAATTAAAACAAGAAATGTTAAATTTTTCCGGGAAGAATACCACTACGGCAATGGCCAACTTGGTTGCTGTAGCGGACAAAGATACAAGTTCATCTGGAGATTTGGCCTTCAGGCGGAGCAGCAAGATGTGCCGCTCGCCTCAAAAAAAATCCGAAGATCCACAAACGATCCCGTGGGAGGTAGCTTGCGCAAATGAAGTGCCCTCTCCTTTCAAAGTAGGATCAGAAACTGTGCCAGAGGTGGTAATAACAAACGCTACAGTGGAGAATACGACGTCGGTACAAACAAATGAGGATGCAGAAGTAAAGGAGAAAGAGCTGGGTGTTGCATTAGGTGAGCCTATTTCAGTTTCTGCTAGGCCGTCTAAGTCGAAATCACCTCAGCCAAGAAAGACGACGGCTGATAACAGTAGGCAAGTGGTCGTGGTGACTTTAACGCATGGGCGGTGGAATGGGGTTGTACTAGCACCAATAGGCGCGGACGGGCTGTTTTGGAAGCATTTGCATCGCTGGATATGGTTCTACTTAATAGGGATAACTCAATCACGTTTGACAACGGGAGAGGCAGTTCGGCAATAGATCTCACCTTCTGTAGCACATCGATTGCCAGTGCTATAAAATGGGAGGTTGCAGATGTCTACACCCATAGTGATCACCTTGCGATACAAATCTGTATTTCCCCTCAGGCAAGGTTCACTATATCAAGATTGAGGAAACGGGCCCTGGGTATCGCTTGGAAACCTTGGAAGCTGGATAAGGAAACTCTGGATCTGTTTATCTCCGAGTTTGAAGTAGCGCCTGGTAATGCGAGTCAGCAATCCGGGCAACTTATGCAGGGCCTCACAAGGATGTGCGATGGCTCTACGCCTAGGAAGACTAGAAGCAATGGCAGGAAGCCTAACTACTGATGGACTGATGAAATAGCGGAACTTCGCTCGCAGTGCCATCAACTACGGAGAAGATTCCAGCGCAGCAGAAGGAGGAATCCTGCTTCTCAGGATACTCTTCTCTTCCTCGACGAATTTAGGCACAAAAAGTCCCTACTAAGCAAGGAGATCTGCAGGAGCAAGCGAAATGCCTTTTGCAGACTGATAGAAGAAGTGGATCAGAATCCCTGGGGCAGCGCTTACAAAATTGTAACGCGCAAGTTCAATGGCCTCAAGGCGTCAGTCCCTTCCTCCGCCTTGCAAATGGAAAAAATAGTAGCCTCCCTCTTCCCACCAAGAGGATTGTTGAAGATACTTCGACCACTTGAGGTTGCAGATGAGAATGTGCCCAATATCACCACTCTTGAGCTAGAAGCGGCTTCGAGTAGGGTGAAGGTAAACAAATCGCCTGGGCTGGATGGCATCCCAAATGTCATCTTTAAGAGAGCCATTGCAGCGAAACCTCACGTCTTCTGCGAGGTTTTCTCAAGGTGCATGAGAGAAGGACTCTTCCCCAAATGCTGGAAGAAGCAACGGCTGGTTCTCGTCCCGAAAGGAAACCTGCCCCCAGAGCTACCATCTTCGTATAGGCCCCTGTGTCTCCTGAGTACCACTGGGAAAATCTTTGAACGGATTATTTGCGCCAGATTGCAGCAGTACACGGAGTCGCCAAATGGTCTGGCTGAAATGCAATTTGGCTTCAGGCCGAGAAGAGATACCGTAGGAGCAATTCAAAAGGTCTGCGGCATTGCAAGGGAGGCCTTAAATGGCACTAGATGGCTTGGCGGGGACAAGAAGTATTGCGCAGTGGTCACACTGGACGTTAAAAATGCTTTCAACTCTGCAGATTGGAGCTGCATCATAAACGCGCTAAGCATTTTGGACATACCGAGTTACCTAATTCGGATAGTAGTGTCCTATTTCAGAGAGAGAGTCCTGGTTTGTGACACGGAAGAAGGCGCTAGGACTTTTGACATTATTGGAGGTGTCCCGCAAGGTTCAGTACTAGGTCCAATTCTGTGGAATGTCATGTATGATGGCATCCTGCGGATTTGTAAACCCGATGGGGTGGAGATCGTCGGATATGCGGATGACATTGCTATTGTCGTGGTAGCAAAGACCCTGAGTGAGGTCACATCCAAAATAGAGAGGACAGTGACAGCGTCGAGGAGATGGCTAACGCAGAATCACCTTGGTCTGGCGGACCATAAGACCGAGTTGGTTCTTATGAGCTCCAGGAAAAAGTTGGAAACACTCTCGGTTAGAATTGGGAGCCATTCTATTGAGTCGAGGCCTTGCATCAAATACCTGGGTGTACTCTTGGACCATCGACTATGTTTCAAGTGGCACTTAAACGAGTCAGCCAAAAAAGCAGCTGCCATCATACAAAAACTGGCCAGGAATCACCCAAACCTAGGAGGCCCCAGACAACAATCTCGGGTTCTGCTAGGTTCGGTGAGTAAGTCCATACTGCTTTATGCGGCTCCAGTCTGGGCAGGGGCACTTGCAACCAAGTCATACCTTCGTGGTATAAGGAGTGCTCACAGGGTTGCTAACCTCAGGATTTGTATGGCGTATCGCACAGTGGCAGACGATGCAGCGGGTGTCCTTGCAGGCAGACTGCCAATCGATCTGGAAGCCCTGGCTGCCAGGGACAAGTACATCGCACGTGCATCCTCTCAGGTAGCAGACTTGGAGGAGATTAAGTCCAGATACCTGAACATCTGGCAGCACAGGTGGAGTAGGGCAGAGTCGCGGAGGATACACCAGCTTATCCCAGATATTTTGAATTGGCTTAAGCGTCGTTCTGGTGATGTAGAGTTCGAATTTACTCAATTCGCCACTGGCCATGGCTGTTTCAGGCAGTATCTCCACAGGTTTGGGCTCGCTGCGGATCCGTTCTGTGGTCTGTGCAGAGATGTCGTGGAGGATCCGGAGCATCTTCTTTATGAGTGCCCCCGTTTCGAAGCGGAGCGACGAAGAGCGTATGCGCGCCTTGGATCTCCTTGCAGCTCACATGAGATTGTAAGGCGCATGGAAACATCGGTGGATGACTGGGCACTTTTCTTCTGAAATTGCCAACATTATGAGGGGTGCTCGAATGTACGAGCGAACAATGGCACCTGGTTAATTTTAAGCTTACTATCCCTCCCTACGAAGGAATGCCTCGGCGGTGCCATAGGGATTGAAAGGGGCTTGAGGCGATAGGGGGTTTTTTAGTCGGTAGGCTAATGAATCCGACATAACTTGTGGCACGGGCCATAGGTATCT
This sequence comes from Amiota communis, assembly GCA_037043315.1. Classification (NCBI taxonomy): domain Eukaryota; kingdom Metazoa; phylum Arthropoda; class Insecta; order Diptera; family Drosophilidae; genus Amiota; species Amiota communis. The sequence continues at coordinate 165,794 of JBAMAV010001194.1, read as the reverse complement.
TTGGAAGATTTTTACCTCCTTGTTTCACACAACAATTAATTTTAATTTGGGTTTGTACGGGAGGTACCCCTAGGATCTTGAAATTTACATGGTTGATGAATATGGTGAATTGAATTACAGTGTCCAATTGATTAAATTAAATACAGAAAATGCTATAAAAAATGTACTAATCATACTTTTTTTGCTGTAAATCAATTGTTTTTTTAAATTAAATTGATAAAACATTTTATTTTGGACATATACTTTTGGCAGAGTTGCCAGACAATTAATTGCCACTGTGGCAACACTAATTTTAATGCTATTTGTGCAGATCAATTGTCGCACAATTTTATGCAAACGTTCAAATTTTTTTATATGGACTAACACATAGTTAACGCGGTAGTTGACTTATGCAGTTTAAACAAAGTCGTGAAGACTCTAATTGTGTTCATTAACATACTTTTCCCAAATTTGTAGAATGGCCCGCACGAAAAAAAAACAAAAATAATAATAGTAAAACTGTTTCACTGCACTTATAAAACTTGTGTTTAATTTTCACCTGTCCCTAACACAAGGACTGTTTACGCCCATTTCGGATGTGTAATAAGTGGTTTGGATTGTATACGATTGTTGGATCAGCTTCCTGCTGCTAATTCTATTCATACATCATATGACTTCAAATATAAAAATAGCTAGCAATAGATTTAAATACAATTTGTTTGTGAAATGACAAATGTAAAAAAGTTAAGAACTTACATCACAAAATTCAATGTGCAGATTCTGGTAGTTTTGTCCTCTTTTTACGAATGTTTTATTTTGAAGTATAACTTATTTTGAACTATATTTACTTTAAATTTCTTTTAAATTGAAGTTTTTTTTTTTTTTTTTTGGTTTCTCATTTGAATGTTGGGTTTAAAGCGTTACATTCGTTTTCGGTGCAGATTCAAATACATTGTTGTATTGCTTCCAAATTTTAGTTGTTGCAGTAAAAATAGTCTCTGTTGCTGTGTTTGCTTTGATGTCTTCATTGAAGGCAGTATCTGCAGTCGAAGCTTTTGCATTAATTCCATTTCTCCAGTAAATTTATTTGATGTTTTTAATTTTCGTTATTATTTTTTAAGAATTATAATTCAACATACTTATTTTTATTTTTTTTTTTTATTGCTACAATTTTAGGAAGCATACCTGAAAAAGAAAAGAAAAATTAGTATTACTCAGGTTTATCAGAAGCATTATGATAATATTCATCAGTGAATAGCAATTTAAATTAGTCAAGAAGTTTTTTTTTTCTATCGATTACCAATACGCCAATATGCTTATTAAAGCTTTTTAAAAAGCTTTCCGATATGATAATGAATAGCTTTGCGCTTTCAAACACAACCAATGTTTTATCAGCTGTGTTGCAACAAATTTCCGCCTTTTTACTCTTGTTTTTGATTTCAACATAAAAACTATTTATATTAATATTTTACTTTTAAAAGTGAATTTATTTATATTAGTTTCAAGGTATGTATTACAGAAATAAATAATGTTTTTAGACCGTCTTTATATGTGTTACTTATAAACTGTAGAAGAAACCAGAAAGAAGGCTAACATTGTCTATGCCAAAGAAGTAATATTCTACACGCTCCTCCGGGTTCCTTCCTTTTTTAGCATCACATCAGTTTGAGTGGCAATTTTATTGTACTTTTATTCTTTATAAGTTTGTCATTTAATTTGGGTTTATATGGGAGGTACCGCTCCCGGTAACCCTAGAATTATGAAAATTTAGACGGTTGATGGATATAGATCAGAGACTAATAGTATCCAAATTTCAGTTCGATATGTTAAAAAATAAAAAAAACTTTTTCTAATAAGAACATTAATTTAAAGGGGAGTTTGTATAGGAGGTACCCCTCCTGGTAACCGTAGAATCATGAAATTTACACGGTTGATGGATATAGATAGAAACCTATAGTGTACAAATTTCAGTTCGAAACAAAAAACTTTTTCTATTAAGAACATTTATTTAAAGGGGGGTTTGTATGGGAGGTACCCCCCTAGTGGTCCGATTCGACTGATTCCGACAAATGTGTATCTCAATAATTAAAATATCAGGGGTGACACAGAAATCGGTTTCGCATCAATTTGAATTTTTTTTGTCGATTAAATGAGTAAATAAATACTTGTAAACTAAAATTATGAAAATTTTAATTGCATATTTTTAGACTTTGAAATCGCCTCAATATTGAGACGAAAGCGAATTCTAGTACATACCCGATAGGCACACTTTTTGGAAGAAATATGAAATTTTTCGAGGAGAGCAACCATGAATGGTCAGAGACTCAGCTCGAATTAATTGTGAAAAAAAAATTCCATGGTATTCGATGTCCTGCAAAAGATTTTTCACAATTGTTCAGTAAAAGCTAAGTCAAAAAGTATCAGACCTGGTACAAGAAAGCGCTTGTAACGAATTTATGGTAGCAGCGAGTTTGCAGCTTGAACAAGGCTGGAATGCGCAACACATATAAAGTTGTGTCATTACTGAATTTTTTTGTTTTTGTTTTTTTTTTTTTATTTCCCAATTGTTTTTGTATTTTTTATCTAGTAATATTGGACACTTTATCCATGTTTCTGAAAGGGTTGACAATAATTTTTTGAATACATCTAGACCAATAAAAAATTTTGTTTATTAGATACTTTATAGATCTAACTAGATCTACTGGCCTAGTCCTAGTCTGGTTCTTGTGAGTTCGTCAATCGGAAGATTTCTTATATCGTTGTTTACTTGGTTTGCTAGTTTTAATTGGTGTTTTCTGCTCATTTGTTTAATTACTTCATTCACTGGTGGTATTCTTAAGTCACGATGAATGTCGTTATTTCGGATATACCATTCAGCATTGATTAAAATTCTTAATATTTTTGATTGTTGTCTTTGTAAAAGTGATATGTTTGTTGACTTTGCATAGCTGAATTCCATAAGTCCAGATGGGTTTGATAATGGTCTTATATATTAGCAGTTTGTTGTCAGTTGATAAGGCTGAATTCTTTGAGAGAAGCCAATATTATTGTCTAAATTTTATGTTGACTTGGTCTCTTTTCTTTTGAATTGAAATTTCCAATTTAATTTGTTGTCTATATGCATTCCTAGATATTTTGCCATGTTTTCAGTGGGAATATCCGTCTGGTTGATTTGGAGCTTCTGTGGTTGGTATCTTGTCCTCGTTGTGTAAATGACATGGACAGTTTTTTGTTCATTTATTCTGATTTTCCATTTATTGAACCAGGTTACCATTGTATCTATTATGAGTTGCATATCTGATGTAGCTTTCGTCGAGTCTTTGTTGGAATGCAAAAGAACGATGTCATCTGCAAATGTAGCGATCATTGATGATTCGTCTGTGGGGGTAGGTATGTCTGCTGTATATGAACTGTATAGTAGTGACCCTAGAACGGTTCCTTGTAGAATTCCAGCTTTGATTTGTCTTAACGATGATCGGCAGTCTTTGTAGTCAACATGAAAGTATCGTCCAGTTATATAACTTTTTACTATGTTATATAGAGGTTGTGGTAACTGGTATTGTAGTTTGTGTAATAAGCCTTCATGCCAAACTTTGTCGAACGCCTTTTCTACATCAAGAAAAACACCTACGCAGTATTTTTTGTCGTCTAGATCTAATAATAATTTTTGAGTCACCCAAAGGACTTGTTGTATCGTCGAGTGTTGTTGTCGGACACCGAATTGATGATCTGGAATTGCACGCCTGTCTTGTAATATTGGGTTTATTCTGTCGTGTAGTAGCTTTTCAAATATTTTGCTTAGAATCGGAAGTAAGCTAATGGGTCTATAACATAATGGGTAGTACTGGATCTTTACCCGGCTTAGGTATAGCGATTATTTCTGCGATTTTCCAAAGTAATGGAAAGTGTTGAGTTTTTAATATAAAATTAAATAGTTTGCAAAGGAGACTTATAGCTTTGCTGGGTAGCTCTTTTATTATTTTACCAGTCAGTTGATCATATTCGGGCAATTTTTTACAGTTGACTCGATTTTTTATACAGAGGAGTATTTCTCGTGGTGTGATGTTTCTTATTATATAATTCGTCGATATAATTGCATTAAAAGTTGGCAATCTAGTGTTGGTTGGAATATTCACAATGTAAATGTGTCTTCAAAGTGGTCAGCTAAGGTGGTGGCTTTCTCGATATCGGTCCGTGCCCAAGAACCATTCGTTTTCTTCAGCGGAGGTTAGTGCGGTGTTTTTAATATTACCGATTTAGTTGCCTTACTAAATATGCTGACGAAAATGCTGGTGAAAAAATTTGTTTGGTTAAAAAGAAGTGCTATCCCTCTAAAATCTGGGTAAGAGAAAAATCAGCTGAAGTGACCCTACAGAGTTCGGTTGATCACACTATTGCTAGGATCATTGAAGCACATGCAAATTTATTCAAAAATGTTATAACCGATGGAAACAGCGAAAAAATAGTTGTACTTCACAAATAGGGATGTGATGGTAGGAGTGGGCATGGCACATATCGGCAAAGTTATAGTGATCCCGATAATAATACGAACGATGAGCATGTATTTATGGTTTGTTTTGCGCCATTGCAAGTGGAATTGGGATCCAACAGAGTTGGGCAAAATCCACGGCCTACTTCAACTCGCTACTGCAGACCAATTAAAATAAGCTGTCAAAAAGAAACATCAGAAGTTGTTAATGCAGAAGTACAGAGTTTTCGAACTCAGATAACAAATTTGAAACCAACGAGTTTGACCAAGTTTCAAGTTCATCATTAGTTCCACATGACATGATAGATGGAAAAGTTTTTAGTACTATTGCGGAAACATCGCAAAAAATGATAAATAACCTGGCATTCGTCAAAAAACTACTAGTAAAGGAGAACTTGTTTGAATATGGCAAATCGACACTACACGCTTGGATTCGTTGTTTTGAGTTTATAATACATATATCATATAGGATTTCCCGTTGAAGCGTGGCAGATTCACGGTCCAAATAAACAGATCGTTGAAGAAAGGAAAGACATTATACAAACTGAGCTCAGAAAAAAAATGTCATTACTGGTATCCATACCAATGGTTCGTTGCGGAAACACAAATAATGGCAACACAGCAAGAAGGTTTTTCCAATAACCTATGCTTGCTTCCCATATAACAGGTGTTAATGAAGCTACCATTAAAAGATTTAGAATTATTTTGCGTGTTATGGCTTATGGCTACGATGTAAATGCAGATGCTTTTCGGCAATATGCATTTGAACCAGCAGAAATTTTTGTAAATTGTTTCACATGCCGAATTCGATTCACAAAATGTTAATTCATGGTGCAGATATTATCAGCAATGTTGGGCTACCATATGGCATGATATCAGAGGAAGCACTGGAGTCTAGAAATAAGGACGTCCGAAATTTTCGATTGCTACACACTTGTAAAACTACACTACTCCATACACTGGAGAAACTTCTGCACGCACTTCTTTTTTCTTCGGATCCTTTAATTTCATCACTGTCTAAAGCTAGTTCCACCTCTTCTAGGAATAATATTGACTTGATACAGAAGCTAAAAATCTCCTGCAGTGTACTGAATTATACAATGGTAAAAAAATTTATAATGCGATGTAATCACCCTCACGTCATTATTCTTAATAACCACAACAATATTTTATGCTATTTTTGCGATAATATTATAATAAATAATTTAAAATATCCAAAAAAAAAAAAAAAAAACGGATTACAGATAACAACTCTAAAATACGATATTAATTTAATTCCGCTAGATCGCCCTTTTGTACCACTGTGCGACGAGACGTATTGATGTAGCCATGCTCTTCTATGCAAACTAGTTACTCAGTTTTTGGGCTAGGGAACTGAAGTCTTCTTTTTATCAGACACTGCTGTCGGAATCAGACGAATCGGGCCACTAGGAATGGTACCTCTCATACAAACCCAAATTCAAATTAAAATTTGTAATAGAAAAACCATTTCGCTTTTTGTCTTATCGAACTTGGACACTATAATTGCCTGATCCATGTTCAACAACCACGTAAATATCAAGATCCTCGTATTACTAGATAGTATAGCTCCCGATCTAAATGCTGAAATGCAGTATGAATACTGACTCTACCCTCAACATAAGTCAAATCAATAAAGTATGATCAATCACAGGAAGGTCATAAGCATGCACTCACGGTATATGACTGAGAGCTGCAACCGGTAAATTTTTTGTTTACGTGTCCTTTTTTTTTTGCTTTTCGAAAGGGGATATACGCTTATTTACGTCAGTTAGTAGCTTCACAGTAAAAAAATTTTTTAATAAGTTTTTATTTTATTTATCCAAATATTTATTGAAATTAAAAAGTTATGAAATGTAAATGCTTAATTATTTGTATATTTGTCAAAGGAACAATTTTGTTTTAATACAGCAGGTGATGATTTTAAATAGAATTTTATTCTCGACAACAACATCGCCATAAGAACCGGAACCTGTAACTGGGTTTTAGCAGCCGTCCACAATTTGTTCATTAAAGAAAAAGGCTCTTTCAACTGGTGCATTTGTGACAGGCAGGCATAAAATAAATTCAACTAGCTGTCCCGGCTCGCGTTTCTATGCCCTCGCTCAAAATAATAGATGGATTGAATTCTACTTTAACTGTGTGTTTTAAATTGAATTTTCTTTCGTACCATTTCAACAAAAAAAAAAAAAAAAAAAAAATGAAAAACCAAAAAATCTCTCATAATATCAAATATCACTATTCTACTTTGTGTTTGTCTTATGCTAGGTCATGCTATTTGTAGTTTTTTATAGATTCCGTTAGATTTTTCCAATATTTTAATAGTCATTGTGCTATTCGGGTCAGAGACGAATCCAAAAAATCATACATCATTAAAATATGTTCATCCGTTCTTGAGTTTTAAATGCTGTAAAACACACGACTTTCTTTTATATATAAAGAAGATTAACATACAAAAGTTTAAAATGTTTAAGTTATTGGTGTGAAAGAGTTAAAATACTTCCTTCCACCCAACGTGTGATCGCAGCATTGATGGCAAGTCAAAAGAAGAAGCATAGCGAATAGATGATGGCAAGGAGAAGAAGAAAGAAACGAGTTTAGTAGTGATCGATATACGAAAGCAGACATATGTTTCTATTCTGTTGTTACAAATAAAAACTAATATTTTAGTTAAACTAAAAGGCGTTAATTTTATCAGGTTATGGGCCCAGACTATCGAATATGGCTGGATTAATGATGAAAATTGATCCGCTAGACGCGGATAATTATGATGTGTGGAAACTCCAGATGCGGGCGGTCCTAATAAAAAGTGATTTATGGCAATATGTAAGCGGCCAGATAAAATGCCCAGAGGAAGCGAGCGCCGAAACAAATTGGAAAAAATTTGATGAGAAAGCAGGCGCAGATATACTTCCAAACAAATGAGGGAAAAATTGGAATCATCATTTCAAACAAAAGGACCAGCAAGGAAAGCAACACTTTTAAAAAAGGTGGCCTTAGCACGTATGCAGGAAGGTTAAATGTTCGTGATCATATTCATAATTTTTTCAAGGCAGTGAAGAAATTAAAAGAAATAAAAGTATTGATTGGCGACGAATTGCTAGCAATATTATTATTGTATAGTTTGCCTGAGTCATACGAAACATTCAGATGTGCATTGGAGACACGCGACGAATTACCGGCGCCAGACGTCTTACGTATTAAGATATTGGAGGAAACAGAATCGCGGAGAATGAAAGAGGGTTCTCAGGAAAATGACGCAATGAGAGCGAACGCACAAAGAGCGCAACAAACAATGAATAAAGGCGTAGATGCGAAAAGAAACGCACGAAATTGCTGGCAAAAGCAAACGAAAGAAGAGAATGAAAAGGAAGAAAAAGTAAATACAGCACTAAAGGCGTGTAAAAGACATGAAGTAAATTCAATAACAAAAGAGATAGAAAACTATTGGTGTCTTGATAGTGGTTGTACAGCACACATGAGCATGGATTTCGATAGCTTCGATACAATACAAGAAAAAAATAAAGTTTTACAATTAGCCACTGAAAATACAACTACGATCAGTGGAGTTGGAAATGTTAAAATAAAAGTAGAAAATGGCAGCAAGAAAGAAACTATCGAAAGAAAAGATGTATGTTATGTATCTGATCTAAGACAAAACTTATTATCTGTGGCCAAAATTACCGAAAAAGGCTATGAAGTGCATTTTAGAAAGAATAATGCGGTTATTTTACGTAAAGTACATTTCAATGCAAAACGAATTGGGAATCTTTATTTCTTAGAAAGTGAGAAATATAAAGCAAATAATTGTGAAACGGCTTTTGAAAGCGAAAGCGACATAGTTTTGTGGCATAAGCGGTTGGGTCACGTAAATTCTAACGATCTATGCAAGGGAAATGATGCAGGATTGTGAAACGTGCATAACCGAGAAACAAACTACAACAGCGTTTCACAAACCGGACGAACAAACAATTAGAGATCGTTCACAGCGACGTGTGCGGCCCAACGCGCACGGCATCGCTTTCAGGAGCAAAATACTTTATTACCTTTATAGATGACTACACAAGATATTGTGAAATCTACTTTATAAAGTCTAAGAGTGAAGTATTTGAAGCATTTAAAAAATATAAGGCGGCAGTAGAGACATATACAGGCAACAAACTAAAGTCGCTCCAAACAGACAATGGTACAGAATACAACAGCAAAGAATTTAACAAATTCATGGAATCGAATGGCATCAAGCGTAGATTTTCTGCACCGTACACACCACAGCAAAATTGTATAGCTGAGAGAATGAATAGAACACTTGTTAAAATGGCTCGGTGCATGATGAAAGAAGCAAAAGCACCAACAGTTTTTTGGGCCGAAGCAATCAACACAGCCTGTTACACACGAAATAGATGTCCAACCAGAGCAACAGATTGACGGATCCCATATACATTGTGGACGGGAAAAATACCGACGGTTGCACACATAAGAATTTGCGGCTCCAATGCATATGTTTTGGAAAAGAACAAAAGTAGAGGTAAATTCGAATCACGATAAGAAGAATGTATACTTGTTGGTTATTCTGCAGAATCGAAAACATATATGCTTTATTCGACAAAAAAGCGTGTCGTTATCATAAGCAGAGATGTCATGTTTTTGAGCAAGAGTGGTTTCAAGGACGATGATAATGAATTCCTCGACGATGATATGACTTACAATGAAATCGATGAAACAGATACTGATGATGAAAAATCAGATATAGAGCGACAAGACATTGTATCAAAGCCAAAGCGTGGCAGAGGGCGTCCAAAATTGGTAAGAAAAGGCGACAGGGGACGACCACGTAAAGTATATAGTCAACCAGATTCACACCTGTCTAGTGAAGAGGAATTTGAAGCACATGAAGACAGAAAAAGTACAGACGACGAAGATTTTGAGGAATGTGAAATGGCATTTCTCATGAACAATAATGAATTTGATGTGCTAAATGAAATAGACCCACCAGACAAAACGGCTTGGAAGAAGGCGTTAGAAGACGAATACTTGGCACAAGCACGAAATAGAACATGGGACATCGTGGAAAAACCTGCAAATAGGAAGATCATATCGAGTAAATTGGTTCTAAAGATCAAAGCGGATAACACAAAGAAAGTAAGACTGGTAGCTAAAGGGTGTGCACAGAGACCTGGAGAAGACTTTCATGAAAAATATTCCCCCGTTGCAAGAACAACGAATGTACGGTTGTTAGCAGCAATGTCAGCTGAAAATGATTTCGAAATCCATCAAATGGATGTTGTAACAGCGTACCTAAACGGAGATCTGAATGAAAGTGTCTACATGAAAGTTCCGGATGATCTAGAAGCATTTATAGTAAAAATCAGATCTGGAGAAATTGTTGGCACAAAAGGCGTAGTTCCAGAGCGAAATATCCTTGGTACTATTAATGATTGGTATGTAAAATTGAAAAAAGTTACTAATCCTGTTTGTTTACTTAAAAAGGCATTGTATGGGCTGTGACAATCTGGACTACAATGGTACTGTAAATTGACGGCAGGATTAAAAGAGTTAGGGTTGAAAACCTATTTATTGCGACGAGACAGGAAAATGTAATTTTAATGACAGTATATGTCGATGATCTATTGATCGCATCCAACGATCACGCCTGGTTAGTCGAAATCAAAAAAAGTTAAGAAACAAATTTGAAATGAAAGATCTTGGTCGTGTGAGAACGTGTTTAGGAATAGAATTCACACAAGAATTAAAGCAACACACGGTTTTCTTAACGCAGCAGCAGTATATGCAAGATATAATAAAGCGTTTTGGTATGGAAACATGCAAGGCCTCACCTACGCCAATAGAGGCAGGCTGCAAATTGACGAAGCCTGAGAAACAAAATATTAACGAGATGATGAAGTACCCATACCAGAGTTTAATTGGAGCATTGATGTTCTTGAGCATCAACACTCGACCAGACATTGCTTATGCAGTATTTTTTAAGTCAGTTCAATACAAACTACAGCGCTGAACACTGGAAAGCTGCAAAACGCATTCTACGTTACCTTAACGGAACCAAGAGCGAAGGTTTGCTGTTTCGAGGAACTGGGAAACAACTGGGGTTATGCATTCATCATGGCAGGTGCAGCGATAAGCTGGCAATCACGGAAGCAACGGACAGTGGTTCTTTCAATTACTGAATCGGAGTATCTTGCGATGTCTGAAGCAACAAAGGAAGCGATTTATCGGAAGTGTATTTGTAACCAAATGGGCATTAATATGGACAATGTAATGTTGTACAACGACAGTCAAAGCGCACAAAAGTTATTATCAGCTTTTGGTTACCACCCTCGAACCAAACATATCGACATAAGACATCACTTTATTAGAGAAAAACTTGAAGATGGTGTAATCACAGTGGAGTACAAAGCAACCGAACAAATGCCTGCTGACATACTCACAAAAGGATTAACATAACTAAAGCATAAAAGATTTATGATGGATTTGGGCGTCACCACTTTAAGGGGAGGTGTTGAAGTGCAAAGTGCTGTCGTGGCGCAACAGCAAGCACAACAACGTGTGATCGCAGCAATGATGGCAAGTCAAAAGAAGCGCATAGCGAGTAGATGATGGCAAGGAGAAGAATAAAGAAACGAGTTTAGTAGTGATCGATATACGAAAGCAGGCATATGTTTCTATTCTGTTGTTACAAATAAAAACTAATATTTTAGTTAAACTAAAAGGCGTTAATTTTATCAAGACTTGTTTCATAAAATTCTGTACCTGTACTTATTACAAATCAATATCAGTGCTACTATTTTTGAAATTCACCATCAAACTAGGTACTGTTAATGGAAGAATCTGATTAGCCTGTTTCTGTGCCAAATCATCTTTCAGTTCAATCATCAATTTTCAAATTTCAATTTCTCTTCCAGCTTAAATTGACGATAAAGTTTGAGCTTCAATTTTCAATACAGCAAGGATAAAAGCTTGCCGAATGAGCGTTTAAAAAAGGCAATAATCCTGATGTGGGGTCTTCAAAAAAAGGTTTTTTTTAATATTTGGGGGAATTTTTAATGATCTTGAGCGAAAACTGTGGTTCTTTTGTATCGTGTGATAGGCGGCGGCACGATCGGAATTTTTATGTTTTGCAGACTTCAAATGCTGTTCAATATCACCAGCACCGCTATGGGAAACACTGAATTCTGAGCGACAATTTTCGCATCTGACACCCGAAGGAGTATTTATTTGCTGAATCAACGGGTATTTTGCTTGTAAGCAATCATTGAACGTACACTTGCTTTTCGGCATAGTTAAATAAGATTCAAATAAAAAACTTCACTTTGTTACCACTACAAATATTACGCGAATATCAAACAACTCAACAAAGTAACAAATTGCTAAAAGTGCGAGTGGTTAACAGCTAATGAAAAAAAAATATAAATGTCACGCCGTTCAGGAGCTATCGCATATACAAAATTTTAACTAGCTGTGGCAAGAATTAACATGTTTTTTAACTCGTGAACTACATTATTTTGAAAACGGCACAATTTTGCAGGACGAATGATCACGTTATGTACACACTATACCTGTGCATTGAATAAATTAAAAGCCCTTTTGAGTCATTTATTATAAAATGATTAGTTGTTTCAATCAAATTCATTTGATTGTGAGTTTCACTTATATTTTGCTTCTGTGGTATGAAGAATATTGCATTCACATGTTGATGTGCTCACTGATTATGAATTTGAGAGCAATTAAAAATCATTCTAATGAATAACCATCAATTATTATCATTTAAATGAATGTGTTTTGTGTAACATTCAAATGAATCCTTATGAAAAGAGTTCCATACTCATTTTTTTTTAGTTTTTAACTTTTAATGTACTATTTTTAAGTATTACGTTTTTTGAAAACCACTGCAAGACCAAGAACAAAAAGTTTTGTACGTGTTTTCGTTTTTAATGCTTTGGTTGTTCTTATACTTTTATTTTTTCTGTCTTAGTACGCAGATTTTGCGCTCTTCGTTTCTGTATTTGATGTTCATTGAGAGTGGGACAAGAAGGAGACAGTGTGTTTCGTTGATTGTGCTTTGCTTTGTTTGTGTTTCGTGTTTGAGGCTATTGATTATCACGACGGGCCGCAGCAAAGCGCGCCGGGCTACGCTAGCTATTATTAAAATATTCTCGCAAAAATTGCATAAAATATTGCTGTGGTTATTTAGAATAGTGACGTGGGGCGATTATATCGCAGTGTACATTTGTCTAGGTGGCAACCTTCCGTTTAGAAGGTCATTAGGATAAAGCCTCTTTAAACAACATCGCCCGATCCCATGGGCTAGTGTCGCTACGCTAGTATAAAGATATAAATATAACCCACTTCCAAGATTTATACGTGTACACATATGCAGTTGAAAGGAAACGTATTTCAAACACATTGTTTTTAAAAAAAAAATTGAAAGATGATTAAGAAGTTCATCAATGACAATTATGACGTAAAAGACCAACATTTCCCTTTCAGTATTTGTGGTACCTGCTATGTGACTTTGTTTGATGCAGAAAAAAAATATTTTCAAAAGGCCCATCCAAAAAATGCCAGAGTATAATCGTCTAATTCTGTCTAAATCGACTCGCATAACTGCTAATGTATGTAACTGTTACATATGCCTAACAGGTAGATACAAGGGCCATGAAAAAGTCGTTAAAGGATCCGGTCACAAGCGAAACTTAAATAACGCTATTGATACAGGTCGTTTTGGCGCAGGAAACATTGTAAAACTTGTAAAAGTTAAAAGAAAGAAAAAGGACATGATTGCTGTCAAGCGATGTACAAAATGTCCTCAAGTAATGTTTAAATCCTCAAAGAAATGTTTCTGAATTGGTCGGAAATTTTTCTAATACCGTCCAATAACAAATTACTTCTGCTTTGATTAAAGAAAGATTCAGTAACGAGGCAGACGCAAATCAAAGTTTAAAGGATAAGACTATTGAATTGAGTACAAAAGGGTCAAAAATGACAGTAGTTGTTAACCCGTCGAAGAAGGAAACCATTAAATTCACTGAAGAGAACTTGGATAATTTTCGAGTGAACCTTGGAATATCAAAAAAAGGGATGAACAAAAGTTACTAATTTCTTAAGATCAACTGCTGGAAAAAACTCTGTGCCTCCTCATTACCGACAGCACAATACACAAAAATCCAATGTTTTAGAAGATGTTTATAAAGTAGAAGAATACTTATTTGAATGTGGTGGAGATGAACCAGAAATCAGATTCGTGGTTTATGCAAATGCGGAAGAGCTTGTTGAAGCCGTTGTAAAGGAAAGGAAATTTGAAGAGAATACTTGCATCAAAGTCATGGCTGATGGAGGCCAGGGTTTTTTCAAAATTTCCTCATCGATATTTCCAGATAATTATTCCACTGTGAAGTCGAAAACTCTGATGATGACATATGGAGAGAGGATTTGCACAAGAGAAGCAAATATTCCGAGGGTGGCACTCTTGGAAAAGAGCTAAGTTAACGAGCGTTAAACGTGTTATACTGTTGTGCATTGTTCCCAAAATTAAAGAAACTTATAATAACGTAAAGCTCCTATTTGATTTAACTAAGATAAACAATATTTCCTTCTTTGTCAGCGATTTCAAATTGCTGCTTATTATTAACGGACAGCAGATAGCATCAGCCATGTATCCTTGTCCATACTGTTTTGTTTCTCTCAATGATCTCAGAAAAATTGACGTACAAAAACAAAACGATGACTGCGTTCCAAGCTGTAGTTTTAATGTCGAGAGTCTGGAGAAAAACAATGTTTTGAGATTGAAAACATATGGAGACTTGAAAGAAGATTTTAAAAAATTCAAACTCTGCGGAAAAAAATAAAAAATATGCTAAACAATGCTACAGTACTATCCATCCCCCCTTATTTATTGAGAATGATAGCACACCGGTAATAGAAAAATGCATTATTCCAGAATTGCATATTCTCATGGGATTTGTCAACCATTTATTTTGGAAGGGTTTAGTACCTCTTTTGGGAAGAGATAATGCGTTGATATGGCCCCAAAAATTGAATGATTTCGAAAAATTATCATGGTGATTGTTTTGAGGGCAACGCCTGTAGAAAACTGCTAAAAGAGGCCGACAAGCTCATGGATCGAAAAATTTACAAAGATGTTGGATCTCTCAGTATTGTACCTTTCGTAAACGCTTTCAAAGCTATGAACCAATTATTTGATCTTTGTTTCACGTGTGGTAAAGTAGGAAGAGGATTAAAATCTAATTAGGAAAAGTTGAGCAACTCTCCTGACGCTCTGAATATTATAGTCGAAGACATTTCTGAAACCATAAAAATACATGTTCTGAGATCACACGTTGAACAATGCATTCAATTGATAGAACAAGGAAAGGGACTGGGAGATTGGTCGGAACAATGTGGAGAATCTCTGCACCGCGAATTTTTGATCATTTGGGAAAGATATAAAGTCAATTCTATCGAAAGTGAATCGTTTGGATCTAACCTTCTTATGGCACTTGTAGAGTTTTCATCGCTGCATATTTAAACTTAATATTATTTGAATTAGCACTTAAGCATTGCAAGTCAATCATTGAACACAACCATTTAAAAAACAAAAAAAATTAAACAAAAAAAATTTAAAAAAAAAAAACTTAAAAAAAAAACAAAACATCGACAAAAGAAAAAAAAAAAAAGGAGCCAAATAACCACTACGTCCACGTCGTTGTACATACACCCGATAATTGTGAATATTTTAAAAATGATATATATACGAGGGCTGCTAATTATATTGCAGGAATTGGCAATACTAATGTCAATATGAAAAATCTGGCAACGCCATAATAAACTTTGTCATTTTTTAGCACATATGTAAGTACAACGTTTTTATGTACAATTGGTTTTTGTTTTGTTTACAATAAGGATATCAATGGCAAAACAATGGAAATTTTTCGAGAAGGTTTTCGTTGGATTATTTTTCACAACTTGCGACGTGGATTATCCCAACAAGAATGTGTCGATGAACTTAGTTCTTTGTATGGTGAGAAAACACCATTAACAACGACAGTTTATCGCTGGTTTGCAGAATTTAATCGTGGTCGTAGTTTAGTCGCTGACGAATTCCGTGAAGGTCGTCCAAAATCGGATGTTGTGCCACAAAACATCGAAGGTGTGCGTGAACTGATAATGCAAGATCGACATGTGACATATCGTGAGATAGAGGCATCCTTGCACATTAGTTCCACTTCAATACATTCTATTTTGCATGAACACTTAGTTGTAAAAAAGGTTTGTTCTCGTTGGATACCCCATAACTTATCAATCGCTGAAAAAAAGGCTCTCGTCGATTGTAGTAAGGAAATGCTTAAAAAGTTCGACCGTGGTGTTTCAAAAGACGTGTATAAAATCGTGACAGGTGATGAATTATGGATATATGCGTATGAGCCGGAAACTTAACAGCAATCGACCGTGTGGGTGTTCCAAGATGAGCTAAATACAACAAAAGATGTTCGAGCACGAAGCACTTCGAAGCAAATGGTCGCCTGTTTCTTCGGAAGAATGGGCATGTGGCCACTGTTCCGTTTGAGCAACGTAGGACTGTCAATTCTGAGTGGTACACGACCATTTGTTTGCCGGAGGTCTTCGCAGAAATTCGCAAAACCAACTGCCGAAGACGAATCATTCTCCATCATGACAATGCGAGCTCTCACACATCTCGGCAAACAGGTGAATTTTTAAGCAGTCAAAACATCGAATTGATGACTCATCCGCCCTACAGTCCTGACTTGGCACCCAATGACTTCTTTTTATTCCCTCACATCAAAAAAAACTGCGTGATCAACGATTTACGACCGCCTAGAAGCAGTTGAAGAGTTCAAAAACCATGCTTTGGAGGTGTCTCAAGAGGAATAGAAAAATTGCTATGACCAATGGTTCGAACGAATGCAAAAGTGTATTGATCATCAGGGGGAATATTTTGAAAAACAGCCATTTTCATTAAAAAATTTTTGTTCTTATTTGCTATTCCCGAAATATAAATAGCAGCCCTCGTATACAGTGGTAGAAAAAATAATAGAAACAAAAATAAATTTTTTTTTTTGATTGCTTGTTTTGTTTATATTCAAACGTTCTAATTTGATGTTCATTACTGTAAGTCAGCTGTTAGTAACGGTAAATCTTGCCGTTATCTGTTTTTGTTTCTTTTTCAATTCATTTTCGTTTTACATCTGTTTAAGTGATGAAAGCACGCGTTTGTCTTGGAAAAAATAATAGAAACAAGTTTGGTTTTTGCATTTTAAAGGGTAATTAAAATTTTAAATCAATTCTATTAGTGAGTTTTATTTGTAGATAAGTTTAAAAAACAAAAATTAATTACTTTACTAGCGGTTACTCTTCCAATTTTTTTAAAAAATATTCTTCAATGGGGCGTGGGGACCATTCAACTGAAACGGAGCAGAAACTGATGCGAACTCTTCGTGAAAAAGGTAAAACAATGGAAGAAATTGGGAAGATGATGAAATGCTCCACGAAAATGGTTTTTACTGCAATTCATGCTGAAAGAAGATTGAGACCAGGGGAAGAATGCGGAAAACCACTGATCGCCAAGACAAACTGTTGGTGCGCTACAGCAAAAAAAGCCCTTTCAAAACTTCGGAGGAACTTAAATGGACCTAAATCTTGAAGTGAATAGTAGAACTATTAGAAACAGATTGATAGAAGCAAATTTGCCGGCTAGAAGTCCACGGAAGGTACCATTATTGTCTGCACAAAACATTAAACGGAGACTAGCGTTTTCTACTCGACACATTGACCGCCCTAATTGGAAAAATGTCCTGTGGTCGGACGAAACTAAAATTAATTTGATAGGATCCGATGGGAAAGTATACGTACGGCGTCCTGCAAATTCGGCATATGACCCAAAGTACACCAAAAAAACATTTAAACATGGCGGAGGGTCTATAATGTTATGGAGCTGTTTTTCTTCAACCGGTGTGGGTCCGATACATTTGATAGATGGTAAAATGTGTACACCAGATTATGTCAACATTTTAAGGACAACGATGCTCCCATTCGCTGAAGAAGAAATGCCTCTAAAATGGGAGTTCATGCAGGACAACGACCCCAAGCATTCGTCAAAGCTTGTAAAGAAATGGTTTAGCGACAATCAAGTAACGGTAATGGAGTGGCCATTCCAATCACCCGACCTTAACCCCATAGAGCATCTATGGGGAGTCTTAAAGAAACGTCTGAGTAATTTCAAAGCAAGAAATAAGCAACAACTTTGGGAGAAAGTCGAGGAGCAATGGTATTCGATACCACCGGAAACATGCGAGAATTTAGTAAATTCTATGAGTCGTAGAGGCGGAAAAAAGGCGGGTCAACCAAATATTAAATTGAAGTATTTTTAACTTATTGGCTACTATATGGATTGTTGACTTTTATTTTTTTTTCGTTTTGTTTCTATTATTTTTTCCAATAGAAAATTGGAAGATGGAATACATTTTTATTTTACGTTATGTTTTTATTGAATTTTAGTTGTTTTTTTTTTTAATGCAAATATGAGTATAGGAAATATTTGTATACTCATTGTTTCTTAAAAGTTTTTAATAATTTTTTTTTTTTTGAAAAAATATAAATTTTTTTTTGCTTGTTTTTATTATTTTTTCCACCACTGTATATGCACATTGGACATGGACACACAAACACACACATATATATATATATAGGTATATAAATGATGCTCTTTCTAGCTGCGACATTCTCGCTTAGTAATGACATTGTTAACTAAAAATTATATATATCCATATATAGCACTTAAATTAGTGACAGACGTATCCAAATTGAAAAAATCAAAAAGTTTCTTGAAGAAGACACCATTCGGAACCATAATTATCTATAAAATCTTTGTCTATACCACGCAACAATTTGCGAAATTTTTTGTTGTTGTAAAATGAAGCGTTATACTAGAAAAACAATTTGTGCAAATTTAAAATTATTGTATAAGTTTTGAACGAGCAATGAGTTTAGACATGCACGCATGTAATTTGAGCAAAGATTTGTAGAAAATCAAAACATTTTATTTTCATGCAAATGCTTGCACAAATCCGAAATCACAGCCAGACTACGCATTTCGCTTCTTCTTCTTGTTTTTTGGCGAAAGTTGCGCAAATTGTTGCATAATATATTCCTACCTTAACAAACCTCTTTACACACTTATAATACTATTCACTCCCGTGAAGAGTATAAAATATGGTTTCAAAAAGATGGCACCATTTGCCACTGATCAAATAATTTAATTTAATCCATGAAGGATTTCGCGAAGAGGTGATATTAACTAGCCACTAGAGGGGTGGATTGAATAAATCAAAAGTCCTTTTGATTCATTCATTATAAAATATGTAGTTGTTCCAATCAAATTCATTTGAATTGATTTTGAGTTTCACTTATATTTTACTTCTTTAGTATGAATAACATTGCATTCACATGTTGATTTTGCTCTCTGATAATGAATATAAGAGAAATTCAAATTCATTATAATGAATGGGATTTGATTATATTCACTAACCTATTCATTATTTGTTGAAATATTTTCATGTGTTTTGTATATTGCGAGCGAGCTGAAGTGACCGCACAAGTAAACATACTACGCATTACCAAAGAAAGGGAGAGAGTTGAGAAAAAGAGCACAGTTGCTTTGTTTAGTTTTAAAAATACAGTGTAACGTCAATTATACTACGTTTATAAGACGCCCGAAAAGATTTGCACTTAGGTAAGCCTGCCTCAAAAAAGTTTTTGTTTAGTTATTTATGCGTGCGACGTCTTGCATTCTTGTTGAAAACGATTATGTATTTTTTAAAGTTGCCATATGCATAAAATACAGGTTGGTTGAAAAGTATTGAAAGCGACACATATTAACCAATAGGAGAATAAAAATTTATATCGTATATTAACATTTCATCTTTCATTTGAACACTTTAAAAAAATTATTTTGAATGGTCACTTTACTCATTGTTTACAAGCCATTTGAAATTGACAGGTCAGCCTATTTGTTTGCAATGGACAACACCGAATATAGTGCGGTGATTAAATTCTCAGTTTTGGAAGGTTTATCAGCAACGGAAATCCACAAAACATTGGTGGAAGTCTTAAACGAATCTGCTCCATCATTTCCAACTGTGCATCGATGGGATTTGAAATTCAATCGTGGTCGTACAAGCGTTGCAGATGATCCACGTAGTGGACGTCCAAAAAGCGCAACAACTCCAGAAATTGTTGAGCAAGTTATTTATATATTATATTGTGTCTAATGATCCAAGTTCGACTAAGCGGGAAATTGCTAATACCATAGGCATCTCAGATGAACGGGTACTCTACATTTTACATGATGAATTGCATATGAAAAAGCTGTTTGGAAAGTTAGTGCCGCATTCCTTAACAATTCAACAAAAACTGAATCGAAAACAAATTTCTCAGCGTAATTTGAAGCGTTTTAAGCAAAATAAAACAGATTTTTTGCAAAGGTATTTTGTTGATTGATTATCTTGAAAAAGGTAAAACAATTAACTCTGAATATTATTGCAACCTAGTAAAATTTAAGATATCATAATAAGAACAATTATTCTTAATCTAAATCTCTTCCTTTTTATAATAATCTACATATTACAGTTTAATCTAAACAATTATTACAATAAGCAAAACTAGTACTAAGTAGGTTGAATACTATATCTATCACGTTGTACTAATTAACACCCACTAGCTTAAGGCCCTGGCAGCCATGGCTACCTCTAATTAATGTTAACTATTAGTTTAAACTCATTGTCAGCATTATATAAATAAATAAATTATTGCAACCTTTTGGATCAGCTGAATGAAAAAATTGGTGAAAAGATACCCGGTTTGAACAAGAAAAAAAATCATTTTTTCAATGAATTAAAGATCGAATTGATTGAACACCAACCGTATTCACCAGATTTGGCTCTCAGCGACTTCTATCTATTCAGAAACTGGAAATAATTTTTTCGTGGAAAGAGCTTTTCATCGAATGAAGAAGCTATTGCAGCTGTGGACCGGTATTTTGCAGAGCTTCCGGAAAATCAATACTGAGATGGTATAAAATTATTGGAGGATCATTGGAATAAATGTATTGAAGTTGAGGGAGACTATATTGAATAAAAAAAATTAATTCATTTAAAAATTATCATTCTTTCATTTTTGCTTTCACTACTTTTCAACCAACCTGTATGATGTAGCTCAATCCAAAAAATAAGGTTTTTTTTTTTTTTTTTAAATTACATTGTACAAGAAAACTATTCAATGTATAATGCTTATTTTGATTTTTAATAACATTTTGCAATGATTTTTAAATCTATAATTCACAAAATCATTGAGAAAATGATAATAAAGGAAAATAACTGCACCATATGGCAACACTGCACAAACCAACATTTTGGGAACAGCTGATTTTCAAGACGTCTGCAATAAGCTTCGCATTTATAAGACACATAAATACGGTTCGAGAAAATAATGACGGGTTTAAAATGTGCGCTTGTTAAAGTCGCTTCGCGTGTTAAAACCGAACTGAAAATCAATTAATGCATGTCTGCCGACCTAAGTGCAAACCGTTTCTGGCGTCTTATAAACGGGGTATTCAGGTAAAGGGTGGGCCATCTATCGATTTCATATTGAACCACGGGTTAATTAGACTCTGGCAATACTTTTGTCATTCTGCTCTGTCATAAAATTAAGTATATTATCTCCGCTGAACGAAATAAATCGGTTTACGCTTGAGCAACGTTGGAATATATTGGAAATTTATTTCCAAAACAAAGACAATTCGGCAGAAATTGCACGAAAATGCCGTTCAA
This sequence comes from Amiota communis, assembly GCA_037043315.1. Lineage (NCBI taxonomy): Eukaryota > Metazoa > Arthropoda > Insecta > Diptera > Drosophilidae > Amiota > Amiota communis. The sequence continues at coordinate 144,452 of JBAMAV010001194.1, read as the reverse complement.
AATTAAGTCGCAAGGAAGTACCAACAGCGCCCGGTATACGCAAGTTTATTAATAAAGTTCGTGAAACTGGTTTCATTGTTGATGCTCCAACACTTCAGTGTGCTCGTACAGTGCGTACACCCGAAAATATCGATGCTGTGGCTGCGAGTGTGCGTGAGAATCCATCAACGTCAACACGTCATCGCATCATTTCCGCACCAGTTTACGTCGAATTTTGCGAAAAGATCTCGGTATGACGCGTTACAAAGTTCAATTGGTTCAAGAGTTGAAGCCGCGTGACCAGCCACTTTGTTTTACCTTCGCTAAATGGGCCAACGAGCAGCTAATCAATGATGTCGATTTTGCGAAAAAAATCATCTTTTCGGACGAAGCTCATTTTCATATTGCTGGCTTCGTCAATAAGCAAAACTGCCGTATTTGGGGCTCGGAAAACCCACACGAGGTCTTAGAGAAGCCAATACATCCATTGCGAGTGACTGTTTGGTGCGGATTGTGGAGCGGAGACATCATTGGCCCATATTTCTTTGAAGACGAGGACGGAGCAACCGTTACGGTCAATGGAGACACCTATCGCACCATGATAACCGATTTTTTTGTGCCCGCTCTTGATGGTATTGATGTGGACAATGTTTGGTTTCAGCAGGATGTTGCAACTTGTCACACATCTCATGCCACAATCGACTTATTGCGCGAAACGTTCGATGACCGTTTAATCAGCGGAAATGGTGATGTCAATTGGCCGCCAAGAAGCTGCGATTTGACACCGTTGGACTATTTCCTGTGGGGCGCCGTTAAAGACAAGTGTTATGTCCACCATCCAGAGACAATTGACCAGTTGAAGGCCAACATTCGTGATGCCATTGACGAGATACGGCCCCAAACACTCGAAAAAATGCTCGAAAATTGGTCCGACCGAATAGGCTACTGTGAGGCCAACCACGGCAGCTATTTGAATGAAATTATATTCCATTTCTAAGCGGAACAATTTTACTTCAAAACAAAAAAATAAATTTGACAAAATCTCAAACTGTTTTTGTTTTATTGCATTTTTAAATCGAAACTTTTAAATGGCCCACCCTTTACTTCGCATTTTACTACGATATTGACATATGCTGGTGACGTCAAATGTAGTTAACACTGTATTTTTGTGTGCGCTCACATCGTTCGCCTGCGATTAGTGGTTGTTGATGTTCAAAGTGTAACTTCAATCTGTAATTGATGTCAAAAATATGCTAAAAATTTCCTTTTTAGGGTTCCGTACCCAAAGGGTGCTAACGGGACCTTATTACTAAGCCCACCGTCCGTCCGTCCGACTCCGCTGTATCTCATGAACCGTAATAGCTAGACAGTTGAAATTTTCACAGAATGTGTATTTCTATTGTCATGTCAAGCAACAAATACTAAATATAAAATGAAGTTAAAAAATGAAAGGGGTCCTGATACAACAAACGTGTGCTCCAATATGCACTGTGCACAGTTTTAGAAGCTTTGTGATTTATTTTGTTTCATACTTTGGTAATTATTTTATTTATTTTTTTTTTTTAAGTATACTTTTAGGCTTTATGAATATTTCTCTATTGCTTTTGATAATTTTCACAGTTCCCGATCTTAATGTTGGGGGAAAAAAAAATCTTGTACGATGGAACGGGGACCCTCCGTGTGCGAGTCCGACTCACACTTGGCTGATTTGTTTCTTTTAAAATGTGTCTTTAATTTAGGGTTTTACATATGTTTGTGTTTTATTGTATTTTTTTTTTTTTTTTTTAATTGTTACTTTGTGACTTTATTTTAAGATTTTGCTTGTGTTCGAATTTTATTACATACTTCTTTTTTTTAATACTTGTCTTTATTTTACTGGGGTCTGCACACCTTGCGGCCGCGTCGTACGACACTCGTCGTCGTTTGCTGCACACGTTACAATCGTTTCATAAAATATCATTTTGTGTGGTATTTTTCGGATTGAGCGTATATGTGTATTTGCGCGGATAGTTTAACAAAATGTATTCAAAAATCGTCGCGATTAAAAAAAAATTATATGAGAATTGGTGATGCAACTTTCCAGGTACTACCATAGAAAGTTAGTTCACATTGAAAAATGCGACACGATACTTAGGAAGGCTGTTAGTGCGGAGAACCGTGTGGGAATTACATTGCGTTTCTTGGGAACGGGGAACTTCCAAGATTTAACTTTTTCAGTAGCAGTATCCCCACAAGCAATTAGCAAAACAGTGATTGAAAAGTGTGAAGCAATAACAAAAGTTTTAATCTTCCAATCTCGCAGTACTCTTCACTTTATTCTACTCGACGAGGAGTTTTTCATAACTGGTACGTCGTATCATTTTATTTTTGTAGCACTCTAGTTTTGAGTTCCACAGTGCCGGCATGCTCTTGTTTGCATCAATAAATGCACGCATTTCCTAGGTTTCTTCTATTTTTTCTGTTTTAAGTTTGTGGATTTTGCCCTTAAAAAAAATTTAAAAAGAAAATTGTCAATACGAATAACCGCTTACGTTCAAAGGAGAATGTAATTTAGTATGAGGTTGTATAACTTGCCTTCACACTATGCAACTGAAGAACCAACCGTCGAACCAACTTCGACAAAAAACAAAATTTTTTGATCTTTCATACAACCACCAACCAGACATCAAAAATATGGCGTACCACCAATGAAGCCGTTAAAGAAAGTTGTGTAACCAACATAGATAAGCACGGTGGGGGCTTAGTTATGGTTTGGGGCTGCATGGCGGCATCAGAAGTCGGTAATCTTGTTTTGCATCGAATCAACAATGAACAAGATGGATTACTTAAACATATTAAAGAACAATATCGTTTGTATCGACAAATTAGCCCTGTCTGACAATTGGATCTTCCAACAAGATCACGATCCGAAAAATACAACTTGATTTGTGAAGAAATGGCTAATGTATAGGACCCGTAAGACATTTGACCATCCGCCACAATCTCCAGACCTCAATCCCATTGAGCATTTGTGGGAACACCTGGAAAGGAAGATCAGGCATCAGATCTATAATGGAAGAAAAGGTCAAAATCTCTACTGATATGACAGAAAAACATTGGTCAATCGATGCCAAGGAGACTTAAGACTGTACAAAATATTAGAATTTGAAAAAGTGTAATTTTTTTACTTAATATTTGTCACTTGGATATACTGACTTTTTTTTTTTTTGACTTGTAAAATTTGGCCCTTTTTTAATTAAAGTGAATTATTTTTGGTTGTGTATTGATTCTGTTTACATTTTATATTGAACTCGACTCCTAAAACATAAACCTTGAATTCTGCATTAACTTTTTATTTTGTATTAATTAATACATAGTTATAAAACTTTTAATTCAAGAAACTAATGTCTTCACTTTTTTTTTTTTGACGCTGATAGTACGTGTAAATAAATATTTGTTGCGAGCTAATCTATATACTTAATTAAACGGAAAACAATTTATGTGTCCGTTCCTGCTTAAACCACTGAACCTATTATGACAAAAAAAAAAAAAAATACCAATTGAAAGGTAATTTTCGCTAGATGTGTTTTGGAAATTTTTTATCAAAATAGGTCCAGAGGTTTAGGCGTAAAAGGGTGTTAAAAATAACCGTTTTATAACAACACACCGTTGATGTGTGCGTGGGCGAGTGCGCGGTAGAATTTCTAGAATGCGGTCGATTGTGTCGACCGGGGGCTCCACTAGTTTAAATAAAAAGGCAGAAAGAAATACAAAAAAAAAAAACTTTGATTCTAATCAACAACAGTTACAATATTTAAATAAAAACAGTATTCAACGAGAACAGTAAAAATATTAAAACAAAAAACAACGTTCAACGACAGCAGTAACAAAAAAAAAAAAAAAAATAGTTCAATAATACAGCAGCAACAACAAAAATCAACAGTCGACAACAACTGTAACCAACATTCAACAACTACAGCAAACACCAACATTCGCCTCAACAGTCAACGTAGAAATAAATAAGTATAAAATAAAACCAGAAAGAAGGCTATCATTGGCTGTGCCCTTCACGCTCCTCCGGGTTGCATCCAACCCTTCCCTTCTTAGCATCACCATATTCTCTCTGTTACAGTTTGAGTATCAACAAAGAACACATTGCATTGTATTTTTATTGTACTTATACTCTTTATAAGTTTGTCATTTAATGTGGGTTTGTATGGGAGGTACCCCTCCTGGTAACCCTAGGATCATGCAATTTACATGGTTGATGGATATGGATTAGAAACTTATAGTGTTTAAAGTTCAGTTCGCGATACGTTAAAAAACAAAAAACTTTTTCTAATAATAACATTAATTTAAATTGGGTTTTGTATGGGAGGTAATTTGTGAAAAATACATGAATTAGAACATTTTCAAATATATTCAAATAGTTCTTGCAGTCCCCTTTTTCATTCATGATACTTATTTTATTAAATTTTTTAAAAAAATTAATTATTTGTATTTTACTTAAAATGTTGTCAGCTGATTAATGTTTGGAGGGGAAAGAAAAATGAGAAAAAGAGCCAAAATGCGCTAAAAAAACAAGGCAGAAATTTCCCAACACCACTAAGGTGACCACTCGATAGTTGATTATAAACCTGATTTTTTTTTTTTCAATCTGAATATAATCAACCTTGGTTACCATAGCAACAACCCTCAGTGAAGTGGTTGTTGTAAAAATAATCAGATTTTTTACCTGATTATGGAAAAATCTGATTTTTCCTTCAGTCTAAACCGACTATTATAATACTATTCACTCCCGTGAAGAGTATAAAAATATACCATTCGATAGGTTTTCATTTGTAGATTTGCACTATCTGTTGGGTATTTTTGGCGTAAAAACAATTAAACTATTATTTTCACAAATACAACAATATGAAATCAATACACACCTACACTCGTAGAGTCTAGACAAACACACGATTTATTATCTCTCTCTCTCTCATGTATGTGCCAAGCTAGTGATGGTATAAATAAATTATTAATCGATTAATTGAACATATGATTAAGCGATGGAATCGATTATTAATTGCAATTAATCGTAACGAATTAATCGATTATCATGAACAATAAATGAAATACAAAAATGAATTATTTTTCTTTTTTTTTTTTTTCAATTCTTAACTAAAAAAAAAACCTTAGATAACGAATCTTAACACTAACTTAACTAACTTAGACTACTTAATTGGTACTTGATAGTTCTAATCATAGACTTTAGATATAAGTACCAATTATGCGCAAACCTATATATATAGTATACATCCTATATAAGTGAATTGCGATTATCAAAGGTTGAGTTATATATAGTGTTTTTTTTTTTTGTTCAATTTTTGTATACTTTTTTCATATGTTTTTCATCACCCCAGACCTATGAATCATACATTATAATGGGATTAAATATTGATTTAAAGATAATGAGTTTATTGTGCTGTGAAAATTTGGATTTAGTTTCGGATAGAGTGTGCATATCGTTTTATTAATCTTATACAGAGTTTTCCCAATATGAACATTTAAGTAAGTTTCCTATCTAGATGAAAGCCAAGATATCGTATTCTATTTAACAAAAGGATGTCAGTATTGTTGCAGTTTAGATTACCATTTGGCAAATATTCACTTTTCCTTTTTCTTGTGAAGAAAATAGCATTAGTCTTATTGACATTTAGCATGATTTTCCATTTTTTATAGTATAAATTTAGTTCAGTCAACGAGCTTTGGAGGGTGGTGTGTATACCTATGTAATTTATACCTTCACAATAAAGCGCAGTATCGTCTGCAAAAATAGAAACAGTGCAGCTGTTAAGTACAGGTACATCATAGATATATAATTTATATAATATCGGCCCTAAGACCGATCCTTGGGGTACCCCAGCACTAATGGTTTTAGTATCCGATTGAATGCCATTTAATTAAATAGAAAAGTGTCTGTTTCTAACGAAGCTTTGTACGATTTTTGTTAAGTAGATAGGTGTATTCGTAACCATTAATTTATGTATTAAACCATCATGCCATACTTTTTCAAAAGCTGCTTGTATATCTAAGGCAATCCAACTGATTTTTTATCTTGCAAATTTTGTTTTATAATGGAATGTGTTTCGAGATGAGAGTTAAGTCTCACCTTCAAAATTTTTACAAATATTTTCGAGAAGCAGCATAACAAGCTGATGGGGCGGTAGTTTCAGTTGAATCTGGTGATTTTCCTGGTTTGCAAATGGCTATGATTTTGGCAACTTTCCACGATTGGGGAAATAACCAATTTGAAGTGAATAATTAAAGATAAGGGCAAGAAAACGGATGACATTAAGTGGAAGGTTTTTTATACACATATTGGGAAGATTGTCCGGAACAGGAGATTTCTTTGTCCCAAGCATAAAGATAATACTATTTATATCATCATTTGATACAGAAGGCACATCAAATGATCGATGATTGTTAAGATCACTGATGGAAATCATTCTATCTGGAAGACATTCCGTAATTTTATGTTTTTCTTGAAATATTTCTTCAAGTATATTTGCTTTTTCTTGTCGAGTAGAATACGTTTTGTCATTGTATTGAAAACTTGGAATAAAGACATTTTTGTTTTTAGTTAATTTAGTTATTTCCCAGAAACTATTGGAATTTTAATCTAGGTTCGCAAGCTTTTCGTTTCAAGTAGTATTGTTATGAGCAAAGATTTGACATCTTATTTGATATTTTAGCTGACTTAACTGAGCTTTATACATAGGTTACCTTGTTCTAATCCAACGTCTATTCACTACTATATTTCTTATTTTAATAAGCTCAGAGATGTGATTAAGTAACTTTTTGGAGAGTTGCTTAGATGATTTTTTCGGAACTGCAATGTCAAGTGCAGCAGTTACTTCTGTTTTAATTAAGTCCACCATTTTATCTATCAGCTCTATAGTAGGAGAAGCAATGAAATCAGAATGCATTTGACTAAAGTTTAGGTTCAGGGATTCCTTGAAAATTTTCCAATTAGCTTTAGAATAAACTGGAAACTGTAGTAACATATAAATTTGATTTATCCTAATAATATATACGCGTTCCATTTGTGCTACTTGAATTCGGTTTTCTCTTTTGTTAAAATTTTGTACTTTCATCATATATGCTTTAGAGATTTATTAGACGCTTTCATTAAAACTTATAAGATCTTAGGTAGAAGTAAATCGAATGTCAAACTTTATGTTGTAATTAGTTGTTTTGGAAAACTTCATCATACAAAAGAAAGCTAACGGAGGAAGGTGCAAAATTTTGTAAATCTATGCATCTATATTACAAATTATCATACAAAATAAGGTATTATTTGTTGAAAATCGAGTTTAAAAAAAAGAGTTTTGAAAGGCGTTAACCGATTTTGTTTTTCCGTAGCAGTTGCACCTGCTTTAGAAAAAATCGGTTCAGATGGTACAGAAGTTCTTATTAAGAAACATTTTCATTCCCAAGTGTCAACCACATTTCTTTTCAATTAGTGGGCCGGAGTACTGATGAAGTAGCTTAGTTCGTCTTGAGGATGTTGTAAGTCATTGTCTTTTTTGCTTCGCTTGTGTGCCATGGTCTTATGGGGAGCTCATTCGTCTAACTTATTATCACCAGCAAAAGACGTTTCACTTCCACTCCCAATGCTGTCGTCTGTATGTTCAATTTCAGCCATTTCTTTTAAGTATCATAGCTGTGGACAAAGCTATGGGATCCAGAAAATGTTTATTTTGAATCTTGGATCTAGTAAAGTTGATATTGCCAGTAGTAATGAATGTTCTATCATCATAATATAAATTCGGCAACAGGTTTTTTATGACAAATTTTACGCCTAACGTCTCAAATCGATTTTGATAAAAAATATACCATTCGATAGGTTTTCATTTGTAGATGTGCCGAATATTTTTTTATTAAAATCTGTTAGATATTTTTGGTGTAAAAACAATAAAAAGTTTTCACAAATACAACTATAAGGAAGCCATACACACCTACACTCTACACAAACACATGATCTTCATCTCTCTCTCTCTCTCATGCACATAAAGCAATGTTCCTGGGCAAATTGAGGTATGTGTCTAAGCGCGGAGGAAAAAAAAAGGAAGAAGAATCAACGATAATTCTGCCACGGGGTCGTTGTGTGCAATGATTGTATATAAAAGAAATCTATAAGTATCTATATCTATAAATCTTAGAAAAAAAAATCCACAGATATGTTTATCCGTCTGTCTGTTTGCTAAAAACTCAAAAAGTACTGAACTCATTTTCATATTGTTTTCACCAATAAACGAAGTGATTCATAAGTAACCTTTCTGTGTTTGTTTCATACCAATCGGTTTTGATGCTTTGCTGCTTCTTGAATTTTGTTTGTTGTTGTTATTGTTGTATTTATTCCTGTCATTTATTGATAACTGAGTACTTACAAGAGTGTTGACTTCTTTGTTCTTTTGTTTCTGTATATAATGAGAGCGGGGCAAGAGAGAGAGATAATGTGTTTCATTGTTTGTGGTTCTTGAATTTTATGTGTTGTTGCTATTGCTGAATTTACTCCTTATTTACTAAAAACTGAGTACGCACATGAGTTTTGCGATCTTTGTTATTTCTTTTTTTCTGTATATCGCTCATTTATTGCAAGGCTGTCATAACGATGCAGTATTCGTTACATCATTATTTACATTGTGTACACATTTTATATTAATAAATTACATAGATTACGCGTGAAAAGAAACTTTTACTTCTATAATTAGCCAATTTGTATGTAATTTGAAAACTTTCAACGCAATTTTTCGAAACGCTTTGTTTTGAGTTTTGAGATCGGAATAGGATACTCTCTCGATCTTTGTTGTGTTTTAGTTCACAAACAAAAAAGTTAAGTTGCAATTGTGTGCAATTAGAAATTGTTGTTGTTGAAGGGAAGCACGATGGTCGCGGGGTATCCGAGTTTTTGTTCATCTTCCTTCGCGTATTTCGTTTTTTGTTCATATTTCGCTTATTTGACTTTTGAGGAGTGGGGTGAAGTGAGGTAATTTATTTATTCTGTTTTGAGTCCATTCTTGCACACTTCTAAAATGAAGTGGGTGTTTTCCTATACTAAACAAAATTTCGAAGTGAGTGGATGCATCGCGCGTTGCCTATTTTGTCTATTGGCGAGTGATACATATATGTACATAATACATATAAGTGTACATGATATATTCGCTGTTGGTTACAATTGCTGTAAGCATTTTTTATACAACATATAATTGTTGTCTACAATATTTTTTGCAAATAGGTTGTGAAAAGGTTTCCTTTTTGAGTATTGCCTAATTAGGTAAGTCAATATTTAGGATTTTTTTTTAAATAAGTGTTTTTTCAGTGTATTTTATGGAAGGTTGCAATTGTATTGGTGTCGCATTCAAAAGTCGCATTTCTGTTTTGCGTTGCTGCTGATACCAATTCTTAAAATTGATTTTTGATGTCTTTGTGATATTTTTAGGGTAAAATTTCTTATTAAAGTACACTAAGTAATCATGCATCGACGAAGACAAAATATGGGAAGCAGTATGCCAGCTGGCAGTAGAGATGTCGTTTGATTCAAAGTAACGAATATGATTTACATTAGACCGTGAAAGACATGTTTCCCAAAGAGCATAAGTATTGTCGGTGGATCGTAGAGTTCGTTTGTCATTAGACCGTGAACAACATATTTCCCAGAGAGCGCGACAGTTGCCTGTAGAACGTAATGTCCGTTTCTATTTAGTCCGTGATAGGCATATTGCTCAAAAGGAAACAGACACGTCTGAAGATAGACAACTCCGATTACGTAACGATCGTGTTTGGCAAAGAAATTCGAGGACTAATGTACAAACTAATAAGGGTACAACACAAAGTATCAATAGATGGTCCATTAAAGGATATTCTGCAATGAATAACGATTCAACAATTGATTACAGACACGATCCGGTGATACCTATAGGCTCACCTTCTGTTGTTTGTTACTACTGCTCAGCTTTGAGATGGAAAGATGAGTGCAAAGGTATGTTGTTCCAATGGCAAGATAAAACTAAACGACATAGTTGCACGACCAGATCCATTAAATTCTCTGCTTGGCAGAAATCATATTTGCAAGATTGAAAATAAAACACATTAAAAATATTTAAGTAAAATGAAGATCTTTTTCATTTCATTATACTCTACACGAGAGTGAGTAGTATTATAAGTTTGTCATGAAGTTTGTAACACACAGAAGGAGACATCGCAGACCACATCTTTATATATATAATTCGAATGTACAAAATTTTGTGACTGTTTTGCTTCTATACGGCTAGACCAATTTCGATAAACTTTATTTTGTTTTACTTATGGGATCACCAAGATGGTTTATGCATCAGTTGGACCCGGTAGGTGGCGCTGTTGTCGAGATAAAAGCACTTTTTTACCAAATTTGTAACAGTTTTTATCTAGCGCCCACTATACTAAGCCGATTTAAATAATTTTTTTTTTTTTTAATGACAAATAAATCCTTATGAAAAGAGTTGCATACTTATTTTTTTTCAGTTTTTAACTTTTAATATACTATTTTTAAGTATTAAGTTTTTTGAAAACCACTGCAAGACCAAGAACAAAAAGTTTTGTACGTGTTTTCGTTTTTAATGCTTTGGTTGTTCTTATTCTTCTATTTTTTCTGTCGTAGTACGCACTTTTTGCGCTCTTCGTTTCTGTATTTGATGTTCATTGAGAGTGGGACAAGAAGGAGACAGTGTGTTTCGTTGTTTGTGCTTTGCTTTGTTTGTGTTTCGTGTTTGAGGCTATTGATTATCACAACGGGGCCGCAGCAAAGCGCGCCGGGCTACGCTAGTAAAGTATATATGTATATTTGTGATTAGCTCGATGAGACAAGTTGATTTAGCCATGTGCGCATGTCCGTCTGTATGTATGCAAGCCAGTCTCTCAGTTTTTGAGTTATAGCTATTTCACTCTGAGCATCCAAAGCTACATTTCTCGAATGCTGCATTGAATGCTACTTTTGTCAACAACAGGTAAAATGGCGTAATTTTGTAGTTGTTAATGTAGTAGAAAATGCAGCATGCGATAAGAATGCTACTAAAATGCTGTTTGTGAAATTGGTCACTCTACCCAGTGCTGGGTAATTGTTATTGAAGAAATATTTTCTTCTCACGCGGCGAGTATGTATGTAAGTTATTAAGATGAAATTTTAAACACAATACTAGCGTAGCCCGGGGAGCATTTGCTGCGGTCTCGTCGTGATGTTAGTGTGCGATTTTTGTAGTCATTGTTCCTTTCTCGCTAAAATTTTGTCCACGCACTTTTTATACTCTTCACGAGAGTGAATAGTATTATAAGTTTGTCATGAAGTTTGTAATATACAAAAGGAGACATCGCAGACCACATGAAGTATATTTGTGATAAGCTCGATGAGACGAGTTGATTAAGCCATGTCCGTCTGTTCGCAAAACTAGTCCCAGAGATTTTTTTACATAGGTTTCTTTTTACCAAACGCTGAACATTTGTCGGAATCAGCCGAATCGGACTACTAGGGAGGGTACCTCCCATACAAACCCCCATTTAAATTAATGTTCTTATTAGAAAAAAGAGGGATGTGGGAGTAAATATATTGGATTGGTCACCTCAAAGCTCCGATTTAAATATTATTGAGAATGTGTGGGCTTATATAAAAAGAAAAAGAAGTCTATGTTTAATAAGAACGCGCGAGGAGACAATCGCTGATGTCGAAAGCCATTGGGAAGGACATTTGTCCGCAAATTTTAGTGAAATCAATACCAGTCCGATTGCAGAAAGTTATCAACGCTAAAGGAGAGATCATTTTTTATTAAATTATGCCTTCATATTTGTAAATTTATCTTAATATATATTTTTTCCGACAATATTTTGTCAAAATACTTTTTTCTCCATACATTTTTCAAAAATAATTTTTAATTTCTTAATTATAATATTGAATTGAACAAATAAATGTTTTTTTGTAAGCTTATTATTAGACGATTATCATGGATTTTTCTTAAATTTTTTCTATCATTAAAAAGAAAGATACACACAAAAATTTGCGATTTTTTCTTTGTCAAAATACTTTTTCCGACCATTGTACATACGAGGGGTACTTTTATATATTTCGGGAATAGCTAATAATAACAAACATTTTTAAACGAAAACGGCTGTATTGTTTTTCAAAATATTCACCATGATGATCAATGCACTTTTGCATTCGTTCAAACCATTTGTCATAGCAGTTTTTCAATTCCTCTTGAGACACTTCTAAAACATGGTTTTTGAACGCTTCAACTGCTTCTTCGGTGCTCGTAAATCGTTGACCACGCAGTTTACCTTTGATATTCGGGAACAAGAAGAAGTCATTGGGTGCCAAATCAGGACTCTACGGAGGATGAGTCATCAATTCAATGTTTGGACTGTTCAAAAAATTCACCTGTTTGACGAGATTTGTGAGAGCTCGCATTGTGATGATGGAGAATGATTCGTCTTTGGCGGTTGGTTTTGCGAATTTCTCTGAAGACTTCTGGCAAACAAATGGTCATGTACCACTCAGAATTGACCGGCCTACGTTGCTCAAGCGGAACAGTGGCCACATGACCCATTCGGCCGAAGAAACATGCGACCATTTGCTTCACAGTGCTTCGAGCTCAAACAACTATTGTTGCATTTGGCTCGTCTTGGAACACCCACACGGTCGATTGCTGTTTTGTTTCCGGTTCATACGCATATATACATGTTTCGTCACCTGTCACGATTTTATACACGTCTTTTGAAGCACCACGGTTGAGCTTTTAAGCATTTCCTTACGCCAATCGACGCGAGCCTTTTTTGAGCTATTGATAAATTATGGGGTATCCAATGACTACAAATTTTTTTTTACAACTAAGTGTTCATGCAAAATCGAATGTATTGAAGTGGAACTAATGTGCAAGGATGCCTCTATCTCACGATATGTCACATGACGATCTTGCATTATCAGTTCTTGCACTGCATCGATGTTTTGTGACACAACAACCGAATGTCAAACTTTATTATGGTGTTGCCAGATTTGAGCTATTAACATTAGTGTTGCCAGATCCCGAAATATACATAGTACCCTTCGTATAATATAATATAATAAAGATAGAAGATAAGATAAAACTTAATGTAACGAAAAATCATGTTTTTTGAGTTAGTGTCCTTTTGTAGTTAGGGTGCGATATGTTCTGCTACCCGTGCTAAGTCGGGTTGCTAGTATATATAAAATCGACAGCTTTTTTTTCTGTCTGTGCACGCTAATCTCAGAAACGGCTTAACCTATTTGAATGCGGTTTTGGCTGGTGTATTGAATGTAACATTTAGCGTTTATTTTATCGAAATCGACATAATAAATCAAAAGATATTCATATTTATTATTCTGTTGCCGCCTTTTTGACTGATTTACGAATATTTTCCTCTTTTGCTGCGCGCCAACATCAAACATCAGATAATTAGGAAAAAATTTAACAAAACACACGCTATTACAATCATATTTCGAATACCACGCGTATGAAGTCGTGGGCACAGCTAGTATAAAATAAATAATATCATAAAAAATATGAATTGGGAGCCCGTGTATATGTTGCTATTTTGCCGTGTACATTTTCTTGCTCTGTTCTTCAATTAAATACTTACGCATATGTATTTTTCGTAGCAAAAAATTAATTTAATAAGAAGCAAATACGATTTAGGTATGTGCCAATATTGAAATCACAAAACATCCTGAATATGGTGATGATATAATTCAAATACTAGATCAATTAATTGGTCAAGAAAACAATATAATTATTGACATTTATGGAGATATTACGGAAAATATTGACTCTGAGCGAATCTTAAAATTGATTAAATTAGCACCAAATAATGAAGCTTGCACGATGGTGAATAATGATATAATATTGTTAATCGGATGCCAGGCGAAAAGAAAATATATCACAGTTATGATAAAATTATTGGTGATTATCAAAATGAAATTAACAATTATCCAGTTGAATTTTTGAATTTTATCAATGTCAGTGGCTTGCCGCCTCATAAGTTGACATTAAAAGAAAATTCCATTGTTCTCTTAATTATAAATTTAAATGTATCTGGAGCAGTAGTTGATGGAACAAGAATGAGAGTTAAGCGTGTGCACGACAATTCAGTTGATTGTGAAATCTTAACGGGAGTAGCACGAAGTGAGCGAATTTTAATTCCTCGCATAAATTTGACTTATACATGTGCTATTATCCCATTTAATTTCCAAAGAACTTAATTCAATTTTAATTCCAGCGTTTGCCATAACTATAAACAAGACAAAAGGTCATGATTGAGTTGGAATTTTATTGAATCGTCCTATTGCATTGAAACTGCTGCACAAAATGTTAGAAATCAATTTTTAAAATAATTACTCGAGTTATGTTCTATAATATTATACATTTATTTCATTATGAAAGAATCAATTTAAATTTTGAAAACATTTTATAGTTAATAATTTAAATGGTCGAATTTCGAACACTGGACGATCCTAGTACTAGATATTTTTGGGCAAATGCCAATATTTCACAACCCTTGATCTGGCGAAGGATCAGATAGAAATTGAGAAAATGAATACTAAAAACAAAACAGATTTCAGTGTGGAAGGAGGGCATTATGAGTTCTTGCGAATGCCGTTTGGACCGAAGACAGCTCCAGCATGGTGTATGGATACAGAATGGTATGGCAACGCCTCATAAATATAAGTAGTGTAAGTATAAGCATAAGTACGAGTATAGTATATAAACATAATCTGGCAATGATGTTATTTAGATGAGGATCATGAATAACTAGGCAATAAAAGCGAACAGACCTAATATAAAGAACGCGTGTTATATTTTTTTCTGACGGAACAATGGCTACATTTGTCTATCTCTTGATGATACGATACGATGATACGTATTATCATTTTTTCTACTTCATTACAGGAACACTGAAATTCCACTAAATTAATATTCAATAGGCTGAAAGAAGCTTATTTAAAAATTCAATCTGACAAATCAGAACTTTTAAAAAGAAGTACCAAATTCTTAGGTCATACCTAGCGTGAATTTTTTTTTTTTTTTACTCAAAGCGGGACATATTTAAAATAATGCATTTGTAGTCAACGAATAGGTCAAGTGCAGCAGATTTTATTGCGTATCATCTGAGAACACATGGACTAAATAATTGATAATGATATGAGAAGTTTCACCAGGTTGATGTTGGAGGTCTAAAATTTGTACTTGCACACCTTTGTAAGTTTGAAAAAAGCGCACTAGATTAGGATATATTTTCTTGTTACCGTGGTTTGAAGCACCGGATTAAATTGTAATAAAGTTGCATTTACCAAGATCATCTTTCAATCATCGCTGTACGCGCCAAAACATTTTCTACAATATCTTCTGTTTTCGTACGCACGCATCTAAATTTTTGATCAAAATAAGATTGGATTAGCATTGACGCATAATCGCTGAAGCATTTAATATTAATAATTAATTAATGATCGGGTATTTTGCTTGTACGCTATCATTGAACGTACGCTTACGTTTTGGCATAGTTATACAAGATTACGGGACGTATGGTCACTTTAGTCATATCATAACGGTATCTAAAACCAAACCAAACCCCAAAAAATTAGAATGTGTTCAAAATTTTCCTATCCCTAAGACACCTGAACAAATTGAACAATTCCTAGGTCTTACCGGTTACTACTGGAAATGCATTAAAGATTATTCATTGATAGCTAAACCAATGAAGATTTACCTAAAGAAGCTCGCAACAATTGATATTAACAACCCGAAATGAGCTTAAATAATTTTAAAATACTCCTAACAAATGACACAATATTGCATTACCCCGACTTCTCAAAAAGATGCACTCTCACTACAGATGCAAAGGGTAACATAAAACCCCTGAAAATCCCATATCAAGTAATGAAAACACCTGAGAAACCTAAGGAAACTATGCATATCGATGTTTACTACAATCTCGAAAAAACGATATTCCTGACAATCATAAATTCGATAAACACGCATTAAATTATAATTGAAACCTTAACTGAAATTGAATTATACGGACTAATGAATACTGGCAAAGGTACTGGTAAAACATAAATTTTAAAAAACATACACAACATGTGAAGAACATTTAAACTATTTATAAATAAAGCTAATACCTATCTTTTCAATATTCATTTTGAATAAATTCAATTCATAAATTTTTTACTTTTTTTTTTGATTTTTCAAAGTTGCACTTCACTTTTAAGCTGCTCACACTGCAAGATCCAACTAATTATATTATCTCTCTTTTGAAGCAATTCTTAAAGAGTACGGTAAAAATGAAACAAAAAGATCTTTACTTTTGAAAAGCTTAGTCTTTTACGAGATAGAAATGCCCTATTTGGTACCAAAAATTTGACTTTGATTTTTTTATTTTTGGCCTATGGCTGCGACCACTGTGCATCCTTGCGATAGGTTAGTGCATTGTTTGATATTTTCTATTAGCCGTTTCCGGCACACAAAACAAATTATTTAAAAAAAAAAAAGAATGCACATTTATTCAATTTTGCTTACCACTGTACGTACACACTAGAGACCTGTACGAATCCTTTCATTTGTCGGAAACTACTCGCATTGTGCCTGCATTCGAAACGGCAAATGAACGGATTTGTGCTGTAATTAGTACACATATATTCACAACTTACCGTTTAAATGACCCTCGCGGATTTTTATACTGTTGCGCTGCTTCGGTTAATTTTCCAAAACAAATGTTACGACTTTCACGTACCATTTTTTCATTAAATTTTTAAACTACCCATCAAAGGTATTTTCACAGGCACTCTCTCGGTATTTCCCGACACATGCAATGAATTTTTCTAATTTTAATTCCAATAATTTTAATGTTTTTAATTTCTGCAAATAGAATTATAACAATAATTTATTAATATAATTTAGTTCATCATATTGAAATCTTATCTAGAAATTTCAGAATGTAAATAGGTTACAATCTACCTATCTATATACATATATAAAATTGAATGTATGTATGCCGCTTATGGATCTCGAAACTGCTGCACCGATTTTGATGAAATTTGGCATATCTAGCATAGTCTTGAGAGTGCTGTGCGTAGCGATTGCAAATGATTCGTCTAATTTTTCATAAGAACGAGGACGGTTCATTAAGTACCCGTGTTAGAAATAAAGACACCATTTTTTTCAAAAAATGTTTTTTATATTTCAACATAGTCCCCTTTTAGAAAGATACACTTCTCCCAACGTTTCGGAAATTGTCGAACTCTCCAAAATACGCCTCTGTTTCGGCGATGACTTCCTCGTTTGAGCTAAATTTTTTTCCCGCGAGCCATTTCTTCATGTTAGGGAACAAGAAAAAGTCACAGGGAGCCAGATCGGGTGAATACGGGGGGTGCGGCAGCGATTCATAATGCCATTCATACAGTTTGGCGGAGACAAAACCAGATGAATGTGCTGGTGTCGTATTGTGATGAAACAACAACTTTTTTTTTTCGCCAAATGCGGCCGTGTCTCCTTTAATTCTTTGTCGAAGCGGTCCAATAACTCACTGTAATATTGTCCAGTTATCGTTCTCCCTTTTCCTAAAAAATCCACGCTCTTCGCATCCCAAAAAAATCGTCGCCATGACCTTACCGGCCGATTGGACCGTCTTCGCCTTCTTTGCTGCAGATTCACCGGAAGAAATCCATTGTTTTGATTGTTGCTTAGTTTCTGGTGTGTAATCAATCCAGGTTTCATCAACGATGACAACTCGATGCAAAAAGTCCTTCGGATCTCGCTTAAATTGCCCCAAACACTACTTCGAAGTTAACAGCCGATCCGCTTGTTGTGCAGCGTGAGCAGTCGCGGCACCCATCGGGCCGACAATTTTGTCATCGCCAACTTATCATGTAAAATATTAATTGCCGTTCCGGTCGACACACCTACGGCCTTTGCTACTTCGCGCACTTTCGTTTGTCAATCAGCGAGAATCATGTCGTGGACTTTTTCAAAGATTTCCTCGGTAACCACGTCTGCCGGGCGTCCTGGTCGCTCCTCAACAAAAACGGATGTTCGCCCACGTTTAAATTCGTTGAACCAATATCTAACTGTGGTCATAGATGGCGACGTGTCCCCATAAACAGCATCCAACTTTGCGTTTATCTCATCGAATTTTTGCCCATCCAAAAACAAAAAGCGAATTACTGAACGATACTGCTCTTTTTCCATTTTAGCGAAAATCACGAAACACGTCTGACTCGGATGGCTGCCAAATCGACACTAACCTATCAATCAGTCTGAAATTTGCATTAGCGTCGTCTGATAGATGGCAGCACACGATGATAACACTAACTTCACTTCCTCTACCGTCAAACACCGGTACTTAATGAACCGCCCTTGTATTTCAATTGCCACTCAAAGTACTAATACCAGCGAAAAAAAAAAGTAATTCTATTGCTCCGCAAAGTACTACTACTAGCGAAAAAAAAAAAATAATAAGTAAAATATTAAATAAAAAATGCCACCAAATAAAAGAAATGAATGTAGAGCATATTGATGGACAAAATTTTTCATATAATGCTTAGGGGGAGTAACTTTACAAATCGCTCACGAAACTTTTTTCCGGTTATATAGCGAATGGAATAATAAAATATGTTTATTCCCGTGAATTATTAAAAAACAATGACTACAATCACGCACTAACAAGCACTAAGACGGGGGCGCACGCAGCATGGCACGCCGGAGCGCTAGTTATATATAAAATTCGAGTGTACGAAATTGTGTGATTCTTTCTCTCCGATTTTGATGAAATTTTGTTTGTTGTACTTATGGGGTCACCTAGATGGGTGTTAGCTACAGTTGGACCTGATAGTTGGCGCTGTTATTGATTTTAATTTTAATTTTTTTTTAAAACAACAAATAAATGCTAATAAATCGAGTTGTACACCTATTTTTCGTTTTTTTTCATTTTTTGAATTTAAATATACTATTTTTAAGTACCAAGTTTTTGCAAAATCACTGCAAAACCAAGCACAAAACGTTTTGTACGTATTTTCGTTGTTTATGCTTTGGTTGTTGTTATTGTTTTATTTTTACAAAGTACAGTGAAGATATTTATTGTTGAACCAGTGCATTTAAGACGACTTGTGTCAATTTTGAGTGGTATTTACTGTAGTGGAAACAAAGTGAAAAAAAAAATTATTTGTTGTTGGCGTCATAAAGAAAGTAGAAAAGAAAACAAAGTGAAGTAAATGGTGCATTTATTTGATTTGTTTATTCTTTTTATTATAAATATAAGGAATTCAGAGAAAATAAATACATTTCGGCATTACAATTTATATTGTATACAAGTGGCATAATTAAACAAAGTAAAGAAAAAACCAGAAAAAAGGATATCATTGGCTATGCCAAAGATGTAATACTCTTCACGCTCCTCCGGGTTGCATCCAACAATTTTATTGTACATTTATTCTTTAAAAGTTTGCCATTTAATTTGGGTTTGTATGGGAGGTACCCCTCTTGGTAACTCTAGAATCATGATATTTACATGGTTGATGAATATGGATCAGAAACTTATAGGGTCCAAATTTTAGTTCAATACGTTAAAAAACAAAAAACTTTTACTAACAGGAACATTAATTTAAAGGGGGGTTGTATGGGATGTACCCCACCTGGTAGCCCTAGGATCATGAAATTTACACGATTTATGGCTATAGATTACAAACTTATAGTGTTCAAAATTCAGTTCGATACGTTAAAAAACAAAAAACTTTTTCTAACAAGAAACATTAATTTAAAGGGGGGTTTGTATGGGAGGTACCCCATCTGGTAGACCTAGGATCATGAAATGTACACTATTGATGGCCATAGATTACAAACTTATAGTGTCCAAATTTCAGTTCGATACGTCAAGAAACAAAAAACTTTTTCTAATAAGAACTTTTATTTAAAGGTGGGTTTTTTATGGGAGGTACCCCCCCTAGTGGTCCGATTCGGCTGATTCCGACAAATGTACGAAATTTCAGCTAAGCTCAAGAACTGAGGGACTAGTTTACATACATACAGACAGGCAGACAGACGGATAGACGGACATGGCTAAATCAACTCGTCTCATCGAGCTGATCACAAATATATATACTTTATGTGGTCTGCGATGTCTCCTTCTGTGTGTTACAAACTTCATGACAAACTTATAATACTATTCACTCCCGTAAAGAGTATAATTACAATAAAAAGTGAAGTTTTAAATTTTGCAATTCTTTAATTCTTTCTTCGCAATTTCGTAGAAAGTCGTACAGCGTTCTTCTTGATACATACTTCACAAATCATAATAATGCCAAACACTTTGAAATTACATATTTCCTATTTCAGACTCAATTTCATATGATAACCTAAACGTCACTCGGAAAGAGCTGTTGCGAAGGGCAAGTTATGTGAATAAGAAGCTTTTACATGAAAGCGATTACGTTAAGAGATAACAAGGATAGTCATCTACGGATTTTTTTTTCTTTCTTTTTTTCATAATAGTAAACTAGAACCAGTGAAATAAAACCGGTGCAGAATCAGTTAAATAGAACCGGTGCACGGTAATGCAGGCGGATCCAATTGATTCCTTCCAATGGCATCCCCATGTTAAATCTACCGGTTCTTTGCATTGCAAGAACCATATATAGAATCGCTTGGTGGTGCAAAGTGGCTAGCCCAGAACTGGTTTTGAACCGGTGCAACATACTACAGGGGAATATCATTTTTTAGACATTCGTGAATGCGATGCAAATGTCGGGAAATTTGCGACTATTCGCAGCATCACTAATAAAGTAGCAGATATTTTTGCGGATGCGAATATGAATGTGAATATCAAGAAATATGCGAAATATGAATGCTGAAGGAAGCACAACGTGCTCTGGCTTCCTTCTCTAATTTCCATAAAGTAATTTGCAATATCCTTCAACATTCATTTCAGACGAGCATAGTCCGGATAGTGTTCCTGTAAAGTTTGGGACGAATCGGACTTGCTGTTGTCGAGAGATTGGTTGATAAAATTTTGCATATAAAGCTAGAGACATATGTATTTTAAGTAAATCAAGTCGGCTTTGTGAAATATATCAGATAATTATGTCAATATTAATAATTGATTCATCTGATTTTCCAAAAGTATTTCAAATGCTGCGCAATTTGCCTTTAGGAGATTTGAAATCTTCCATTTTTTTAGAGCCGATTTGGTTAAATTCTCCCTTATGTAAAGTTATTAAATTTAAAAAAGTACCAACAATTGTAGTTTGTTTTCCACTGCAATCTTGAAAAAATTCAACATTACATTTTACCAAAATGTTTCTAAAATTTCAACAAATAAAACCAAGCAGCAAAACAACAAGCAATTCTGGATATGGCATATTGCTTGCATTTAATTTTTGTCATTTTCGAAGATTCGAAGTTGTCTTCAATTCTATTTATTGATATGATAGAATAAAGTACAAATGTTAATACATGTGTCATTTTTTAGAACGTAATTAGTTTAACAAAAAGTTTTAATAATCGCATTGGGAAAGGTGACATGTCTGCATATTATGTACGTGGTCGAGAGTGCACAAAATAATATAAGAAGGCTAAAATTTGGAAAAGTGCAATATTTAGCAAAAATGTAAGTATTATTAAGTTAACTCGATGAAATTGTAAATAATGTATTTTACAAATAGTGGAAAACATAGATCAGTGGACTTATTCGAGTGTTTTGGTGAACAAACAATTAAATTAAATGCATACAGTGTAAACTCCATAAAACGTTACTCGACTTAATGAAAAACACACTAAAACGACGAAATTACTTAACTTCCGTTGGTTTACCTTGTTATCCGTACAATGCTTTTCTTCTCTCCATCTAACGGCAACTCTCTTAAAAATCGTTATATAGAGTTTACACAGTATTTTGAATTTGTATGCTTGCCAATCACACGAAACTCAGACAAAAATCGATCAGCTATTCCTTCGACAATAAAGTTCGAAAAATGAAATATCCTGTTGTTCTATGGAACAGAGGGCTTCTTTTGGAGATTTCGATTCCATGTCACCGATGTATATTTAGTAAAGAGCTGCACAAAAGGTTCTATTCAGTACACTTCACTACTGTACAGTAGTGCCTAGCACTATATTTCAGCGTAGCATTGACATCAAATTAGGAATGTTCTAGTTAAAATTTTGACAGCAAAACATATAATGGACCATTTGAAAAGTTTATTGCTATAGTGCTTGAGTTCTGTTATGAACAGAGCTCGCAAAAAAACACATCAGTTTTATTTTCTGCTAAAAAAAATATTGTTGAAAGAGATCCTACTACTATTATAAAGGCGAAAGTTTGTAAGTATGGATGTATGGATGTTTGTTACTCTTTCACGTAAAAACTACTGAATGGATTTGAATGAAACTTTACCACAATATAGCTTATACATCAGAATAACACATAGGCTATAGCTTATACATCAGAATAACACATAGGCTACAATTTTTGAGGTTTTTAATGTGAGGTCGTAAAAAAAACACATTTTTTGCGCTTACATTGCAAACGCTGACTGAATCCTACAATAATGCATAATTGTTGGACATGAGATTCTGACTGATGAGATTTCATTTTTTTGTCATCGCTGAAAAAATCATGTCCTTTTCTTGTTTCTCTCCTTGTCATTCACTAATAAATTTAAAGAGAAAATCATTTGGTATGCATACACCTGTTTGTGCCTCTGCTTGTGCGCTGCAGTCGATTATTCTTTGCAAGCCATGCACACTGGTCGGAATTGCGTTTTTTTTTTTTTTTGTCATAAAGTCAAAATTTTGATGATATATTTTTATTTTAACTAAATATTCTTTAAGTCAAGCTATAAATAATTTGAATTTAAAAATGATCTCGGTGCAACCATATTACTTTACTAGGATTGTAAAGTGCACTGTATGAACAGGTGTACTGGCAAAATGTTTGTTGTGATTAAAAAATTATTAGATTTTATGCTAAAAAACGGCAATTCCGATCAGTATTTTTGTTTCGTTTTCTCCTTCCACAACAACATTTCAATGAGAGTTTTGGCAAGAATTCTCACTGACAGACCGTTCTTGTTTCTCATCATGAGGCAAGAAGCTAACAACTTTTGAACCGTTTGCTGCAATTTTTGCACTCTCTCTCCGAGTAGGCTATACTGAAAATAAAAGAAGACCTCAATTGCGAGCTCTGATTTTGGACCAAAAAATCAAAACAAAGCACGCCCTGAAGTAAAATAACGAGAAATTGAAC
The DNA here is from genome assembly GCA_037043315.1 of Amiota communis. Classification (NCBI taxonomy): domain Eukaryota; kingdom Metazoa; phylum Arthropoda; class Insecta; order Diptera; family Drosophilidae; genus Amiota; species Amiota communis. The sequence continues at coordinate 121,172 of JBAMAV010001194.1, read as the reverse complement.
CAAGCCCCGAGTGCACTAGAACATTTTCCAATTTAATTTTTTATTATTTTTATCTTTTAATTGTTATTTTATTTATTTTATATGTTATAAAATAATTTTTAAACCAATATTACTTTTTCTAATAAGAGACTGAAAACACATACATCCCTGATATATTCAAAACACCAGAAAACAAGCGTTGTCATATTCCATAATAATAAGAATTGAAGTTTGGTGCTACTTCATTTTTGTTCTACTAGATTTGATTCTACTTCAGTTTTGTAGTACTTCAGTTTTGTTCTATAGTTCTAATGCTTGAATGTTCTATTGCTTGTTTATACAGTATTTGTTCGCACATCAAAAACTTTGTACACCACAGTATTTGTTTTGTTGAAACAGAACATGAGAGACAGTATTTGAAAATACAAGCAATGGCTTACAAAAAAATCTTATAGTGCTTGCGCACTAGTAATACTCTTCACGCTCCTATGAATAAGAATACAGAAATATATTATTGATTTGACTTACGTTTAGGGTGGAGTCAATATACATACTAATTTCAAAACACCTAAAGTCACATGTAGATATGTAATACTGACCCTATAAAATAAGTGGCATATGTAGATGGCGCATACATAGTGTATTTATTTATATATAACAAATAACTGTCAATTTAGAATTAACAATACTAAACTTAAAGTAGAAATAAAACCAGAAAGAAGGTTATGATTAGCTATGCCAAAGATGTTATATTCTTCACGCTCCTCCGGGTTGTATCCAACCGAACGGTGACAAATGCCAGATATCAGATATGCTTCCTTTCTTAACATCACTGTCACTGTTTGAGTAGCAACATAGAACACAGTTTGAGTATCAAATGTGAGCACAGTTTAAGCGGTACAATACAGTTTTGTATGTAATTTTTTTTTATATTTGGGTTTTGTATGGGAGGTATCAGTAAACAGTGACAGTGATTTTAAACTGTGATTAAGTCACAGTCATTTGAAGGGAGAGACACAGCTTACTTGATTGATTATGACTAACTTTGATTCAGTTTCTCCCTAAACTGTGATTACCAATCACGGTCTAAACAAAGTGGACTATGTCTTCCCTTCATATGACTGTGACTCAATCACAGTTTAAAATCACTGTGATTTTGATATCACTGTTTAGCTCATCTCTACCACCATTCAAATTTTTGTGCTTTTTAGATTTTTTTTTTTTTTTGTTTTTCGACGTATCAAACTGAAATTGGAGTGATTCGAATCATGGCCCTATCTAACTCGGCTATTAGTCTCTTATTACAATCGGAAACTCTCTCTCTCTCTCTCTGTTTGTTGAGAAATGTCGCACGACGCACAGTGGTCCAATTTTTCGTTTTATTTAAATTTCAAAATTCTCCTGAAAGCTTAATATGATTTTTACATAAGGTTTTAGATGCAACTGTGATCCGCTATGAGCTTACAGAAAATTGCCTGCATTTCTTGATTTATATTAATTTGGCTGTAGAAAACGTAATTGCAATTTTTCTATTTAAATAACTTCTGTCTTTTATATTTTAAGGTATGTGGCAACCTCAATCGCTGATCTCACCAGGGACCGATAGTATGGTCCTAAGCCGATTTCAGTGATCTCAGCGCAGCCAGGCATAGCTTTAATCAACACTTCTAAAAATTCATCATTTTTGCAACACCCACTGTTAGCTTTTTCATAACCACAAAAAGTTGTGAATGAGAAACGAGAGGTTATAACATCAAAACCTGTACGAATCAACCAAGTCGTTAAAAATGAATCTCACTTAGTACGCAGTTAGTTCGAAATTAAAAAAATCTAAGTTTGTAAATGAAAAGAATTAAAGTAAAATTAAATAAAAATGGATCAAAATCACCAAAGTGGTGACCCCGCTGAATTTAACATTCGTGAAGGCTTTGAAATATTGTAAATTTTTACCTCCCAAGTGCGCCATAAAAAGTGTAACTTCAAAAAACATTAATTTTCGCAGTGTTCTCTTGTATAGTGTTTTTGTTTGACAAGTAAAAATAAAGATTAAAAGTACAGACGGCAATGAAGATATTTTCAGGGTACAAATAAAAAGCCACAACCACAGAAGGAGAAATTGAAAAGTAAAACTAGAAAGAAGGCTATCATTGGCTATGCCAAAGATGTAATACTCTTTCACGCTCCTCCGGGTTGCATCCAACCTTCCTTTATTAGCATCACATCAGTTTGAGTGGCAATTTTATTGTACATTTATTCTTTAAAAGTATGCAATTAAATTTGGGTTTGTATGAGAGGTACCCCACCTGGTAGCCCTAGGATCATCAAATTTACACAATTGATGGCTATAGATTACAAACTTATAGTGTCCAAAATTCAGTTCGATATGTTAAAAACAAAAAAATTTTTCTAATTAGAACATTGGACTCCGAAACTACTGAACCGATTATGATGAAATTTTTTATATTTATGTTATTTAGTCCAACTTTGTAGATAGGATAGCTTTTATCTAGATTATTGATTTCAATATTTTTCGATTTCAAATTAAATGTTTCTTTTTTTTTTTAAGTTCCATAAATTTTTAATAGATGGCGCTGGCTAGTTTAAAGTTGGGCAAGCAACCAATAGATGGCGCAATGTATCGATTTCTATAGTGCAAATAATTTTCACTCATTCAATAGTTTAGAACATAAACCACTGAACCTATATTGATAAAAAAAAAATACCAATTGAAAGGTATTTTTCGTTAGATGTGTCCTTAAAGTTTTTATCAAAATATCTTATCTCATTGCGGGCTAATATAAAATGAGAGAACAAAGAGACAGAATTGCTGCCAATATTCGTAGAAATTCACAAATAATGGCTGAAGCCGATACAATTGAGGTTCTGCCAATAACGCCGAGGCACAAAGCAGTTCAAGCTAGGCTACGTTTAAATGCCAAAGCAACGAATAAATGACACAGTAAAGTTTCTTCATATTATTTTGTTACAATACACTCCCATTGGATCTGCTGATCTTGGAGAGGACTTTGACAAGTTGCCTATGATTCTGGGGGTGACTTTTACATCAACTTTGCTTCAGATGATGCCGAACCACTCATTCGGTTTTTAAAGGATATACTTAACTTGCAAATGACCACAAGTCGACTCATTCCAACAACCAACTCCAAAAGTACAATTGATGCAGTCTTCCAAATATTTCTGAATTTAGAAGCAATAATGTACATATCATATTTTAGCAATCATCGACCAATAATCGCCTATATTAAAAAAATAAATTGAAATTTTGCATCAAACATTCATTAATTCATTTAGTAACATAGTCAACGTGTTTCACATCAAAGGGTCGTGAGTGTTAAGCACACTCACATATTTTTTTATTTTCTATCTTATCGAAGTGAAATTTGGACACAATAAATGTGTGACCCATATTCACTAACCATGTAAATTTCAAGATCCTCGGATTCCTAGAAGGATACCTCCCATACAAACCCAAATACAAATCAATGTTCTTATTAAAAAAATATTTTTGTTTTTTGTCTTATCGAACTTAAAATTGGAAACTACAAGTGTGTGATCTATATTCACCAACCATAAAAAGGTACCTCCCATGCAAACCCAAAATCAAATTAATGTTCTTATTATCTTTTGTTTCTCATTTTGTTTAATTAGTAGCATACTTTTGAGCAATGTTAATTTTTTTTTAAGTTACTTTTGGCGCTGATTAAATATTTCAATTTTGCGACAAAAACAAATTAATTTTAGAAAACTTCAGACAGAGGTACAAGTTTTACGTACAACAAATTTTCATAAATAGTGTTAAAACCTTGTGCGGTGGTACGGAACCCTTCGTGTGCGAGTCCGACTGCCACTTGACCGATTTTTACAAACTGCTCTCTTTACCAAGTTATTTTTAAAGAAAAAGTACAATTAAAAATGGGCAAAGGAACAAAATCTGCAATGAGCTAGAGAGCTGAAATTTTGTACATGGGTTTCTTTGTACGCAGCACATTTGTCGAAATCAGCCGAATCGGACCACTATGGGGAGTACCTCCCATACAATCCCCCTTTTTAATTAAAGTTCTTATTAGAAAAAGTTTTTTGTTTTTCGACTTATCAAAATGAAATTTGGACACTATAATCCATATTCATCAACCATGTTAATTTCATGATCCTAAGGTTACCAGGAGGGGTACCTCCCATACAAACCCACATTAAATGACAAACTTATAAAGAATAAAAGTACAATAAAAGTGCCACTCAAACTGTGTTCTTTGTTGATACGCAAACAGAGAGAATATAGTGATGCTAAGAAAGGAAACTTGGATGCAACCCGGAGCAGCGGTAAAGAGTTTACATCTTTGGCATAGCCAATGATGCCTTCTTTCTGGTTTTATTGAAATTTGAATGTTTTTGTATAATAATAAATGTATTAAAATAATGCGATTTTAATAACTTTTAATTTTTAGGTCACGGTGGACCTTTTGGTGGAAATGACCATATCGTATACCGTTTTAAATTTATAGATTACGATGTGGCAAAACTTTTGCAAGCGAGAAATAATAGATAGCTAAAATTTAGTTTAAAAAAGTCTAATTTACACGGCAAAAATAATAAGTACATTGCGTGATTTTAAACTTTATCCTTTAATTTAATTGGTTTCTTTGTTAAGGTTCGTATAGTTTATTGTGTTAAAAGGCAATTACAGTGAAATTAACAAGTAACGTTTTAATAGATGGGTCGAAATACACATTGTACCTCCGAGAGGAGAATCGTTTCGACACTAAGAATCGAAGGCAAAAGTCTTCGATCCATTGCCAAAACAATGAAACGATCATTGTTCTTTGTGCAGAATGCTTTAAAAGCTAAAAACAAATATCGAAACTTGAGGTAGGAAAAAAAAACATCGACTACAACAGATACCCGTATCATCACACTCGCTAAAAAGAACCCATTCAATGCATTTCAGCTGAAATCGACCAAGTAATTTCAGCCCGAACAGTTCACCACAGACTACAACATGCTAACCAACCTGGCCCAATAGCCCGAAGAGTTAAAAATGAGGCTAACTTTAACAAAAAAAAACATGTAAACTGGTCTGGACCAGGCGGTATTTACTATTATTATTATTCTATTTAGAAGTGCCGTAACAATTTGTGGAGTGACGAAACAAAAATAAATTTGTTTGCTAATGATTGTACTCGGAATGTTCGACGCCCCAAAGGAAAGGAATTCCACATGCGGATGTTTTTCGTGGTATGGCGTCGGACAAATTCATGGAATTTCTGATACCATGACCAGATTCCAATACAAAGACATCTTAGAAAGTATCATGCTGCTCTACGCTGAGGAAAATATGCCCCTGAGGTGGACTTTTCAACAGGATAATTATCCAAAACACACATCGAAGTTGGTCAAGGATTGGTGCAAAGACAAGAAAGTCAATTTACTAAGATGGCCAAGTCAATCAGCGGAGCTGAAGAACAGAATTGGAAACCAAAATTTCCATAAAAAAAAGGGACCAATTGTGGGAGTGTGTCCAAAAAACTTGGTTTGAGATACCACTGGAAACTTGCCAGAAACTAATAACCAGTATGCCAAAAAGGACTGAAAATATTATTCAACATAAAGAAGAATATACCGGATAGTAGAAACAATTATAATATTAAGAAAAAAAAATCTGAAAAAAGGTGAATTAGAGATATTTCGTTTACTTTTTTACTAAATTTAAGCTATCATAAAAATCCCAAATTATTTCTTGCTTGCAAAAGTTTTGACATATCGTAATCTATAAATTTAAAACGGTTTACGTTATACACATTACCAGAAGACTAAAAAAAATGTATGCATAGAAATAAAAACTGCATGTACTTATTTTTTTGCCATATGTGTATGTTGTTGTTCTACAAATGGTTTCATTTCTGAAAGGTTTCATTTAAGGCTCATTTATACTTGGCTAGTTGTCAAGCTGAAAGTCCGCGTGTTGGCTAATTGCCTTGTTTCGATTAGAGTGTTAACAAGCAAACGAGAAAAATTGACATCCGTCAAACTTTATTTATTTATTTTCAAAGTGAATGATTAATGAGGCAGCTGTGCGTATTTTTGTTTACAAAATGACTAGACAACTGAGCAAGAAGAATGTTTTGTGTGTAATCGTTACAAGCGCACTCATCAATTCGCTCGTTTGTACACTCGTTATTTTTTTTGCATGCCAACTACCCAAGTGTAAATGAGCCTTTATTTTCAAATTTGTGTGTTACAAAAATGTAATTTTTTCACACCTGGTCAACGATATAGCGTAATAATTCATATTGTAATGAAAGTTATGAGCCAAAGACGAAAATAAGCCCAACTCGGACAACCTGCAATTCAAACAAAAGTAAACAAAAACCAGGAAGAAGGCTATCATTGGCTATGCCAAAGATGTAATGCTCTTCACGCTCCTCTGGCCACTTCGATCTCAAAGAGACATTCAAATCATTAGCCAAAAGTCACTTGGTTTTCGCCAAGAGGTATGGGCTTTTCCACAGAAAGGTCAACTGGAACCAAAAATTTAAAAGTTAATAAACTAAGATTTTTTAATAGTGTATTGATTATATAACTAGCGTACCCGGCGTGCTTTGCTACGACGTGATTTTCATAAGTGCGTCATGCTATTCTTTTTTTTTTAATTGTAGTACATTGCGCAGCAATTAAAATACTTTTGAAAAATCAAACGAGTCAATTATTAATATAGACATAATTACCACCTGGTATAATTGACAAAGGCGATTTGATTGATTTTAAAATGTCTCTAAGATTAATGTGCAAACTATTATCCACCAATTTATCGACAACAAGTCTGAGTCATACCAAACTTTACTGAAACAATCTCCAGACTATGCTAGAGATGCCCTTAAAATTTCATCAAAATCGGTTCAGCTGTTTCGGAATCTATAAGTGACTTAGGTAGATACATACATACATACAGACATCCAATTTTATATATATAGACGACTAGCGAACTCGGCGTGCTTTGCTACGCTCCCCACGTGATGTTAATTCGTGATGCTGTTCACTTTATAACTGTAGTACATTGAGGAGCAATTGTAATATGTACTGTTGAAAAATCAGACGAATCAATTATAAATATTGACATAATTATATGTCTTTTGATATACACGCACCTGAGAATCCTCTCTGTTCGTGAGCAGATTAACCTGCACACTAGCCGGTATAATGACCGGCTAAAGTCTCATGTCAACAGGCTAGCTGGTCATTTTGCTATAAATACTTCCAGAAGGCTCAAGCGCCTTCACCCTGATGACCTTTGGGTAAATGGACGCCAAAGAGGACGTAGGCTTCCCTTTATTTAAACCAGACATATATTAATATAATATACTTTTTAGGCTTAAGCCACACGTCAATCTCTTGCATTTATCACATAAATTTTTTATATCCATTATGTTGGAGGCTGATTTTTGTTCAACATTAAATGATAATATATATATATAAAAAAAGCTTTATATGCTAAATTTTATCCACCAATTTTTCGCCAATAGCAATTCCAATTCGCACTAAACTCTCCAGAGAATTTCATCAAAATCGGTTTAGCAGTTTCGGAATCCATAGGGAGAAAACATATACATACAATCAATTTTATATGTTGTATGTATGTATATTATAATATATACATATATAGAAGATATCTATCTTATAATAAAAATAATAATTATATCTTCCATCTATATATATATATGGCATATGGGCATTTCCACAGCATCAAAGTCGTACGCTTTTAAAGTGGAAAAACAGTTAGTGTTTGACACATTTTCTTTTATTTCTTTAGTTTATCTAATAGTTCTTTGGGAGCACTACATTTAGTGAAAAGGTTGATTCCAGACGTTATTTTGGTTCTGAAGTACAGGCAAAGTAAAAGCGATTCAAACGAGACAAAAAACAGAAGTGGGTTTCGTGGTCATCGACAAAAATCAAAAAGGCAGCGAAACCTTCCAAAAAATTTTAGTGTAACTAATTTTTAAATATTAAGGAATAATGTCACTTTATTTAACATTTGGTTTTATCGAAAAATCTTCTATGATTCTTTTTTGGTAAAAGATAAAGTGATTTCATACGTGACATATATTTCCACAATGGTTTCTTTCAGGCAAATGTTCATATTTTTGTTATTAAGCTTTATTTATAAAATCAAATAACAATTATTGTTGAATTATAACTAATATCAATTAAACATAGAAAATAGGAACCAATAAGTAGTAAAAAATTGTATATATTTTTCTTAACAGAATACGCAGTGCGAGCTGCTTTAATTTGATGTCCGTCACATGAAAAGCTGTGTAGTTTTTTAATTCCCTGGATATTTAAGGAGTATTTCCATTTTATAACTAATTGTAGTGAAATTTTCCTAACCTGGTCCGAAGAGATGTACAGAATTTGAATACCTTTAATTCTATAATTTGCACATTCATTCCATGTGAAGTTGCGAAGTATATCCGAATCCTTCTAGAAAATCGAAGAGGCTCGAAACGATAAAATTGTTTTTGAACTACGAGCTGCTTCCATCTGAGAAAAGACATTCGCAAACTTTCCATATTGACTTTCCCTAAAAAACAGCGAACATCATCTTTGCTGTGGCTTAATTTGTCATTGACGATAGCAAATGATTTTGTTTCTCTCATCAAATAACATGGTGTCATTCCTGCCAGCAGCTTGCATGCAAACATTATCACTAATAAAGAAATTTTGAACTTCTCGTATTTGCTCATTGTTACAAAAGATGCTAGATTCTGATTCTACCTCCTCAGTTGATGGTTTCTTATCAATTTTAAGTTTTTTCTCCAAATCATTTGGCAATGCTGCCTCGACTTTTTCACCGCTTTTGCAAATGTTTGCCTACACGTATAATGCGCACACGGGCTATTTATTTTATTGTCTTTTTTTTTCTCCCGATAGATAGATAGTAAGGCAGAGACTTATGCGATCCTTTTCTCTCTTGACTAAAAGCATATCTTTATTTGTTTTAGCTAATGTTTACTATTGTGCTCTATTTCTTTGACTTCGTTCTTTGTTTTTTTTGGCGGTATACGCTCAATCTTAACGGGTCTTCTTTCAAAGCTTCCCCCCACCTATCCAAGCTTTTTTTTCTTATGTTTAGAAGAGCTTTCGTTCATCTATATACAAAAGTCTACATATTTATAATCTCAAAGTTTCACACTTACGACTCAAACGTGACCAAATTCAAATAGCTCTAAATTTTATAATAATTTTTTGGCACTCGGTGTTTTTTTTCTTATTTATATACACAAAACTCTGTTTAAAGAAAATTTTGGACACACTTGCTGCTGTTATCAATCCCGAAATGAAAACAAATGATGTTTTTCGGACTCAAACGTGACATTAGAAGATGAACTAAAGCAAATTGCAAATTTACCGTTGATCGAGATCGGAATGATCTCTTTGCATTTTTTTTAGTTAATAGATGTTCTTAGAGACATTTTGTGGAATGACAGTTTATATTGTAACTCTCTTAAAGATGTAAATACTAAAGAGAAAAAGCTTTGAAAAATGCCTAACAACGAGAAATTGCATTCAACTAACTTTAAAGTCGATTTGCTCAAAACATAGTAAATTAATTCAAGTGAAAATCGTTTGAATTAATAAAATTTCAATATTTTTCTTGAATAATATAATTCAATAATGATTGTTTAATAACATTTAATTTTTCGGTCGTGGTTGACATTTCTGTGGAAATGCCCATATATATATATGTATATAAATGAATCTCTTAAAAGTGTTGCTACGCACCAAGCTCGAGAACGGCTGGACCGATTTTGATGAAATTTGTTGTTGTACTTATGGGGTCGAGATATGGATGGTTATTAGATACATTTGAACCTGATACGTAGCGTAGTTTTTTAGATACATATCGTGTTGCATACTTATTTTTCACTTTTACGTTTTTATGTTTTGGTGCTTTATGAATTATGTATTGTTGCTTTTATTGTAAATAAATCCTAGGGAATTGATTTTTTGCGGGATGAATCTTGAAAACCCATGTTTCTCACATTGCCTGTTGCCTTTTCTCGTGTTGGAAAATCTTCAAATTTGTTTCTTTACGGACCAGATTATCAAACAATAAATGATTACGAAAGTGTGTTGTAATGAAAATACATAATATTTCAGAGCACAGAGCTCTTCAACTACCATCTCCAACCTTCATCAGAATTGTGTGGCTCTTCATCAGGGGCGTAGCAACATGCGGCAGGTGTTCCAATATTGGGTCGATAGAAAAGTAACTTCCGAAAATTTGAATTGCTAGATTTAAATAGCTACATCTCTGTAAGTATTAATCCGATCTGGGAATGCCACACAACAATGAAAAGGTGGCAACTTTTATTTTACTGTGTTTCTATGAAAAAGGTTATCCTGCAGCGAAAGCTCATCAAAAAATTTGTTCACATCATGAAGAAGGTATTTATCAGAAAGATCAGAACATGGAGTGCGCGATTTCGTTCGGGAAATTTCGATGTGAAAGACGCGCCTCGGTCTGGTCGGACTTGCACCGAAAAAGTGGACCAAATTATTGAAAAAGTGGAGAATGAGACCGGCACATAAGTGACATTGCTAAAGATTGTGGTATCATCACCGTACGACAGTTTTAGACCATTTAAAAAAGGCCGACTATATAAGAAAAGCTGAATGTTTGGGTACCACACAATTTGACAGAAAAATCTTATTGGTCGCATTTCAATTTCAGAATTGTTACCGAAATGAAATGATTTGCAACCTCTTCTATTCAAATTGATAACTGGCGATGAAAAATGGGTAACATACAACAACAATGTCATGTCTAAACAAGGTGAGCCTCCCAAACCATTGCAAAGCAAGTGTTAACTACATGGAAATTGTTGCTGTGCATTTGGTGGGATTGCAAAGGTCCTGTGCATTATGAGTTGCTCCCACCTGGGCACAGGATAAATTCAGAACTCTATTGTCAACAGCTAACAAGACTAAAAATTCAGCGTTCAAGGAAAAATGGCCGCAATTGACTCGGCTGGGAAGTGTTAATGCACCCACCATAAAGTCCGGACCTAGCACCATAAGATTATCATTTATTTCGCTCCATACAGAATTATCTTGATGGCGTAGCAATGAATACCCAAAACGACTGCGAAACGGTATTGCGCCAGTTTTTTGATCAGAAACCCCAGAATTTCTACAAAGACGGGATTATGGTTTTACCCGAAGGATGGCAAAAAGTTACCAATAACAATGGAAAATATTTTGTGAAATAAAGTTGGTTAAAACATGATGCTCATTTTTGGAAGTTACTTTCCACCAACCCAATATATACAGTGGGCAGCAAAATGGTTCGGATGTTTTGCACTTTTAGAGTAAATGTATTAAAATGAGAAAATGGAAGTACGTTTGATAAATATTTTTGATTCAATAGTTAAATATAGCCATAATCTTTCATTTTATTAAAAACAAACCAAAAATATCAATTTTTAGCAAAAATGTAAACAAAAAACCAGAAAGAAGGCTATCATTGGCTATGCCAAAGATGTAATACTCTTCACTCTCCTCCGGGTTGCATCCAACCTTCCTTTATTAGCATCACATCAGTTTGAGTGGCAAATTTATTGTACATTTATTCTTTGTATGGGAGGTACCCCACCTGGTAGCCCTAGGATCATCAAATTTACACGATTGATGGCTATAGATTACAAACTTATAGTGTTAAAAATTCAGTTCGATACGTTAAAAAACAAAAAACTTTTTCTAACAAGAACATTAATTTAAAGGGGGGTTTGTATGGGAGGTACCCCACCTGGTATCATCAAATTTACATGATTGATGGCACTTTTAACTTTTCTTGGCATGCTTTTCACTAGCCTCTTGATCGTTTCGTGTCCTATATTTCGCCATTCTCTTTGCACTCTTTCATAAAGATCAGTTAAATTTCTTGGACGACTTTCATAAGCAACCAGCTTCCTTTTTACAATAGCCCACAAATCTTCTATGGGATTTAAATCTGGGCTCTGTGCGAGCCATTGAACCACTTGGCAATTTTGACTTTGAAGCCAATCTTTCTTTAACCACCCTTGCAGTGTGCTTCGGATCTCCATCTTGCTGGAAAATAATTTCTTCAACTGGATATGCGCACTCATCAATAAAATCAGGAAGTTTGGTTTGGAGAATACTTAAGTATTGCTCCTTCTTCATAATGCCATCAATTTTCTGTAAAGGACCCATACGCCACCAAGTAAAACACCCCCAAACCATTATGCTTCCACTGCCGTGTTTCACAGTCTCCGTCACCTGGTTCTTTTGGATGCGTTCGTATGGTCGATGCCAGTAGTACTGCTTACCATCTGACTGGAAAAGGTCGACTTTAGTTTCATCGCTCCAAATAACACGTTTCCAATCCAATCAACAGTCCAATTTTTATGCAGCTTGCAGAACTCCAAGCGTCGTCGTACATTTTTATCTGAGATGATTTTTCGCTAGCGACCAAGACCAAGCCCACTCTCTTCAGCGCACGTCTAGCTGTCCATGCACTGACCTTCTTGCTAATAGCACTTGCATCATTTTTTGGTGTCCGAATGCCTATGTCATGGAGCAAACGTTCCATCAATCTAGCATCGCCATCAGAAATAACTATTGGTCAGTCAGCAGGATTCTTGGCATACATCACATTTCGGTGTTTTTAAATAGAATTTATTGTTGATTTGCTTAAATATGAATAATACTTTTGTAATAAATTTACACAACATTTTCAACTTCGATTTACGTCTTCATCATATTATGTTTATTCTTATAATAACTGATCAGCAAAACGCATAATTGTGTACTAAATCTATCAAGGCAAATGAAATAGTAACTAAAATAACAAAGAACAAAAAAGCAACGGGACTTATAACGGAACAATGTTCATGCACATTCACTCGTGTGCATAATTGTCCGAATGGGGTTTTTTTTGTTTTTTGTTTACATCTATCTATATATCTATATATATAGAAAACAAAGTCGTGTGTGTTACATCATTTGTAACTCAAGAACAGGTAGGAACGTTTTTATGATTATGATTTGTTAGATTTGTCTCCAAACCGAATAGCAGAATAACTACTAAAAAATCGGATAGGACCAGCTGTTGTCGAGAAATTCGTGGACAAAATTTTGCATAGAAACCCTAGAGACATAATTTAAAATCAATCAAGTAGTCTTCGTCAAATCAGAGAATTATGTGAGTATCCATTTTTGATTCGTCTGATTTATCCAAAGTATCTCAGCTGCTTCACAATTTTTTTTTTTTTTTTTTTTATTTCGTTTGTGTTTTTAACGGTTTCTGTTGTGGTTAACGATTAATTCGTTTTGCGTGAGTGTTATGAAAAAATCTTATTGTGCGAATATTATTACTAACAATGCCGCGACCCAGAAAATCAAATCTATCACCTAGTTTATGCCACGCTTATATCGATTCTGCGAGTTTCGATATAACGTAAACCTTATGTATAAACACATTTTCAAATCGAATGTCACACATGAATCGATTTGACGAAACCAGCATATGAGAATCGATTTCGGTTTTGTAATTCGATTCCAGATGTCGCATACACACTAAGCGCTGTTATTTCGATTTTTATGTCATAATGCTGTTTCAGAAGAGTTGCCATGTGGTAGAACTTTTTTGCTTTATTTTAACTTTTTATAATAATTTGTGATTTATATACTGAAAAATTTTTGTAGAACGTTATTAAAAATCAAGATAAGTATTTTACATTTATATATTACTTTATTCAACGTGATTTTAAAAAATAACTAATTCTGTTGAGAAAATCACATTTTTTTTATGCATATGGCAACTCTGACATAATGTAAACAAACAAAAATTCAATTCAATCAAACCGATGTCGACCTCTTTAAACATAAGCACGAAAATCGATATTCGTTATATCGAAACTCGCAGAATCGATATGAGCGTCTTATAAACAAGGTATATCCCAACAAAGGTTTTGGTATATTGCGAATCAATCAACTGAAGGATAACGAGAAATGGCAATAAAACGAAAATGTCGTATATAACAAGTTGCTTCAAAGAAGGGTGTCGACCCGAGTGTAATCTCAGCAATACCTTAATAAAATTAAGAGTATAAAAACTGGTTTTAATTCAGCTACTAACTTAAGACAAAATTCTTTGAGCAAGGGCGAACAACGCGATCCGGGATAACTAGTTTTTTTTTTTTTTTTTTTAATAAAATGTAAGATTATGGATATATTAAATAAATGAATCAAAAAAATTGGCAAACATACTTCCATTTACTTATTTTAATACATTTACTCTAAAAGTGCAAAACATCCGAACCATTTTGCTCCCCACTGTATGTATACTAGCATAGACCGGCGCGCGGTGCTGCGAGCCCGTCGTGATGTTAGTGTGCGATTTTTGTAGTCATTGTTCCTTTCTCGCTCTAATTTTTTGTTGCTACTAATGAAAGCAAACATGTTTTTGTGTTTCTCCTCAAATATTCGAATGTAGTTGTTTTTGAATGTTCTTGTTTCGATAGAGAGACATACATATATATTCGCAATGATGCGAATCAATATCGCGCATCACAATCAACAACAACTACAAGGAAAATTACGTCATTCAGGGGTTGTTGTTGTAGAATGTGATGCGCCGCATCATGCATTGATACACCTTTGATACAGACCAGGGCTGGGAAATGTCTGATAGTGTTGTCAGTCTTCTTCTTTTTTTGTGTTTTAAATTTGTATTTAAACGTACCAGCGGGCTTGCAATTATTAATAATTTTTTTAAATAATCTATTTTCCACTTTAAAAATGTTTTTTTTAGAACAGTAGTCAAAAATAAATGCACTTCTTATTAAAAAAAAAAATATGAAAATGTATAAAAACTTGAGAGTTGCATAATAACATTCCTCATGAAGAAATACACATACATACATGCCAACTTTCATGCTGATTGGTCATTGTTGGAGTGAAAAGCCGTTAAAAATTTGTTCTCGTCCTATTATATATATATATATATATATATATATATTGTATATACATATTTATAAAAGAAGATAGATAAATAGGTAGAAGAAAAGATAAATTTATAGTTTATCTATGCAGTTATTATTAAAACTGTTAATAAGTACGTTTTTGTCGCTCTTGGCTACTTTACATGGCGTTTTATATTCAATATTTTTGTCCACATCTTCTTTATATATATAATTCGAGTGAACCAAATTTTGTGACTGTTTTGCTTCTATACGGCTAGACCAATTTCGATAAACTTTTTCGTGTTTGAGGCTATTGATTATCACGACGAGGCCGCAGCAAAGCGCGCCGGGCTACGCTAGTTATGTATAAATGTTATGGTTGCATTCATCTAATAATCTTTGTCTAACAAGAAACAAATAAAAACAATTAACACCGATAAATCGAGGCTCAATGAACGTTAAATTTTCATTTTCCTTTGACTGCTGTTCTACTGTAACGTTCTTGTACCTAAAACATCATTTGTTACCATTATGTACTTCACGATCGCTCTAAGCAAGTTTCTGGAAATAATAATTTAAAATTAAATTGGTGAAGGAGAAGGAGACATCGCAGACCACAAAAAGTATGTATATTTGTGATCAGCTCGATGAGACGAATTGATTTAGCCATGTCCGTCTGTCTGTCTGTATGTATGCAAACTAGTCTCTCAGTTTTTGAGCTAGAGAGCTGAAATTGCTCATAGGGTTCTTTTTACCATACGCAGCACATTTGTCGGAATCAGCCGAATCGGACCACTAGGGGGGGTACCTCCCATACAAACCCAAATTAAATGGCAAACTTCTTTACATAGTATAAAGCAAAGTCGAAATTTCAAGAAGTTAGGATACTGATTACTTTTAAACCACGCAACGTATTTTGATACGGTTTTCCCTGTTAATTAAAGAATTTCCTTAGAAAAGTTTGCATGTACATAAATAATTGATTCAATAATAAAAGTAATTATCCATATTTGTCATTCACTAAAGACAGCAACACTAAGTTTGACATTCACCAAAACAAGTATTTGTAATTCACTACAACATCAAACAGCTCTTTATGGTTCACAAAACAGTGCAAAAAGTAGTTCTTTCCCCATTTACCAATACTGTATTTTGATAATCTCGCAGGTTGGCTTTGCGGACGAGTCCCGTTTTGTTCGCTTATAAAATTAATGTAGTTGTAATAGTGTTATAATTTATGGAAAAAAACATTTACTGCTACTACAATATTGCAGCTTTTCATTCTTTCTTCTTCTTCTTTCTTTCTTTCAAAATTTCTTCAAATGTGATTTTAGAATTAAATTAAAGTAATTGTTATTATCATTTAAGCTATACTATAAGGTAAAGAAAACATATGTTTACTTGGAATGTAAGGAAAAAATGTCACCTACCAACGATCAAATAGGTAAAGTAAATCATTTAATTCTGTCAAAGATCAATGGACTGACACACTGAAACATACTACTCTGTAGACAATGCTCTTGATCTGAAAGAGGCTGTTCATTTCCCAACAGAATTTCTTAATTCTCTACAGCCTTCTGGTTTGCGCCCACATAAATTAGTTTTAAAAGTAGGGTGTCCCTATTTTATTACGGAACCTTAATCCACCAAAATTGTGCAATGGTACATGTTTACAGATAAAATCATAAAAAAAACTACATTATAGAGTGTACAATACTGACCGGATGTGGAACTGAGAAGTCGTTCGAATTCCCCGGATTCCAGTAACACTAACGGATCTACCTTTCCAATTTAGAAAATTGCAATTTACTATAAAATTGTCATTTTCAATGACAATTATCAAATCACAAGGTCAAACATTCAACGTTGTGGGATTAGACCTGAGCATTCAGTGTTTTTCCCATGGACAGATATATGTAGCTCTTTCACGCGTCACTTCTGTTCGTATTGTGTAATGACAAAAAAGCTGTAAAAATTTTATACAACATATTGTAAACAAAAAATTGTTAAAAAATTAATTAATAAAATTGCATGCTATCAATACCAAAGCTATATTTTTTAAATTGCACCCGTGCAATTTACAATAAAATTGTCACTCAAACTGATGTGATGCTAAGAAAGGAAGGTTGGATGTAACCCGGAGGAGCGTGGATCGATTTGGCATAGCCAATAATCTTTGGCATAGCCAATAATGTAATACTCTTCACGATTCTCCGGGTTACATCCAACCTTCCTTTCTTAGCATCACCATATTCTCTCTGTTACACTTTGAATATCAACAAAGAACAAAGTTTGAGTGGCATTTTTATTGTACAATTATTCTTTATAAGTTTGTCATTTAATGTGGGTTTGTATGGTAGGTACCCCTCCTGGTAACCCTAAGATCATGAAAATTACATGGTTGATGAATATGGACCAGTAACTTATAGTGTCATTTCAGTTCAATAAGTCAAAAAACAAAAAACTTTTTCTAATAAGAACATTAATTTAAAAGAGGGTTTGTATGGTCCGATTCGGCTGATTTCGACAAATGCGCAGCGTCTAGTAAAAAGAAAATTTCGTGGAAAATTTCATGGCTAATTCAACTCGTCTCGTCGAGCTGGTTAAAAATATATTTTCTTTATGTGGTCCCCGATATCTCATTCAATGTACTACGCACTTTTTGGAAATTTATATGTACTATTCACTACGTGAAGATAATAACACCAAAGAAGTAAGTATACATTATTTATTTTAAAATTAAGTTTTTTTTCTATTGTTAACATTCCAATGATGAAGAAAAAATTATTTGTTTTATTGGTTTTAATACCTATGTATAATTTTTTTTTTTAAGACATTAACCCAAACCATACAGACTAGCTTTGGCTGCTTTACAACGTTCCTAAACAACTGCGAAAACATCTACAATCACTTAACCTGAATCCAATAGAAAACTTGTAGGATTCACTGCATCGAAAAATCCGCCAGCGGACAATTATATCAACGACTATGCTCAAAGTCTGTATGGTGACAAATCTTTCCCACAGAAACTGATAAAGTATTCAATTCAACGCCAAAATGATTAGCACAGTATAAAGCTATCCAACAAGTTATGAATTTTTATCTTAACCATAAAAAACATTTTAAAAAGGCTACTTGAAAACTTTCTGTTACTCGAACGCAGATTTTTGTAAGTGTAAGTACATACATATTATATATTATAAATAAAACAAAATATTTGTACATTGATTTCTTTTCCCCTCAAATTCGCTAACTCCACGTACACATTGAGGCGTGGTGCTTGTCCAGTTATTTCGTATGACTCTAGAATCATTCCTCAGGTGGATCATATTCGATTCCTAGGTCTGATCCTGGATAAGCGCCTTAACTGGCGCACTTATGTGAAAAGAGTCACTGCATGGTGTTGTCAAAAGTTGAAGAAATTAGACTGTATACTGCAAGCGTAAAGTAAACTGTCACTAAACAACAAGTTGATGATTTATAAACAACTTGTGGCCCCAGTTTGGCGATACGGCATTCAACTTCACCACACCACCGCCACCATATATCATCAAAAAGTTGCAAGCAACTCAAAACTAAGCCCTACGACGCATAACTGGTGTACCATGGTATGTTAGAAACACCATACTACACCGTGACCTTAAGATGCCAAAGGTGATTGGGGAAATAAATTTTTTCAGCAGCCGATACAATGATCGTTTGCTAAAATACAACCCGCCGTTTGAAAAGACTTCACCCCAACAATCTCCTTAATAGAAGATTGTAATATTTTTTAGATGTCATGTTTTTCTAAGTCCATGTAAATTTCTTATGATGATACAAATGTATAAAAACCGACTCGGTTGCTTGGACATTAAATTAAAATATATCAAAAAAATGTGCACGTGTGCAATCGTACACGTGATATACAGAGAGAGATAACGTCAAATCAAATACAACAATACAACATTTGCATACAAAATATTCTGTCCAGTTAATTTAGCTATGTCTGTATGTCAGTCTGTCTGTCTGCCTATGTTGCTTTTGTTTTCTTTGGCGTGGTAATTCTTGTTGTTGTGTTTACGTTTGCCGTCTGCCCCCTCTTGCCAAAAAATTAGATTAACTGTGAGCTTCTGTCTGTTTCTCGTTCTCTTTTCATCGTACATTCGATTGTTTTTGTACAACACACAAGCTGGTTGCTTGCATGTTGTTGTTGTAAACATTTTTATAATACACAAGCTGCATGTTGTTGTTGTGTAATTGTAATCACTTTATTGCGACTTTTCCGATGGATTTTCCAAAAATTTGAAGTGTCTACCTAGTGCAGTTCATGAGATACAGAATCCGAAAAACGTTACAATTTTTAAAGAAGTTTCACTTAACACAAAAAAAAAAAAAATTTTTTCTTGTTTTTTATCGATTAAATTTACTGTTATAGTGTAGTTTTAGCGACATCCTTCATTTTGAAAACATTTATGTTTGTAACAATCTGTTTGCATTTTGTCAATTTGTTACTAATTGTAAATAAAATCACTGTACATGTTTGTATGTACATATATAACATAGTTGTGCATGAAAGAAAAAACAACAACATAATATGTACGGTCGCGATATCAAAAAAAAAAAAGGTTATTGTTTAAAGTACCTATGCCATCGTTGTATTTATAAATATGTAGAAAAGTAATAATGCACATGTGCATGTACATATATGTATGAAGTTTTTATGGGCTTTATTACTTTGCTGCAAATACAACAATGCCACATGTGTATACATATGTACATATACGTGTGTATGAATATGTACCTATTTATTAAGAGAAAATAAGCTATACTAATAATAATGGCGCTAGATGTTTGGTGCACTGTGAAACATGGCAACAGCGTGACGACTATATTTAAACAGTTCGGCCCGACAATCGACTAAACATCTCTCATTCCCTTTACATGCAATACGACTAGTCGACAATTTTTCACGTACGCTGTTTTACACAAAGCATTGCGAAATGTGGCAACAGCGCTTGTTGATATAATTGACGTTTGAAATCAAACATTCAGTCGAATTCCTCACGCTCCACTCAATCAACAATTCTCTTTCATACTCTCTTCACATTAGCCAACTTAAACCTTTAGTATGAATAGGACAACAACAAGGTTTGTCAGTAAGGTAGTAAGTACGAAATGTTGAGGGCAAGAGTGAGATGGCAATCGAAGCAGCTGCTTTTGGTTTTTACTCAATATTGACTGTTTTCAAACTTTAAAAATTATAAAGTGGTGGTGGTATGGTGGTTCAGAAATATTGTAGTAGAAATGAAACTTGTCTGCAAGATGTTCGAATGTCATTTTGTAAAATATCAGTAAAACATGGTTATTAGCTTAAGGGGGGCTTGTTAAACAACATCTTGCAACAAAATACTGGAACATACAAAATTAACGGCACTACGTCTTTCTTGGAATTTATCGACCAAAGAATACACATAAATATGTAATATACATATATATGTATGAAGATTCATGCATTAAAAAAAAAACACAAACCAACACACACACACTTGGGTTACAATACAAACATATTATAATGCGCAAACTCATCCCAGTCATTTTAAGAAACTACTACCATATTCAACTAACAATATAGGAATATAAATCTGTCTTACTTGCACCCATATACGCTATTGTTAAAAAAAAAAGCAACAGTCTTTTTGACTTTGGCGAGGGTATTTATTTGCCATTGTATTTGGAAAAGTTGGCTGTACTTTAAAACGCTACGCCATAACTAATCACGACAGTTACCAAGCATGTCTGGTGGGGTGCGGTCGTATTTCACCGGATATTTGCAGCCGTAGTTTAAAGGAAAATATTGCTACGTATACACTTTAATTTATTTTTCAGAATTCTATCCCTAACATATGTACATATTTTTATATGTATGTATACAATCTATCTAATATAATTTTTATTGACACATACGCTTAAATTTTTATTTTTATGATAATTATTACTGTATTATTTATACTTCAATAAAAAAGAAGTGCCTAAACATGTACTTATTTGAAAAGTGTAATGTATGTACAATATATATTTTTTTTATATAACTTCATGGATTCAGAATACATTCAAGTGAATACTTTATTTGTTATAAGGAAATAATGGGCGTAACGAAATATTTTCATTAATATAAAATAAATATTGCTTTTAAGTTTTGTCATAAACCACAAAAATAAATCATAAAAACATACATTTGTTTCTGTTGTACACATGTTATGTTACATACATATACAAGCAAATGCAAACAAACTATCAATCTCCAACTTTGTCAGATTTTATTATATACAAACATTGTACGCTAAATGTGCATGTATATAATATTTTTATTTTATATATACATGAATCGATTTTTCCACACGATGCTAGCTACTACATTATTCTCTGCAAAGCAACAAAATTTCTTTGCGCTTATTTCGTTCTTTTCGCTCACAGGCATATTTTCGACTCACGTTAAAATAGATGCATAGGTTATCTCTCTCGAACACAAAACTTGTCGTTACTTTGCTAATAGTATATGTACGTTTTGTCTGTGACTGGAAAGAGCAACAACACAGTCATCAGCATGCAATCGCTGCCGTTTCTTCATCATTTTGTTAAGAAAATGTGGATCTGCCCCTGTCGCACTCTTATATCGTGTCATAATATGCGGACACACACATATTTTCTAATGGAAAACATAAGTTCGTTCGTATCATATGTTTTTATCATCATTGAAATAACTAATTAAATTTTGATTTGGTTATTTCCGTTCATATTTTGGCTTTAATATATCATTTACTAAAAGATCAAATTATTTACATACATTCATACTTACACTTAAAGCCAATTTAAAATGTAACGATTATTGAAAAATGAATTTTAAGCAACTTTGCAGGAATTGTACCAACATATAAGAACGCTTTCAGAACGAATCCAGTCAACAGCACATATTTAAATGTGATTTCTGGTTTATAATTATAGATTATACTTTCTAATTTATATAACACAGAACTGATGTTACAACATATATGTACTAAAACTACATGTTGATATTACAATTTCATAATTTCTCTCACATACATATACATTTAAATTAGCATAACTAATTTTTAACACAATATATTATTTAAGTGATTATTTAAACAAAAATCTCACCATCAATATAGATTTAAAAACAAAGAATAAAAAACTTTATTCGCACAGAACACCTCTTTCATCTTTTCTAATTTCTGCTTCACTTTATTATCACTTCTGGATAAAGGAAAACTTTTCCTAATTAAATAAATAATTGTTTTTTGATTGTTGATGCTGTATGCACTTTCTTACACACAGGCACATATACATATAAGACGTATATGAACATTTTATATGACACTGGTGTATACTATACACTGTATTCACATATACACAATCACCTTATAAAAATTAGATACACTATTCAAAGCTTTATTTTTTCTTTGATTCAATTTATTGATTTTTTGTTAATAAGATTTTTTATATCTCTGTTGCAATTGTTTTTTTTTTATTAGATGTGTTGCTATTATGATAGCGGCATTGACGAATTAATGTGTCATACACATTGATACACACACACACTCACGCATACAAACATTACAGTAACTTAGCGCGCGCGCGTAGCATTCAACCTCACATACGACTTTTCAACTCTAGCTCCACAAAGCGACTGAATTACAATTTATCGAAAAGGAACGCATGACCATTTCCAACGGAAATCAAACCTTTTTCCGCTTCCTTTGAAATAACAAACGGTTCCATTTCAAGAACCCTGAACAATTTCACCACATGTCATGATAGCTTTTATTAATTTGTACCATTTTTGAGAAACTACAACAGTTTTGCTGCTTCTTAAAAAGGTGTATTGCATATTCTACGTATCTCGTTTTGGCTGAATGAGTAACAGATTTTGCTGTCATGGTTTCGGTCTTGGATATTTCTTGAACGAGTGTGTCCGATATTTACCCGATATTGATACCGACTCCATAAATATTATCAAAATAAGGGGCCCATATACCATTCAAACTTGATTGCGGCATTCTATGATTGAAATGCGTAGGACATCCAACACGCAAACATGCTTGCAACAAACATCAATTGCAATAAAATTTTCTTGAAAAATGTTGTTGAAATATGGATTATATTATTTTTAAAATAAATAATTTAAATACCAATGAATTTTTAATTTTTTATTGAAAATATAATATACTAGCAACCCGCTCCGGTTTCGAACGGGTACAAATTTGAAATACTAATTTATCTTTCTCCGCGCGAAGTCGAGTCGGATTGATAGATACGGTATGCGTTTTTATTTTTTAAAGGAAAATATATTATATTTAAGAATTAAGTTCTTCCAAAGTCACACACAAAAATGAACATGCTTTGCTGCCAAAAACTATAAAATGCATAGACAGGACAAATCGCTCAAAAAGATCGAGCTCTTATTTTTATTTCTAAGCTCGCATAAAGCTGACCATCCACGACGAACATCCACGTTCAATCTGCTCGTGTTGGCGGTTTTTTTGCCGTGTGTGGAGCTGCTGTTCACGAGCCAATGTATTTGAAAAATTTCAAATTGTACGAGCACATCGAACGTACATGTTCGTCGTGGATGGTCAGCTTTATGCTAGCTTTGAAATAAAAATTGTGTATAACCAGCTTAACAACAATTTTTTTGATACATATCCCAAGATTACACACAATTTGTTGTTGGCAAAATTTAAAATAAGAAAGAGAGCTCGATTTTATAAAGCCATTTGTCCAGTCTATAAAATTTAATAGTTTTTGATTTAATAGTCTTTGGTATCATTATTCGTGACACAAATTCCCTCTCTTTCGCTTTGCGTTCCTTCTTCAAAGTTTATAAAATGTATAGAGCAGACAAATCGTTCAATTTAAGCGTAGCTTCTCTTAATTTTTCCAGTAGTCATTCTCCACGATCTATTGTGGTCAAAATTTATTAGACAATATTCTATTGCTTGAATAAATGGTACACAATTTTTACTTCTGTTAAAAATTTTTTCTGAAGAGTAAAGTTTGAATTCAATGCAGGAGCGGATTTTGTATTTGTTTCATGTTCGTTTTACAAAACTTAAATGTCTAAACTTGTAAATAGAGTTAAATTTTTTTGGAGCTCCGTATATAAAGTGAATGGTGACTTCTGAAGAAGAGTCTATTTTTTTTATAAAATCAAATACTTCATTACGTTTTTCTAACAATTGGAATACTGTTGTTGTATCTGTTTTGAAGATTGTTGATGTACTTTTTATCATAGCCAGTTATTGCACGTAAAAATCAAATATGTGGTTTAGTTGGATTTGCAGATAAACTTTCCTTAGAATATATAGTTCTTTGTACTTAAGCTTTTCCAGATATTAAAAAGTAAATAGTTTTTTCAATTGTGGTTCGTGCAGTCAACTAATCAACCTCTTCACCAACAATGATTATTGTAATTGTTCCATTGAATTGTTCTATTTCTGTTTCAATTATGAGGTTTGTTTCACTGAAATAATCGTAGCTATAAATTTTTTACGTAATATTGAAATGAAGTGTTACTTGTTATAAGTATTTAACAAATTGTTGTTGGTTTGTTAGAACTGTCATAATTCGATCAAAAATGACATCAGAAGATGAAGATGTTTTTGTAGTCCAAAAAGAAGCCGTCGAGAGATATCGGAAGAGTTTTCTTGCCGGTTTTATAGCCGTGGAAGCCTTTCGAAAAGAGATGTGGTAGATGAGCTAGAAGAGCACCACATTTACTGTTGGTATACACCAATTATCAGCTCAATGCGAATTATTGCAAACTTGTCAATTTGTTTAACGTGAACACGCTAAGGTTAACCGAACTGACTAAACACCGAATCAGCTATCGTATAAACGGGGTACTTGACAATGGCATTTATGTATGTACATATCGCACATGTTTAACTAATAGTGTATTCAGACCGGAGTGGATTTGAATCCATTGTGTTGCGGCTGTTGATTCGAATCAGTTTCGACAACAACCACAGGGACAAATGACGTCATTCAGGGGTTGTTGTTGTAGAATGTGATTCTAATCAATAGTCGAATCAAGAATGGATGAGCTTTGATTCTCAAATTAATAATGATCACTCGCGTTAGTGTTGGGAAATTTCCACCTTTCTTAAGTGAATTGTGCCATTTTCGGTCATGGACATCATTAAACAGCTGATGATGGCACATAACATTTTTAAGTAAAATTCAAAATTTTAATTTCTTTTTAAAATTTCAACAAAATAAGTATTAGAAATGAAAAAAGGAGCTACATCAGCGGGTCCAATCCGCACCAGACTATGCTATAGTTTCCCTGAAAAAAAGATTATTAAAATCGGTCCAGCAGTTTCGGATAGGGATGTTGATATTTAATATTTCGATATAAAATTCCAACTATCGAAATTGTATAAAATAAGATATTTTTTTTGGACCAACTAACGAACCTTTTAGACGGTCAGTTCAGTCTCAGTCTATGTTATCGCTTCAGAAATCGAAATGGACTGACTAATAAACTGGGCCATTAGTCCATTTTTCTGTCATCGTTTCGGTTATCGGTGCGATAACATGGACTAAGACTGAACTGACCGTCTTAAAGGTACATAAGTACTTTTTATTATTCAAAACGATAAAATATTACTTCTGTATACAAACTGTTTAAAGTTTTCCCAATTTTTCTTTATTATTTAAATCTATCATATACTAAAATTAAAACAAAACATATATACAAATATAACTAAATGTACAGTAGAAAAGTAAAATATTCCATACTAAACTCTGTAAATATAATGTAAACCACCAGCTTAAGTGAAATTGTAAATGTTTAAGGGAATAACGCAAGATTAAATTGAAAAAAATTAACAAATTACATTTTACGAAATTGTATTTGAAATATTAATTAACATAAAGAATATTCTGCATCGTTGTTCTTGATGTATTAGAAATAATGTCTGTTGATCGGAGATTAGTAATGTGAGATTATTGAGCTAAATTAATCTAAACTAGGATCGCCCATTGATCGAAATTTGACGACCCCGCCAGAAGAAAGATAGTATTTAATAGTGAAACACAAATCTGGCTGAATCCTTGCTCGCAGCGAAGCGATAAGCAGCGGCGAATGAAGGCTGTCAGACAGAGTGCGCGATATTGTTTCCTCGCTCTTGATTGTTGTTGTTTTCATATGTTTTCGTTTGTATGTACACTAAAGCTGTGTGCGTGACGAAATTCTCCGTCGTGATCAAGCACATTCACGGAAATTCACGGTTTTTTGGGTCTTTCACGATCACGCTCGAAAATTTTCTTAGTTCATACATTTAAAGGTCACGTAGTCTAGGGCATTTATGTAATTATATGCTGCGGTGAAATAATTTATTGTTTGTGTGTTTGTAGATGCTTTTTATTTAAATTTAACAGTCATTCTTAAATCACAGCTAATAGTTAAAAAACTATTGTTTCGAAAATTCTTTTATCAATCGATACCAATTTTATTTTAAGTTAGCCCCACACAATGCAGCTGCAAGTTTTGTTATAGTTAGGAAATATAGTATTGTGAGTGACATGTATATCGCTAAGTCGCGTTTTACATTATCCAACTCGGTGTTCGAAATTATTGTCGATTCTTCTTTGTTGCCTGATGGTTGTGTCTGGCTTGCTTATACATTGTCAGACTTGCGTAAAGATACTTTTTCTCATTTCACTTCATTTTTATTTTCGTATGCTGGAGTATGTTTCATCGCAAAACACTTCGTTTACATTTTTGTTTGTATATGCATTTTATTTAGATTAAAAATGAGTTTTGAAAAGGCAAATGATATTATAGATTGTGTGAAATTAATTCTGAACATGGATGAGAGTCTAAGTGATGACGATGAATTTATGTTTTCTTTGTTAGACTGGATCATTTATTTATTTTTTATTAATTAGAACTATATAGTATATCTATAATCTTATTATAGTTATAAATTATACCCTAGTTGTATTTATAAGCAATAACGACAGAGCAAAGCAAATTTGTTCACATTCCGCGCTATATTTTTCATTTCTCATGCATTCGCATGCATCCTCAATCTTCGAACGCAAAATAAAACAAACACACGAACGAGGTGAAAAGAAAACAACGAAAAAAAAAGGCAGCGAAATTTTTGTCTGCGGTACATCGAACACGGCTGCAAAGCCAATCCCCGCGCGCGCTTGCCTAAAAGCAAAAGTCCGATGAGTGAATTCAGCCGCAAAGTTCGATAATGTAAAAGCGGTCTAAGCTGCACAAATATCATAAATGAGTCTAATATTTTGCGTGCAGCACCAGTCAGTTATCTGTTATCGAAACAGGTGACTGTAAAATCCATTACAAATTTTAATTAACACTTTACAAAACAAAATTTAATGATGATAAGGTGATGCCTCTTGATGTTCTGCGCACTGAACTGATTTATGTTACATTAAATAATTCCTGACTTACGTTAATTGAATATTGTTTATTTTATTAGATTTTTGAAATAGTCTTTCGCGGAAAAATTTGTCCAACAAAAATTTGAAGTATAAATCGTGAATTTTTGTTTACGTCGTTAATTTTCGTGATGTCGTGAATTTTCACAATTTCGGCATTCTGTTTCTCACGAGCACGCACGATTCACGCACACCTCTAATGTACACAATTAATCGTTCGCTTGAAAAATATTTTAACTTCGCCGTATGGTTTTTTAATGCATGTTGTTATAAACGTTTAGTTTTCTCACCTGTTTTTTGCAACACTAACATTAATATATTGGCATAAAAATTAAACCTTACCAATCTAGAGATGAATACCTTTCTAATCGTATATTTTTCATGAAAATACATTGACGTTAAGTAATGTAAAGCGGGACGAAAAGAATTTTGTCTCCGTATTAATATATAGATTTATGTATTAGATTTTTATGGCGCCAATGCTCATTCAAAATGCACCGATATATCGATATTAGATTTGAGCAATCGCTCATTCATATTGCCAACAAAAGTTGTAATTCATGAATGTATACTCAATATTAGTGTATACAACGAAACTTGTATGTTGTATTCGTTGTGCGATAAGAAACATTGTATATGTGTTTGCTATATGCAGTCTGAGAGTGATAGAATGTGTATTGTGCCTTCACATTCAAAAAATTGAATTGAAGCAATGAGTATAGTAAAAAATATTGTGTGAGCATGAGTATAGTTGCATACAAGTGTTAAGTCTGATGACGTTTTTCTCAGTCGAATGTATGCTTGTCGATAACGGAAGCAAGGCAATGTGTGGGAGCTGTACCGTTGCGGTCGGCTTTGCCAACGTTTTTTTATTATCTTCTCTCGTAGTTTCGATTAGCGTTTGTGGAGTGAGAGCGACGTGAGCGACATGATACAATGAATACAGGGATATGCTGGGCAATGAAATGCTATACCTATAATTCAGTCATACAACCATTCACTTTCATCCACGAATGTAAATGTGAATGCGAATATTCGAAACATCACCAATACATACATACATTCTATTTTTGCATCCGTTTGACCATCCGTCAGCGTCAGATGAAAGTTGAACCGTATGGATTCGTACTCTGCAGTTACACGCCAAGCGTCAACAACGCACGCCTCGAAAAGTTGAGCTACCTTCTACTTTTCTGCAAGTGTCAGTTTGCAACCGGAAAAGGAGGTGTCTTGTGAACAAAAAAGAGCTCTTTTCGAACCTAAAATGAACTGTTTGATGTTGTGGTGAATGATGAAATACAGGTTTGGTGAATAGCAAATTGTATTTTGAATATCAATTTTTTGTGCCAAACTAGAGCTGGAGAAACATCGATGTTGGCGACCATCGATTTTTTCGATTGTTTTTTAAGAAAACATCGATACTATCGATTGTTTCATAGAAAATATTCATTTGGTAAAAAAAACTCAAAAAAAGTGGAAAAATATGTTCACAAATAAAAAATTCATTTTTAATAAAAAAAAAACAATAAATTAAACAATATTATCTCCTTCATGGGATTGTTAAAAATATATAAAAACTTATTTTTAATAAAAGTATAATCAATTAATACTTCAATGGTATTAGGAACATTGTAATTATAAATACATATGGAGATCAGTTAAAGCTTTGATTTTTATTTAAAAATAGCAACATGTCTACAACCTCTGGTTTCAAGGACATCGACGGTTGAAGACTATTTGACCAGCCTTGCACGAAGTCCTTTCGGACTCCGTCGAGGGGCTGGAATGCATAAGTATTTTTGACAAATGTTTTTCATTGGATGCATACTTGCGCTGTTTATCTGAAAAATAAAGAAGCAATTGAATATGTATTTATAAAAAAATATTGTAATAAAATTATCATGACAATAGTCTTACCATCCAATATACTAGTGGATCCCTATCCTCCGGCTCATTGGGCTTCTCCAAATATTGCCGCAACAGTATAATGGCATCTGATCGGCTTGTGTACACTTTCTTTGAAATTTTGTTTTCCAAAAATGTAAATGTTTTCATTGTAGATGGGGTTGGAGTTGTTGGTGGTGTTGGCTGGAGAGGTGGTATGGACAACATACTATAAATTTCGTGCTCTACAGCTTTAGCAGCTTGTTCAGCATTAGAACTCAATAAAAATCCATCTTTTTTAAATAGCGAATCTAGAAGTGTAGCTATTCTGGTGACGGTTCTCGTTTCATAATGCGCAAATCTTTCTGGCAAGCGTTTTTTTAAAAGTGTGCAAATGTCAATCGCTGGCTGAGACGTCTATTGCATTAATTTTTTGTTGCAGCTCACAAATAAAAGGCACTAGCAAAGAAATTGTGATTTGTTTGCTGATATTTGTAACGTGGCATCATAAAACATTGCTAATATTTTAGATATTTCTTCCAAAGTTTCTATTTCATCCGCAGAGAAGGGGCTAGGAGCTTTTACCGAGTTTAAAAGAACAGAGGATATTGACTCATTAATGAGAATAATGCGTTGAATCATGAAGTAGGAACTGTTCCAACGGGTTGGTACTTCCTGGATTAAGCAGTATGGTTCCTCAACAGTTTGTGCCCTTTAAAGCTTTTCATTGGCTATTGTGCTGTTTTTGAAATAAGACACGAACCGCTTACACTTTGTTAGTAACGGTGATACGCTGTCTATTTTCAATACTCTTTGTACTAGGAAATTGATTGTGTGTGATAGGCACGGTATGTTTTTTTATTTCCAGTAACTCACACGCTCTTTTTATTGTAGAATCATTGTCGGTTACAATGGTTACTACTTTAGCGAAGACGTCCAAATCTGTTAAGACGCTTCGCAAAGTCTGAGAAATGTTATCAGCCGTGTGATTTGTTGGAGTGTTAAGTTTTTGAGTCGACAAAACTGCCGATTTCAACTCAAATCTCGTATCAATGAAGTGACACGTCACCTCATTTGCCTGTGATGTCCAGCAATCGGCTGTAATTGCGACGTTTGCGACACTATTTAAAGCAAGCATGAACTTTGACTTTAAATCAGCGTAATCTTTTGGAAGAACAACATTTCGTAAGAAATATTTGCTTGGTAACTTGTACCGTGGGTCTAGTTTTCTTATTAACTCGCGAAAGCCCTGGTCATGCGCATCACTGCCTTGTCAAGTTCAATTCATTGTTGATTTATTGGAATATGGAATATCTTTATCCAAAAATGTTTTTAAACTTGTTGGCATTGCAACATTCGCCGCAACAAGGTATTCGGGATGAACACGTCTTAAGTGATCCATCAAGTTGGTTGTATTCCCACAAGTTTTATAATACTTACCGCACCGATTGAATGTAGCACCTAGCAAGTTCTTTGATTTCTTGAAATGATGCCATACTACCGTCAATTCAATCTTGTGTTTTGGGGTTGTACTTCCTGATATAGCCACGATTGTTGATGTTTCTAAAATTATAATAAACAAGTTAAAAATATAGAAAATAGCAAAGAAACGTGCCTTAAACTTAAGAGTGTATGCATACATATGTATGTATATATGCAGGCGAGCCAACACAAAACTTAGTCAAAACCAGAAACAAGGCTATCATTGGCTATGCCAAAGATGTAATACTCTTCACGCTCCTCCGGATTACACCAACCTTCCTTTCTTAGCTTCACATCAGTTTGAGTGGCAATTTTATTGTACTTTTATCCTTTATAAGTTTCTCATTCAATTTGGGTTTGTATGGGAGGTACGCCTCCTGGTAATCCTATCATAATGATCATGTAATTTACATGGTTGATAAATATGGATTAGAAACTTATAGTGTCCAAATTTCAGTTCGATACGTTAAAAAACTGAGGGACTAGTTTGCATACATACAGACGGACAGACGGACATGTCTAAATCAACTCGTCTCATCGAGATGATCACAAATATATATACTTTATGTGGTCTACGATGTCTCCTTCTGTGTGTTACAAACTTCATGACAAACTTATAATATCATTCACGCCCGTGAAGAGTATAAAAAAGGCGCCAAACAAGCTTACACATATTTTTGTATATATGCAAGTATACTTACTTTCCAAGTATTTGTCCATTTTTCCTAGTCAACTCCACACTACCCAGTTGACCAAAACTTCCGAAAACGGTATTACTTATGAGAGTTAAGCGGGTTCTGAGCGGGTAAAAAAACCAGTTTCGGATCCGAATTCGGTACGTAAAATATTCATCTGTCGCTCAGTTTTGGGCAGAGGAAACTATCATTTTTGGGCACGCAAATGGAACCGTTTTCGGTCCGTTGTCGCACACCGTTTTCGGGCCGCAAGTCAATCATTTAATGAAAAGAACTATTTACAATGAGCACAATTTATTTATAATAATAATTTCTAATTATTTCAACATGGTAGACAATAATAATAATATAAATATTTACAATTCAGAAAAAAGAAATATAAGAAATAACAAATACAAAATACTACTCCTTGCTCCGTTTGCCGATGATTTTTTCAGTTCCCGTCATCCTATCTTGCAGATGAAAGAATTAGAAAAAATGAAAATTCACTTGATATTTTAATTTATTGTTTACTTACTCTGCGAATTTTTGCCACTAGGAATATATCCAATGAGTTGATGATGAAGATTAGTTATTCACTAAATATTCCACATGAAAAGGGAAAAAAACATTAAAAAAATGCACCGCACACTTCACTTAATATTTCTATGAACTTACCTTGTTTTATTAACAACAACAATTATTTTTTTTTTCCTTTTTTTTCTGTACTCGCGACTGCTGCACTAAATGTTTACACAATAACGAGGAAGAGCGCTAACGACAGCAAAACAAATACCGAAAATTTTGTGTTTGCGTCGTTTATCAGTTACGTCTTTTACTTATTATTGCTATTTATCTATGTATCCGTTTCATGTCCGAAATATTTCCGCGAACGTGAACGTTTCTGAGCATGAAACGGATATTTTTGCGGCGCTGACTTTTTGTTGTTGTCTTGTCGTCTCTTTTGTCCATTTTTTCTCATACATCCGTTTTGTACGGACGAAACACTCATTTCTGAGCCCGTTTTCGGAAGTTTCGACGGAAGTCCGCACGACATACGATGCTTGGTCAACTGGGTACTATCACTGCCAATACCACCGCAATCAATAACACAGGTCTGCAAAAAATGGGTTCGGAATGTTCTATAAAAGTGTAGTGTCATTTCCGAAGTAATTTTTTGCGTAGAATCTGAATCCGGGGTTTAAATTACTGTATCACGTCAGGACTTTGAGATATCCTAACCTAAAAGTGCAAAAAACGCTGTTTTTGCCCATTTTTGAGGTTATGTAGCTACGAAGATTTTGCTCTTCATAAAAAAGTAGACGTGGTATTTTAAAGTATAAGTCCTCTTTTAAATGCCGTTGAGTTTGCTCAAATATCTTAATTTTTCACTGAGATATCGCATTTTGAAGTCTCCATGTTTGTGAATTTTTCGTTATCGAAATTTTCCGATAACGAAAAATCCATTGAGATAACATGAGACGTGATACGGTCGATTATATAGTCGCACAAAAAAAATAGCTAACTAGACCCATATATCCCTATGTATGTCAAAAAATGGAAAACCCACCCCAACCCCTAAAATACCACCCTTACCAAACCGCAATCAGGCTCACCTTCTGACCCGTGGAACAGCGAATTAAATTGCATATTTTTCTTCAAATGAATATAATTTTTCTTGAAAATTAGTCTCACACCTTTAGTCAACTACTGTAACGACTTCCAAACCCACCTAATCCCCACCCACCACCCCCTAACGCCTCAAAACCACCCCTACCAAACGACAAGCAGGCTTACTCACCTGACCCTGAAAACGGTGAGTTTGATCGCTTATGTTTCCTGAAATAATTCAATCCCATACCCAAGCGGGTTAACGCACCTATCACCAACCCAAATTACCCCAAAAAACCACCCCCACCAAACCACAAGCAGGCTAACCCACCTGACTCTAGAAACACCGAGTTTAGTCGCTTATTTTGCACAGTTTTTACCGTCGACATTCGATACTTGTGTTGTCTTTTTAATTTTCATATCTGTATCAACTTTTTTAATCAATGGATTTCTAAAACCAAAATTCACTATTTGTCACTATTCCAAACCACCTTCTTACAATCATGAAGGGAATAAAAAGAGGTAAAAATTTCGAAAATCTACTCAAACGTTATTTACCCTTAAAAACCCTTAATGGTTTATGTTATGCTAACGATTGTCCCTTTACTTATATTACTTCTACTATATTATCTCTTTTACTTAACTGTATCCACAAATCCCGAAGCACAAATCCTTTACCTAGAAGTCCTAAATCCACAAATAAAAAATCCAACATTTTGACTGTATTAAAGGTTTTTTTGTGAATTTCGGATTCTTGAATTTAGGGCTAATAAATACCGAAATTGTTTCTTTGAATGGCTGTATCATGTAAGATTTTTGAAAAAACCTAACTAAGAAATGTAAATGTAATGTTTTCAACCAAATGAAGTTTATAGTACATCGAAATGTAGTTAGTTGAATTGAAAAATTTTATTGATCTCGATGCAGAGCTTAAAGTAAAACTTATTTTTTCAGTTAGCATACATTTTTGTAATTTTTCATACATTTTTATATTTTTTCCTCATTTAACCTAAATGTAACTCTAAAATTGATTTATAACTGTAATTTTACGGGATCGTCTAGCCTACGATTGACTTTAAATGAATAAAACTTATGACCTCTGCAACATGTTAGTTTAATCGTAGGGTGCAGTAATCTACAATAAGGTTGCAATATCAGCTATTGCAATTCACAAATTCGATAACCTGTTAAGCTTTATCCCGCAAATTAAAAAAAATACAAACTTGTAAACTAGATTCTTAAAATCATATTTTACTTAATCTTGATTCAGGTCATGTGCGAGGTTGCAATGTAAATCTTGTAACTCAATAACTTCAAAGATAAATTTGATACTACTAAAATTTTTGCATTTGCACAAATCAATCGTTCTCACGATTACTTCTCTGCTGGAGATTTTTTCAGCGATCAGTTTTTTATCAGATTTCGTCATTCATTTATATTAATCTATTCATAGAATATAATATCTGCTTATTTTCTTGCTCTATAACAGTCAATTTGTTTCTTTTTCTATAAGAATCGTATAGAAATTTTAATACCCTAACATCTGTATACTTGCACTATGGGATCTCGTGAATGTTTAAATGATCCTAATAAATTTTGCTACATTTGTGGCCGCTTTACTTTTGATAAGCAAAAGATCGATATCAATGAAAATATTAAGAAACATTACAAGAATTACTTCGATATATCAATTTCTCATCAAGATAAGCTTTGGGCTCCACATGTTGCTTGTGGGTCATGCGTTGCTGCATTGAAACGTTGGAATAACGCTACGAGTAAGATCGTACCAATGCCTTTTAAAACACCTATGATT
This sequence comes from Amiota communis, assembly GCA_037043315.1. Taxonomy (NCBI): domain Eukaryota; kingdom Metazoa; phylum Arthropoda; class Insecta; order Diptera; family Drosophilidae; genus Amiota; species Amiota communis. The sequence continues at coordinate 86,250 of JBAMAV010001194.1, read as the reverse complement.
TGGCGTGAAGCTTTCAGTCATGATGACTGTTATTTCTGCTTGACTATGACTTTTGGTTTCAACAGTAAAAATTCTCATAAAATAGAATACCCAAATGTAACAAGTGTAACAAAAACAATTCCTTATGATTCTCATGATAGACCTCCAAATCCTCCTCTTTTAAAGCAAAATGTTGAAGATGATACAGTCATTGACGAGACAAATTCAAATGATGATGACTTTTATGACTCCACACCTATACTTTTTAATCAAGCTGCACTGAATGATTTGGTTAGGGATTTAGGTTTACCTAAAGATAAATCCGAGCTATTAGGTTCACGACTAAAAGAAAAAAAATCTTCTTCCCCCTGGAACTACTTTTTCATGGTATAGACATCGGGAAAAATCATTAGTAGAATTTTTTTCTAAAGGAGGCGATTACGTTTATTGCAGTAATATTTGTGGCTTAATGGAAAACTTAGGTATAACTTATAATCCTGAAAACTGGAGGTTATTTATTGACTCATCTAAGACGAGTTTAAAAGCAGTTTTGCTGCATAACACAAATAAATATGCTTCCATACCTATTGCTCACTCTGTGTACTTGAAAGAGACATAGAAAATGTTAAGACTATTCTTAATGCAATTGATTACAAACAGCATAATTGGAAAATCTGTGGAGATTTAAAAATTATATCTATGCTCCTTGGACAACAGTCAGGTTACACAAAATATCCATGCTTTATATGTTTATGGGATAGTAGAGATAAAAATCAACATTACGTTAAGAAAGATTGGCCGCTTCGTAAATCTCTTAAAGCTGGAGATCCTAACGTTCTTCATAACCCATTAGTTGATAGCAAAAAAATCTTACTACCTCCTCTTCATATTAAATTAGGACTTATGAAGCAATTTGTAAAGGCTCTTAACAAAGATGGCGCATGCTTTAAGAACCTCGCAGAAAAGTTCTCCAATATAACTGATGCGAAGATAAAAGAAGGTATATTTGTTGGACCACAAATACGCCAACTAATGAAAGAAACGGACTTTGAAAATGTGATGACACCCGTTGAGAAGAATGCTTGGACCAGCTTCAAAAAGGTTGTCAAAGGATTTTTAGGTAATAATAAAGAAAGTGATTATGAGAAATTAGTTAATGACATGCTTTTAAACTTCAAAGAGCTAGGTTCCAATATGAGCGTTAAATTGCACTATTTACATTCCCACGTACATTGGTTTCCAGAAAATTTAGGTGATGAAAGCGAAGAACAAGGAGAGCATTTTCATCAGGATGCAAAAGAAATGGAACGACGTTATCAGGGAAAGTGGTGTCCATCTATGTTGGCAGACTACTGTTGGTCTCTTCAACGTGATGAGCCACATGTCCAACATAAAAGACGATCCAATACGAGAACATTACAAGAAAAGAAAAAACGGTTCCATAAGGATGAGAGTAGTGAGAGGCAAGGGGACACACGTTAAACTAGCACCCCATCGTGAGAGGCAAGGGGACTCACGCTAATGAAGCACCCCAAAGGTAACAGAAACCTACTACGTCCACGTCGTTGTTACTGGATAATGCTAAGTGTAGGTTAGAGAAACAAAAATGTACATGTCAGAATGAAAATTTTATTTTTTATTTTATTATTTTTTTCTAATTTTTGACTATCATGATATAAATGGAAATAAGTTAGCTTTATAAGTCTTATTATAACAAAAAAAAAAACAGATAAAGCAAGAAATCGTGGATTATATTTTAGCCAAACTAATATGGGTTTTATCCTAAAAACCATCCCTACTAAACCACAAGCAAAATAATCACTTAATCCTGGAGACTGAGTTTAGCCTGCTTGTGATTTAGTAGGAGTGTGTTCTAGGGGTTAGAGGATGGTAGGTGGGGATTAGGTGGGTTTGGGAGTCGTTGGAGAAGTCGACTAATGGTGTGTGACTAATTGTCAAGAAAACTTATATTCATTTCAAGAAAAATATGCAATTTAATTCGCTGTTCCGCGGGTTAGAAGGTGAGCCTGCTCGCGGTTTGGTAAGGGTGGTTGGTAATGGTTTAAGGGTTGGGATGGGTTTTCCATTTTTTTGACTTTGGATTCGGATTCAGCGACCAAAAATACATAGGGATATGTGGGTCTAATTGGCTATTTTTTTTGTGCGAGTATGTAATCGACCGTATCACGTCTCATGTTATCTCAATGGATTTTCGAATATCTAAAAATTCACAAACATGGAAACTTCAAAATGCGATATCTCAGATAAAGATATTTAAGCAAACTCAACGGCATTTAAAAGAGGAAGACTTATACTTTAAAATATTACGTTTACTTTTTTATGAAGAGCAAAATCTGCGTAGCTACATAACCTCAAAAATGGGCAAAAACAGCGTTTTTGCACTTTTAGGTTAGGATATCTCAAAATCCTGACGTGATAGAGCACCCCGGATTCGGATTCTACGCAAAAAATTACTTCGAAAATGACCCTACACTTTCCTAGAACAAAACGTTGTTGACCTGTGTAATTAATCTTTTATAAATAAAACACTAATTAAAACACATCTTATTTTCCATTTATTTGCACTTAATTGTTGTCACGCGGCGCTTCATCCGTTAAAAAGTGTCAGAGCTAGAGATGGAAAAACATCGATGTTTTCACAAAAACCATCGATGCTGCCAAAAATGTTAAAACATGGATACTTTCGATTGTATCATCGATGTTTCTCCAGCTCTACGCCAAACACCTGTTGTTGGGTCACCAACAAACCTCATATCGTATTTAGAAGCGCCTTAAAAGTGTATTGCAACTTCTGTTATTTCTTTATGAACTGTTATTATTTTGCTTGCTTTGTATTTTGTATTAGCGCTTGAAAGTTCTGTTATTTCTTTATGAACTGTTATTCTTTTTGGTTGATTTGTATCTTCGACTATTGCTTTGTATTTTACAATATTGAATTATTTAACCAAAAGCACTCGAACCGACTACATCAACTATACATCTGTTTTCTTTTATGTGGTCATAATGCTAGAAAAAATAATTGAGGAAGTACAGAAACATAGGTCAATTGGTGATTCCAGTAAGTATATTTGTTCTAAGAATGGTTGGTGCAGTTTATTACAACGAAATTAATTCTTTTCAAGCTTCAGTGTGCCAGACTTGGTGGAGAAGTCTTCGGGGCAGATATAGAAGGGATGTCGCTAAATTGGAGCGACCATCGTAAAGTTCTGCGGTTGTAGAAAGGAGTCGTGCACGGCCATCGTATGAAAATAATAGAAAAACATTTATAATTATAACACTAGTCGCACGCGTGGTATTCGTGGATGGGGTGTCTAATATCTGTCTCTGACCACACATGCTGTGAATAGGGGCATAGCTAGCTATTTAGCAAATAAATTTCCCCCACCGGGTCAGAGACAGATTTACATTCTTTTTGCTTAATTAGTTGTAAGGCTTTATTTTAAGTATTTTTAATGTTCTTTGTATGACAGTATTTTGTCATAATTAAATTAAAATAAATAAAAAAAAATAAATAAAATAAAATGTTTGTAATAGATGGAGCGACATCGTTTGCGTAGACTTCAGTCTTTTTATTGATGTTACAGAAATGCTTTTCTGTATTCGATGTTACATGAAGAGCCATCAGGGATTAAAGCAGAGAGATTGTTTGGAATAAGAGGGATACGGGGTATAAAAACACTCTCTCCTGCTCCGCACCCTGTTAAAATTTCTGCTTCTATCACAGTTGGTTGTAAATTGCTCACTTTTAACCTGGTACCGTTACACAGATTGGGCGGGCTTAAATTTCAAAGGAGCTTTATAGGTACGCCGACTGGATAGTTAGTAGAGTGTTCTTGATCCATCACCCTATGCATAGAGATATACTCCCGGAACAAAATTCAGAATTTCAGCATTTATTGCTGCCGCCTGATCGTTATTTGGGGTCAAAATAGCTCTTTCACAAAGCCAAGAGTTTTCATAATTTCCAAATTCCATTGTGCCACCATATACAGACGATATAAGATCCCGCATCGATAAAACTGTACGGCACAGGTTTTCATGTAAGAGAACTATTCCTTGTTCCTGTGGATATGTACCATTACCAATCTCAAGTAAGAAATCAGAAAACACTTGTGCATTATCGTTGCCTCCAATTCGCGTTCGCATATTTATTGATAAATGCATGGGGATTATGAAGCGCCATTGACTGGAACTCTTAAGGCAGACTCTAATCTCATCAGCTCTTGTTCCACGTGGTATAACAGGTAGAGTCTGTCTGAAATCACCACATAATAGTACCGTAATATTACCCATGGGTTGGTTTTATGCCTGATATCACGTAATGTCCGGTCTACTGCTTCTACCGCCTTACGGTTTGCCATGGTACATTGATCTCATATAATAAGGCTACAATCATGTAGAACTGTACTGTTTAAATCGATTGGGATCTTAAACATCGGGTGGGAAGTTTTTCCTCCTGGCAATAAATTAACAGCTATACCTGAAGAGGCGACAGCAAGACCAATATTACATTGACTTCGAACCTTAGCCAAAATAATTTTCGTGAGAAAAGTCTTTCCTGTTTCACCGGGAGCATCTATAAACAACATTTCTTCCAAAGCATAATCAACGCTGCTACAAACATGATCGTATTGTATAATAAACGTTTTTCTTCATTTAGTGTCGAAATACCAGTTGTAAAGTTGCGGCCAATTTATTTCCGTCGTATAATCTTTGTTAATGCGTTCACCTATAAATGATGGCTCGGGAATAACGTAACGACACAAAGGGTTACCTCCAATAGAAGTAAAAATATATTGAATTGTCAGCAAAGAACGATTCAAAAGACTTTCATGTAATCTTGCAGTAATCGCGTTGTCATTTGTTACTTAGACGTGCCTAAAAGAGACTTCAGCCAATTGGTCTTGGTATTTACGCCACAACTGTGCGGGATCTGAAAGTGCACAAAACACCACATGACCGCAAACAAATGGCGCAGTCGATGTGGACTTTCACTAATACATGCTTTGGACAAAGCGTCATCCCAGTGTTCGTCATCTTCTAGTAAGTACCATGTGGGTCTTTACGATCTCATATATCGTAGGATCTTCGTTTTTATCAGGAAACTCAGCACTTATTATGGTGTCCATATCATCAGGCCTAATTTTTTCTTACAACCACAGTAGTATATGTGCATGTGGTAAGTCCCGTTTTTTGCCACTCAATGCTGTACACAAAACAAATAGACTCTTTTTTTTTAAACTTTATTTGAGGAATTTTTGTATCTCCTAATATTATAATTTATGACTTACAAAAAGGTTTTGACTCTTACATACTGTATGATTATTTACCCTTCTCACAAGTGAAAGAAGGGGTTAATATAACAATACGGACCTCTAACTTAAAGGATGGGCTGGACGATCATTGCGACGGAGACGAGATGAGTTACTAGTGTTAACAAGAGCTCTGGCTAGTGGGTTAATATGCTGCACAAGTTTATTCTCATAGGTTTGTTTTCGCTGTGAGCATTCATCTTTTACCAGCAGTACATTAAGATCTTGATGGATGTCTACATTTCTGATGTACGACGGAGCGCCTGTTATTGTCCTAGGGATTTTGGATTGAGCCCTTTGTATATCATCAACATTACTCGCACTTGCAGTGCCCCATAATTCTGAAGCGTATGCCCAAACTGTTTTAATGATGGAGTTATACAGAAGAACCTTGTATTCAAGTCGCAAACCAGATCTTGCGTTCATTAGCTAGTGGAGACTTAGTGCTCTAAGCTTCATCTGAATTTTTTTTGATTCAATGTGCTTCCGCCAAGTGAGACGCCTATCTAGGTGAACATCAAGATAGGTTACCTCCTTGGTTTGAGGAATTGTAGCCTCATTTAATGTTACAGAAACGCAAGTCTTAGTGTAAATGTGACATGTTTACATTTTTGCTCATTAACTATTATCCTCCAGTTAAAAAGCCACTCTTGAATTATTTTAAGATGATTACACAGGTCTGATGCAGCTTTAACTGGGCAGCGATTTCGACTGATTATTGCTGTGGCATCAGCGAACGTTGAAGTGACAATTGTTGGTATAGCTGCAGTATATATTATATATAGAATAGGCCCCAAAACACTTCCTTGTGGGACACCCGCTTTAATTTTGTTTGTTAAACAACTGTTGTGTCTCACTACGAAAACTCTATTCTCGGTACAAGACTTCAGAATTTTGTGAGAGTTTTGGGGAAGCAAAGCTTATATTTTGTGAAGTAAGCCTTCATGCCATACTCGATCGAAAGCTTGAGCTACATCAAGAAATACTGCTGTACAATATTCTCGTAACTCAAATGCAGTTCTTATTTCGGTAGTTATTCTGTTGACTTGTTCTTTTGTTCCGTGCTTTGACCGAAGCCCGAACTGATGAATTGGAATTATGTTATTTGTTTGAAGATGATGATTAAGTTTAATTATCATTACCTTCTCATACTATTTGGCAAAGCATGGAAGCAGACTTATAGGCCTGTAGGAAGAAGCCATTGACTTATCCTTCCCTGGTTTTGGAATCATTATGATGACTGACTTTTTCCACTGAGACGGGAAGTAACCGATTCTAAGAATAGCTTTAAATAATTTTGTGAGAAACGCTATTGCCGAGTATGAGAGTTCCACTAACAATCTAGTACATGTGGGACATAGATTTTCAATATATCGCCTTTGTGCATCAACTTTTCCACTTTTGAGTGCTTTCATTAAGGTTTTTATTGCAATTGTCAGTCGTTCTTTAGCAGCGGAAGACTGTAGTGATTTGCAACATTTTGGGCGTTGATAATCTAGCTGCAGCAACTAGTACTGAGTTTAGATCACATACCGATTTGCCAATGTCACTTTCGGAGTTGATCGTAGGCGTAATGTCGATGTGAGAACTTATATGTTTTTTATAATTCAATCAATTGGTCTTATTTGACGTAAGTCTTTGTGGGCGGTCTACTGCTAATGGGTATTCGCATAGTACAAAATAGGCGGGGCTATGAGCGGACGACAGTTCGTAGTGAGTAGTTGCAGATATTTGGGTTCCAGGGATATTCCTAGTGATGCCGAAATCAATTAATTCAGATGATTTATAAGCGTATTGTACTGCTGCCGACCGATTGGGATTTATTAAAAAAAAAATGTTCAGGAAAATCGAAACGCATCATAACAATTAACTTAAGATTATGTATGCAATGACCCGTATTACATTGATGTGTAGAGCAACACAGCTGATCGTCGGTTCTTCTTTGTGCTCGATAGCTAGATATTACATTTATGTGCAAGCAGACAGGCAACATTTTTCACTTTCCGCACTATACATTTTTCATTTCACATGCATTTGCATGTATCCTCACTGTACGCAAGCCAAAAATTATAAACAAACACGAAAGACGCGAAGGAAAACAACGAAAAACATCGACAGAGCACGATCCAAGCATTTCGTAAAAATTCTTCATCTTGCACAACGACTCACCGACCCGCGCACTTCACTTTACCAACATAGTACCGCACAATAAGAACAGCAACACACTCTCTTGATCTTGTTTCGTTATCATTGAACATCATATGATGAAAAAGAACGAAGAGCGCAATACTCTTGTATGTACTCAGTTAATCATTGAACATCATATACAGAAAGAAAAGAACGAAGAGTGCAGTAGTCTTGAGCTTACTTAGTTATCTTTAGATGAGAGGATAAAAAGAAGTACTCAGTTAATCATTGAATATCATATACAGAAAGAAAAGAACGAAGAGCGCAATACTCTTGAGCTTATTTAGTTATCTATAAATGAGAGGAATAAATATTATACAACAATAACAAAAACAACACAAAATTCAAAGCATAAGCAACGAAAAAATATTCTTTAGTTTATTTGGCTTTGGATGAAAAATTAATTAAAATTAATATCTTTTGATTTAGGAGGTCGATTTCGATAAAATAAACGCTAAATGTTACACGAAGCTTGCTACGATACACCAGTCAAAAACCATTCAAATAGGTTAAGCCATTTCTGAGATTAGCGTGCACAGCCACGAAAAGGGTTACGATTTTATATATATATTTAGAAATCTTATTACTGTCGATTCTAATTTTAGCGCTATATTTACGATCGATTACAATTATTCGTTTACAAGATTTTATTGCGCAGAAAATTTAATAAAGTTAAGTGATGCTTGCGATTTTATAAGATAATATTTTAGACGCGTATGACTTCGATGCTGACTTAAATAGAAAGAAGGAACCTCAAGTTAGTGTTGGCAAGCTCGCTTTTCTGTCCCCATCTGTTCGTTGGGGTTGCCACAGGATCTTCAAGGAGCTGCCAACGTACTCCACAGAGGGTTGCCACATATATATAGATAAATGGTGAGCAATACCAAAGCAAATGTGGTCACAATTATCAATTTAAATTTGCGTTACTTCACAGCAGCTGTTTCTTGTATACTAAAGACCCTACTCCACAGCACGCTTTGGCTTTATACGCGTTTTATGGCTTCCTACGCTTTCTAGGCTTCAAACTACATAGCTCGCCTTGCACGCTTCCGTAGGTAAACAAAAATCAGCCAAAAGTGAGTCGAACTCGCACACGGAGGGCTCCGTACCACCGTACAAGATTTTTTGCCATAATTATTCATTTGAATTATGTTTAGGGTTGAATCAGTGTTCATACTGCATATCAAATTTTATTAAAAGTGAAATATTCATACAGCCGAAATGTATACTACAACAAAAAAAATTACCACAATACGAAACAAAATAAATAACAAAGCTTCTAAGACTGTGCGCAGTGCATTGGAGCACACGTGTCTTGTATGGGGACCCCTTAACTTTTAGACTCTTCACGGGAGTGAATAGTGAAATTTATATGGTTGGTCGATATGGAAACCTATAGTGTGCAAATTTCTGTTCGATTCGTCAAAAAGGTAAAATTTTTTCTAATAAGAACATTAATTTAAAAGGGTGTTTGTATGGGAGGTATCCCCTAGTGGTCCGATTCGGCTGATTCCGACAAATGTTCAGCGATTGGTAAAACAAAATTTCAGCTCTCTAGCTCAAAAACTGTGGGACAAGTTTTGCGAACAGACGGACATGGCTAAATCAACTCGTCTCATCGATCTGATCACAAATATATATACTTTATGTGGTCTGCGATGTCTCCTTCTGTGTGTTACAAACTTCATGACAAACTTATAACGGTTGATATTTTTAGCGCTTGCTAATTTGTATCTCAAAATAAAAACACATAAAATTCAGAAAAATGTATGAAATCTTTATTAAGGTCGATAGAACGATCGTTATAATTTAATTTTTAAAGATAATTTTATGTAAATGTTAGCCGCGGCTGCGCTGCAAATAGTTTTATTTGTTGTGATTCATAACCGATCGCGTGCTTATGTCATAATTTTTTACAACACTTGTCTCTTCTTATTTACAAAATGCATTTAGATTTTTTTGGTCAAAACATTTGTAATATAATCAAAAAGAAAATTATAAGGTTTTTTTTTTAAGAAATTGTCAGAAATATTTAAAAACTATAATTGATTGGAATGACATGAGAACAAAAAGGACGAAAAAAAAAGAATATTAGAATAGTAATAATAGAGACATCAGGTGTTGTTTGCTTACAGATTTCCACTTAAAGCTAAACATTTTTTTTAATTTTTAATATTTCTGTTTTCTATACAACTACAATATACCAGTTAACTAATATGATGTGTTTTCACACTAATAGAGAATAGTAGAGATTTATAATAAAAATACATTTCGCATGCAAGAATTGCGTGCCGTGTAATTGTTCCCACGACGAAATCTCTATAGAATTCTAGACGCGACACCCACAATCTGGTTTATTGATGCTCCGTTGTCGAGTCTGTAGATTTCGTAATGTGGCACCGCCATATTGTATACCCCTGCCTTCGGGATCCCATTCACCCGTTTCGATTTTAGCCAAAATTGTTTTAGAACATTTTAGAAAAGCCTCTTCAACATTCTCACCAGTTTTGGCGCTTGTTTCCAAAAATATGAGTTCATTTTCCTGGGCAAAAGTGCTTGCCTCCAAAAAGGTCACATCACGTGCTTCTTCGAGATCTTTCTTGTTACCCACAAGTAAGATTACAATATTCGGACTGGCCAGCGTCCGTGCATCATTCAACCAGTTCGAGAGTGCATTGAATGAATCACGTGATGTCGTGTCGTAGACAAGTAAAGCGCCAGCAGCGCCACGATAATAAGATCGTGTCACTTAACGAAAACGTTCTTGACCAGCGGTATCCCAGATCTGCAACTTGACAGCTTTGCCACCAACATTAACAATACCTGATCCGAACTCAACTCCTATTGTATGTGAACTGTTGTCTTTAAATTTGCTTTCGATGAAGTGATGCAACAGACAACTTTTTCCACTACCTGCACTTCCGATAATAAGAAACTTGAATAGATAATCATAAGTTTCGGACATGTTTTTGTTGTTTTGCTTGTTCGCTGCTTGTTATTACTGGTACTAAATGGCGTTTTAACTTTTTTCTCTCAAGTTCGCCGAAAATGAAATTAATTTGGAAACATTGAAATGAATGAAACAAATATAAAAATTAAATGTATTTTCGTTAAGAATATAACACTTTGTTAATAAAACAATTGCACTTTTTTTTCTTTTTATTGTTGATGATTTTATGAGAGCACAACTCTTGTAGTCCATACGCTGGGTCCAATTTTGGCATACTCTCTCCAACATATCGGCCGGTATCTTACGAATAAATTGTTCAATATTGGCTTCCAGTGCGTCAATCGTTGCGGGCTATAGACATAAGACTTAACATATCCCCACAAAAAATAGTCTAGAGGCGTTAAATCACATGATCTAGGCGGCCAATTGACCGGCCCCAAACGTGAAATAAACTGCTCACCGAACATGCCTCTCAATTGGGTCATTGTTTCGCGTGGTGTGGCACCATCTTGTTGAAACTACATGTTAGCCAAGTCAAGCTTCTCCATTTTGGGCAAAAATAAGTTTGTAAGCATCGTACTGTAGCGCTGGTCATTCACAATAACGTCCCGGCCGTCGCCGTCTTTGAAAAATTACGGCCCAATGATGCCCCCGGCCCATAATTCACACCAAACAGTGACTTTTTCGGAATGCATTGGTAGTTCTTGCAATGCTTCTGGTTGCTCTTCAGTCCAAATGCGGCATTTTTGCTTATTCACGTATCCATTCAACCAGAAATGAACTTCGTCACTGAACACTATTTTTCGATAAAAAATTGGATCTTCATTCAACTATGCCAGCGCCCATTCAGCAAAAGTTAGCCGTTGTGGTAGGTCGCGCAGCTTCAATTCTTGCACCACCTGTATTTTAAAAGGTTTTGCACCCAAATCCTTTCGCAAAATTTTCCACGTAGTGGAGTAACAGAGGCCCAATTGCTGCGAACGGCGCCGAATCGATTATTCATCAGTAACATCACTGGCGGATACAGCTGAGATTTTTTCCTCTGTCCGCACTCTACGTATGCGTGTTGGTGGTTTAATATCCAATAATGTAAATTGGGTGCGATATTTAGTCACAACATTTCGAATAGCCGTCTCAGAAGGTCGACCACTGACCATAAAATGGAAGTAGTACACAATACCTTACCGAGCATGAATTTTGATAATAAAATTCAATAATTTGTAAACGCTGTTCGTTTGTAAGTCGATTCATGGTTAAATTATAGACCAAACTGAACGTGTTTGATAGTAACAGAAGGCACGTAAACCGCTTCAGCTGTTAAAAACAGTGTTGCCAAAAAAAAAAGTTGCTAAAAAATCACCCGTTAATGCTATTCACTCCCGTGAAGAGTAAAAAATGTTAAACAAATTTTACAGTTATTAATATTAGATATGGTTATTTCATTTGAGCATGCAAATTATTTAAAATAAACGAAAACACGGACGCTCCGGCTTTATACGTTTTTCATTGCCTTTCTACGCTTCAATCAACAAAACACACTTTTCACGCTTCTCAACGTAAACAAGAAACAGCTCTTGTGAAATAAAACAAAACTGTTTTGATATTGTTATTTATTTAATAAAAAACACATAAATGAATACCACAATGAACAGAAAAGTTAAATTATTTAAGTCTTTGCAATAAGTAAAACTTCTTGCCCTCACTGTGGAGGTAAAGCATGCTTACGATGAGTATAAAGAAAGAATAAAGCACTTGTGGGCACGAGAATTGTATATGAATTGAAACGTGAGTGGTTTCTTCGTCTCTACTTTTCAAATAAAATGTAAGCTTTATTTGCAAACAATATAAACAACCTGTCTGTTAAGAATACTTCAGTAGCAACATGACCAAGCTCAGCTTAGCGCCATCTAACGTTGAGCGTAGCAGCTGTCAGTGCACAAAAAGCACCACTGTGTGCGTGGGTTGCTGCTGCGCACCAAAAAATGCAACAAGGCAACACGTGATCACACGTGCGTAAATAGGTTAGTCAGTAAGAAAAGAAACACGAAAAGGAACTAAAGTAAGTCTAAAGATGATAAGAGAAAAAATTGTACTCATTTTATATTTTTTAGAAATTTTAGAATCGCGATCAAGCGATTGGGCTAAATAAAGAAAACCTTTTCCAACATCTTCTAAAATTTTTTACTCAACAACAAAAACTTGTGTTCTTTATTTAACCACAAATTATTAATGACATGGCGGACCAACCACAATCTAACCTCAACGAAATATCTGCATGTAATTGCTTATTATGTGATGAAGCCGACAATGAGTTGATGGTGACGTGTGACGGATGCAAATCGCGATTTCACACAACATGTGTTGATTCCAGACTATCGACAAACACAGGTTCTTGGCTGTGCAGTGATTGCTATGATTTCAACGATACGACCATTCACGCTGCTGCATCAACTCCTAGCCACACGACGCCGCAAGACTATTTGACACTTGCTAAAGGCGACACAGGCACTATCGGAATTAATGCAGCACATAACCGGTCGCCCAGAAACACAATAGATCGCTGCGACGTCAATTTAGAAAAGCCTCATTGTCCGTTTGCAACTGTAACATCTGAACCACAATTACAACAAACTGCGTTTTCAAGTCAACGTATCGACGCTGTGGGAGCAACTTCGACCAAAAGAATTCACCCTAACTCACCAAATGCGCTACAATCGCGCAACCATACACTGCATAAACAAATACTACTACTACGAGAGGAACGGCGAATCTTAGCGGAAGAACGAGAGCTCTTGGCACAGCTGGAAGAGGAGGAAGGTGTAACCATGCAAGCAAGCGGGTGTAATCAACACTTCGTGGCTCCTATAGAAAATATTATTCAGCCAAATCGATGCTCGCATGCCCGACACCCAGGCCCAATTCGAGCAAACAGTTTGACTGCATCACCTGCAACACTTAATTCAACTCAGCCTCTTACCAACGCTCATATAGCAGCTCGAAAAGGGCTGAGTAAAGAACTTCCTCAGTTTAGTGGCAAACCGGAAGAATGGCCCCTGTTTAAAGCGACGTATGATCAATCGACTGAGCTGTGTGGATTCTCTGACGCTGAGAATTTACATCGACTACGTAAGGCACTTGAAGGACCAGCACGTAATTCAGTAAGGAACCTTTTGCTTCACTCGTCGTGCGTAGCTCGCATTATGTCGACATTGGCGATGAAATTTGGTCGACCTGAGCTGATCATCGACGTTTTGCTTACACAAGTACGAGATTTACCGCCACCGAAGGAGTCGCGGTTAGAAACAATAGTGGATTTTGCTCTCGAAGTACAAAATGTATGTGCCACCATGAAAGCAGCATCGCTAACAAATCATTTAAACAATCCCGAGTTAGAACAGGAGCTTGTTTGCAAGCTTCCTGGTTTACTGCCAGCCTTCTGGGGTATGCAAAAAATAGAAAAGGGAAATACAAACCTAGAAGACTTCAGCGTCTGGCTTTTACAATTGGCCGAGGGAGCAAATGCTGTTATAATACCAAGCACGGCAGGCAGAATGCATACACGTGGCGCTCTAAACACACATTTAGATGAATCTCAATTTAACAAAAACGAACCACATGCACAGTGCACTTCATGTCAAGGTACGTGCACTAACGTCAGCCTCTGCAACGTATTCAGACAGTTAAGCCGTTCCGCCAAATGGGATTTAATTCGGAAACATAACCTCTGCAAAAGATGTCTAAAACCTCATGACTATTTTTCATGCAAAGCAACTACACGCTGCGGCGTCAACGGGTGCCAATATCCACATCACTCGTTGCTGCACCCCAATCAGTCAACATTCAACAATTCTGCATCACCTGTGGCACCTACATCGAGTGGTGCTATCTGCAACGCACACAGCCAGGACGGAAGCTCTACTATTTTTAAAGTGCTACCTATTGTCCTATATGGAAACGGTAAGAGCGTTTCAACTTTCGCATTCTTCGACGATGGTTCATCGCTAACCCTAATGGACGAAGACCTAAGACGCGAACTTAACCTTATTGGCCAACCGCAGCCTCTCTGCCTAAAATGGACTGGAGAGACGCATCGCTATGAGGATGACTCAATGCGGTTGGACCTTAAAATTTCGGCGCCAGGTGTAGGCAAAAAATTCACCGTAAGAAATGTTCACACAGTTAAACAATTGCTACTACCCCCACAATCGCTAGATGCCGTACAATTGAAAGCACAATACAAGCATCTAAGACGGCTACCATTGCCGTCCTACAACAATGCAGTGCCTAAAATTTTGATTGGTGTCGATAACAGCAAACTTGGGACCAGTTTAAAGTCAAAGGAGGGCTCCTATTTTGAACCCATTGCCGAGAAGACGCGCCTAGGTTGGACGCTTAGAGGCAATTTGACAGACCAAGATGACAACAATGATGAATCAGCTCATCATATATTTCATGTGTGTGAAGGCAATCTACTTGATGACGAACTGTCGAAATTAGTTCGAGACTACATATGTCTCGACACCGTGGACATAGCCTCCGGACCTAAGTTGGTCAGCGAAGACGACAAACGTGCACTAAACCAATTAGAACGGTTCACTGTGCGCCAAGGGGATCGCTATGAAACCAGCCTATTATGGCGATCTGAAGATGCTCGCTTGCCAGATAGCTACAACATGGCACTACGACGAGCCAACTGTCTACAACATCGCCTTAAAAGTGACCCAGAGCTTGCCTATAAATTGCAAGAAAAAATTAACCACTACGTTACTAAAGGTTATGCGCGCCGACTACAAACGTCCGAACTCCAGCAGGATCGCTGCTGGTATCTACCAGTGTTTCCAGTTACCAATCCAAATAAACCAGGCAAATTACGATTGGTATGGGACGCGGCAGCTCAAGTACAAGGCGTTTCGCTGAACTCACAACTACTTAAAGGACCCGATCAACTTTCATCCTTAATATCTATACTGAGAAGATATCGACAGCACCGAATCGCCATTGGGGGCGATATAGCAGAGATGTTTCACCAGGTGCGAGTCCGCGAGCCTGATCAACATTGCCAGCGCTTTCTATGGTATGAATTGGGTGCGATGGAACCCACTACATATGTTCTTCAGGTCATGACGTTCGGGGCTACATGTTCACCAAGTTGCGCTCAGTTTGTTAAAAATAAAAACGCTGCGCAGTTTAAACAACAATTACCTCGAGCGGTGGACAGCATAATAGAGAATCATTATGTAGATGATATGTTGGACAGCGTAGACAGCGTCACCGAAGCTATACAGCTTGCCAATGACGTAAAGTACATCCATTCAAAAGCCGGATTCGAAATACGCAACTGGGTGTCCAACTCACCTAACGTGTTAAATGCCCTGGGAACCAATCAAACTTCAGCAGTACGGCTTACAGACGAAGATTACCTCACAATGGAGAAAATCTTGGGCATGTGGTGGCTCACTAATGAAGACTGTCTAACATTCGTCGTATCGCCACATAAAAAACGGCATGACATTATGCAGGGAATACGAAAGCCTACAAAGCGCGAAATGCTTAGTGTTGTAATGTCCATCTATGATCCTCTAGGCCTTATCGGTCACTATGTGATGTACGCTAAGATGATATTACAAGAAATTTGGCGCTCCGGCTGCTCCTGGGACGAGCTCATACCGGACGATCATCATCAGAGGTGGCTACGATGGCTCCGGCTGCTACCTGAAGTTGAACACTCGCGCATTTCCAGATGCTATTTTCGTACTGGTTTGCCGGATGCTTGTAACATTGAGCTCCACACATTCGTTGATGCTAGTGAGGAAGGTTACGCTGCGGTAAGCTACTTTGTGTATACAAGCAATACTAAAATCGAATGTTCTTTAATTGGCAGCAAAACAAGAGTTTCTCCACTAAAATTGATGTCCATACCTCGGCTAGAACTTCAGGCCGCGGTCCTAGGCGCGCGACTAGCCACAAGCATTCAAAAATCGCATACATTCGATTTGGCTGCGACAACATTTTGGACAGACTCCAACACTGTCTTGTCCTGGCTACGATCTGATCACCGCAGATACCAACAGTTCGTGGCGTTCCGCGTGAGTGAGATTTCGGAGATAACTAACGTTGCTAACTGGCGATGGGTTCCTTCCGCTGAAAATGTTGCTGATGATGCCACAAAGTGGAACAAAAACCCCGACCTGTCAAACCACAGCAGATGGCTAAACGGACCAGCATTCTTAAGGCGAAAGAAATCTGACTGGCCACTACCCACCAGTAAAGTGGAAAAAACTCAGGAAGAACTAAGGCCAAAGTACGTCGCGGTGCATTCACCTGTCGTGAGTGTACCATATGTCAATTTACCTATCCAATTCGAACGCTTTTCGCGATTTCGGACTTTGACACGTGTAGTTGCCACCGTCGTAAATAGCGCTCAGTTCTGGTTGGCTACCACGAAAGGAAAGCAAACTTCACGACCTGCAATAACCAGCAATGATTTCCAGCTAGCTGAACTGATCCTGATTCGTACAGTTCAATACAACCGGTTCCCTGACGAAATCTCAACCCTAACTCACAATAAACGTATCCACAAATCAAGCTCCATTTATAAACTTTCACCATACCTTGCAGAAGATGGGCTACTACGCTTGGGAAGCAGAATAACAGCCAATCTCTATAACGACCCAATCATTCTGCCCAAGGACCACTATGTGACTCAGTTAATAGTGCGGGAGTACCATATAAAGTATCACCACGGCAATTCTGAAACTGTGGTTAATGAGATACGACAAAAATACTGGATACTTGGACTACGCGTTTTAGCGAATAAAGCGAAGAGTTTATGTCAACTATGTCGGAACCGAACAGCCTGCGCCAGGCCACCTAAAATGGCCAACCTACCCCATGCTCGTTTATATTCATTCAGTCGCCCGTTCTCATATACCGGTGTCGACTATTTTGGACCAATGTTCGTGGCAGTTCGACGAAGCCGTGAAAAACGCTATGGGGTTTTATTTACTTGCCTGACTACGCGTGCGGTACACCTGGAGATTGCTAATACTTTATCAACCGACTCGTGCATCATAGCCATCAGGAACTTCATTGCTCGCCGTGGAGTACCAATTGAGCTATGGAGCGACAATGGCACTAACTTCAAAGGTGCTCAAAAGGAACTAATTGAAGCAGTCAAGGCAATAGACAAAGACGAAATAACACGCGCCTTCACCACAGGCACAACACAATGGAGATTCATCCCGCCATCTTCGCCACACATGGGAGGCGCATGGGAGCGTTTGGTTCGTTCTGTGAAACATGTTCTTTCCCGCATATTACCAGCGTGGACTCCATCTGAAGAACTACTACGTGCTGCATTGCTAGAAGTAGAGATGTGCATCAATTCTCGACCACTAACATACATTCCAATTGAGCATTCAACAGACGAAGCACTAACACCAAACCATTTTTTGTTAGGCAGCTCATCTGGGACCAAACCTCTGGTAGAAGCGGCAAGTGACGGTGTCGTGCTAAAACGACACTGGAAAGCAGCCCAACAAATAGCCAATAATTTCTGGAAACGTTGGATGGCTGAATATTTGCCAGTAATAACACGCCGCTGTAAATGGTTTGAAAATGTAAAACCAATAGAAGTGGACGATCAAGTGTACATAGCTGATGCCGAAGTTCCAAGAAACTGCTGGCCACGTGGTCGTGTAATAGCAGTCAGGAAATCTAATGATGGACAAGTGCGAAGTGCTACAGTCAAAACGATGAGCGGTACATATGAAAGGCCGGCGACAAAGATAGCTGTTTTGGACTTGGTATGCGAACCTCTGGACCGCCATACCGGGGGGGAGTGTTAAGAATACTTCAGTAGCAACATGACCAAGCTCAGCTTAGCGCCATCTAACGTTGAGCGTAGCAGCTGTCAGTGCACTAAAAGCACCACTGTGTGCGTGGGTTGCTGCTGCGCACCAAAAAATGCAACAAGGCAACACGTGATCACACGTGCGTAAATAGGTTAGTCAGTAAGAAAAGAAACACGAAAAGGAACTAAAGTAAGTCTAAAGATGATAAGAGAAAAAATTGTACTCATTTTATATTTTTTAGAAATTTTAGAATCGCGATCAAGCGATTGGGCTAAATAAAGAAAACCTTTTCCAACACTGTCCTTATTCATACAAAATAGTTCGTTAACAATCTAATGGATTTATTGCGTATATTGAAAAAAAAAAATTATTATCATAATAATAAGTACAAAATAATAAGTTATAATAAAAAGTACAAAATAACAAGATTTATAATGAAAAATAAACAAATTGCACGTGTGCCATCGTACACGTGATAGAAGTGAATCATCATAAAAACAGACAAAGAGAGAGAGAGAGTGAGAGAGAGATCATGTCACAACAAATACAACAATACAACATTTGCATACAAAATTTCTATCCAATTAATTTAGCTTTGTCTGTTTTTCAGTCTGTCCATCTGTCTATCCGTCACTTAAAAAAAACATAAATATAATTCCATCCCATCGTTATTATTCTGATATCTCGTTAAGGTATTGCAATATGTGCAATTTTGCGTCGTTGACTTTGACACTCGATATATATTTAAAAAACCCCTGCACCACTGGGAAGTCCAAGCTCGTTAAGGAATGCAGGTCGACGATAAGCGAGGTAAGTCGTCAAGCTGATATCACTCTCTTATGGGATCACGGCCATTGAGGGAAATGAGAAGGCTGACGAACTGGCTCGTTTTAGTGCTTCACTTCATATATCGTTAGCGGAACATATCCCAATTCCCCTGGCGGTCGTCAAGTGGAGCAACTTCTTGCATTTCCGTCAGCTGACAAACAGACGGTGGAAAGATCTTGAATCTTGCAGAGTGGCACGTGCTACCTGGCCTAGTTACAACGAAAATAGGTCACTTAGACTCATCAGCAGAAGACGCTCGGATACCGCAAGGCTAACAGCGGTTTTTCTGGTCACTGGTGTGTAGTGACTCACGCGGTGAGACTGGTTATTCCGTTCAGAAGCCATTGTGGAAGCTGCGAAAATGAAGAGGAAGAGGAGTCACTCACCCACTTTCTATGTTAATGTCCAGCCCCGGCAAAAACTAGAAATATGTTTCTGGGCAAATACATCATCAACAACCACTTGGACTGTTCAGTCACATGTCGGGGTGATTTACTAAAATACCTAAATTCGACAGGTTGGATTTAGTAATACTGATTGCGTTCGGCGAGGAAGTGATTTTAAAACGACACTCTAGTGCTAATTGTGGCTCGTAGTGGACTATACGGGTCAGCCACGGAAACCAACCTTCTCAACGTGTACGGCACTGTATGGCATGATGGATTATTGCATAAGCTACTTACTACAAACACACCATTTTACTTAAAAAAAATTATACACAGCTATCTCACCAATCGAAAATTCTCTATCGACCTGCAAGGTGTCCAATCGAGTGTCCGGGGTATCAGTGCTGGAGTACTTCAGGGTTCGGTCTTGGGACCCATTTTGTATAATTTATATACTCACGATTTACTAGAAAACTGTAACACATCTGTCTTTGACACTGCCCTCTACTGTACCGAAATACATAGTACATTTCAACGATTGCTATTCTACCTTGAAGTGAAATTCTACAAAAAGTGGAAAAAATCAAAAGAGGAAAACAAATAAAAATATTTTTTTTTAATGTACATATATATTAGATTAATCTAACACCTCACGTCCATCCGTCCGTCCGCTGTATCTCATGAACCGCAATAGCTAGGCAGTTGAAATTTTCACAGAATGTGTATTTCTATTGTCATGATAGCAACAAATACTAAAACTAAAATAAAGTTAAATAATTAAAGGGGTCCCCATACAAGAAACGTGTGCTCCAATATGCACTGCGCACAGTTTTAGATGCTTTGTTATTTATTTTGTTTTATATTTTGGTAAGTTTTTTTTTTGTATAGTATACTTTTAGGCTGTATTAATATTTCACTTTTGCTTTTGATCAAAGTTGATATGCAGTATGAACACTGATTCTACCCTAAACATAAGTCTAATCAATAATTTAATACTTGGAGCATGAGCTTTTTGTCAATTTCATAATAAATGCATATTCATTGTGATTGGAATTGCTCGAGCATTGAGTTATTGAATACATAATTCATTTTTGCGGCAAAAAATCTTGTACAATGATACGGAACCCTCCGTGTGCGAGTCCGACTCACACTTGGCTGATTTTTTATTTTTGTATCATAATCTAGAGAGTTAGGGCCAACTTTGTTACACCCGCGATAGCACTTTAAACCTCTCTCCTGACTATTTAAATAGTTCATTTCAATTTTTATAAATGAATCAAAAAGGAACATGTTAATATCTAGCCCTTTCAAGAATAATTTTATAAAAAATGTTTTTATTTTATTGTTAGGAGACTTTATATACGTCAAAATGTTGCACCAGCGATAATGGAATCGCCCTTATCAAACTTAAATTTGGACACTATAAGCTTCTGATCCATATTCATCAACCATGTAAATTTCATGATCCTAGGTTTACCAGGAGGGGTACCTCCCATACAAACCCAAATAATATGACAAACCCATAAAGAATAAAAGTACAATAAAAGTGCCACTCTAACTGTGTTCTTTGTTAATACTCAAACTGTAAAAGGAGAGAGTTTAATGATGCTAAGAAAGGAAGGTTGGATGCAATCCGGAGGGTCGTGAAGAGTATTACATCTTTGGCATATGGCTAATGATAGCGTTCTTTCTGATTTGTTTGCAAAATGACTTGACAACTAGGGATAAAACGATACGAGTAATTACGAGTACGTATCAATACTTTTGTTTGGATATCAAGTACATTTAGCATCGATTGTTTGGAACCGAGTACCAAGTATGTATTGGTTAAAAATACTTGTATCGGTACTCATAATTGCTTTGTTTATTGTCTTATGTTGTCACAACACGAAAAAGCAGAAGACAATCGAAATGACAAACAACAGTTGGAAATGACCGAAAATTCGCCAACACTGCTGAAGAGAGCACCACAAGCAACTATCAGTTGGCCAATAGCGAAGAACTCAAATCCGATGCGGTGTCAATGTGCCTCTGTAATCCTATCAGCGCATTAAAAGCCAACCCATTAGAAGAATGGGAGGATTTGAAGCCCGTTTGGCCACCTTATATAAACATGCTCGAATGAAGTTGAACATTTTGGGAGGTTGTTTTTAAAGCTGGCGCGACGGTTACTGCAGTAAAAAAAATGTTTGAAGGGAAAACAACTAGACTAGTTATTATTGTTGAAGTTGGCTTCAAAAATTGACTTTATTCTTGAATTCTTTATCTCTTGCACTTTGCAATAATTTTATTACATCCATAAACCAATCCATTACACATTTTAATTTTTTCAGTATATATCTTTAATTTTACGAAAAATCGGCCGATACGAATCTGAGCAACTATCGATATCTTACAATCGATACGCTATCAATTAAAAGAATCGCTTCTATAGTGGTATCGTTCTATCCCTATTGACAACTGCGCAAGTAGAATGTTCTGCGAGTTATCGTTACAAGCGCACTGACCAATTCGATCGTTTGTACTTTCGTTATTTTTCTGAACGTCAACCGAAAATTCGCCAACACTGCTGAAGAGAGCACCACAAGCAACTATCAGTTGGCCAATAGCGAAGAACTCAAATCCGATGCGGTGTCAATGTGCCTCTGTAATCCTATCAGCGCATTAAAAGCCAACCCATTAGAAGAATGGGAGGATTTGAAGCCCGTTTGGCCACCTTATATAAACATGCTCGAATGAAGTTGAACATTTTGGGAGGTTGTTTTTAAAGCTGGCGCGACGGTTACTGCAGTAAAAAAAATGTTTGAAGGGAAAACAACTAGACTAGTTATTATTGTTGAAGTTGGCTTCAAAAATTGACTTTATTCTTGAATTCTTTATCTCTTGCACTTTGCAATAATTTTATTACATCCATAAACCAATCCATTACACATTTTAATTTTTTCAGTATATATCTTTAATTTTACGAAAAATCGGCCGATACGAATCTGAGCAACTATCGATATCTTACAATCGATACGCTATCAATTAAAAGAATCGCTTCTATAGTGGTATCGTTCTATCCCTATTGACAACTGCGCAAGTAGAATGTTCTGCGAGTTATCGTTACAAGCGCACTGACCAATTCGATCGTTTGTACTTTCGTTATTTTTCTGAACGTCAACTAGTCAAGTGTAAATGAGCCAAAATGCATAATGATGCAACAAAAGAAATGCAATGCCAACCAAATGTAAAAAAGCTATTCTTCAGTGCACGTATGTTTTTTAACATAAAAGCCTTTCTACAGAGAGTAAAAAGTTGGGTACTGAGAACACAAGCAGAACTCTGTGTTCTGGCGACAACAACAACAGCAATAGCAGCCAGAACACAGTGTTTTGCTTGTGCTCACGATGAAAATATTATACATATTATATTGCCACATATGTTTACTTTTCAATAAATAAATATAAACAATATGTAAACAAATAGTGTTCAGTGTTTTACATTTAACTGAAACGATTGACAATAGTAGAGATTTGGACTGATCGTGAAAAAACAAGCATTTTGTAAGTCAATTTTGATTTCTGAAGCAAAAAGTTATAAATCAAAAAATATAGCAGTCCGATTCGGCTGATTCCGTCAAATGTGCAGCGTATGGTAAAAAAGAAACCTATGTGCAATTTTCAGCTCTCTTGCACACATACAGCTGATCACAAATATACATACTTTTTGTGGTCTGCGATGTCTCCTTCTGTGTGTTACAAACTTCATGACAAACTTATAATACTATTCACTGCCGTGAAGAGTATAAAATAGAGGTCAGCATGATGACAAAAAACTACGTTCGAATCAACAATATTCAATATAAATTGAGTGAAATAGAATGCGATGTGAAAGAATTCGAGTGAATTTGTGCACTCACGTCAGACTCAGTCGCACAACATTCACACAAAGATGCATGAATTGAATGAGAGGTTGTTTTCGAAGTAATTCGAATGCCTTCATTTTTTTTTTGCATAACAACAAATGGTTGTTGTTGTTTTACTGTGCGTAAGGAAAAGAAAAAAAAAACAACATATTTAGTACGCATATACAACCACTTACGTCTTATTCTCTGCTCATTTCCTTGTACGATCGCGCGCTTCACTCAAATCAAACGAAAATTCGAATTAATTCGGATGTGTTCGGCTATGCTGAAGTTTTCATTTCGTTTTGCACGCTAATTCTTTCTAACTCATTTCACAGAATGCAGACGGCTTTCGAACTCAAAACACAGTCGCGTTCATCTTCATTTATTTCGTGTCTCGCTCTCAATCAATTCAATTCGAGTTTATTCTTTGGACTTCAGTTGTGAGCGAAGCCACGCAGCGGTCTAGTATAAAAACAAGGCAAAAGAAGATTAACTTTGGCTATGCCGAAGTAGTAATATTATTGTTCTAAGTTCATGTTTTTGTATGGGAGGTACTAGAGCTGGCAAAACATCGATGTTTCCATACAAACCATCAATATTTACCATACAAACAATCGAACTATAGGAGGTACGCCTTCATAGTAGTCTGATGGTCGAAAACTTACACTGGTCACAAAATCAACTCTTTTTTTTTCAAACTTCCACAGAAATAGTTTAGTTTCCCAACTGGGAAAATTCTGAGAGTGGTTTTTTGCTGGTATTTCCAAGTTTTTTTTGCCGTTTTTCGTCATGTGCATCATTAAACAGCTGATGATGGCACATACATTTTTAAGTGGAATACAAATTGTGAATTTTATTTTATAATTATAATAAAATAAGTAACTGGAATGAAAAAGGGCGATGCAAGAACTATGTGCAAATACTGAAAAATTTTCAAAGTAATGTATTTCTCACAAATTATCAGTTGCAATTTTGCTAACGTGCGCGCAAAGTTCCAAGTGTGTGTATAATACTAACAAAAACAGCTGTTCATTTAAAGCGAAAGTGGTGTGTGAACGGCATCATCAAAATGTATCGCTTTTGTTTGGTGTGTATTGCGTATTAATAAGAAAAAGTATTTAATATTCATAATATTTTAGTAAAACAAATAAATAGCCATATATTTCGTTAGTTAAGTTAAGACAAAAAATACACACATAAAATATAACGGTAAACACTTTTATCTTTTTTTTTTCTCTTTAAAAAATAGCTGAATACATGGTTCAATATCAGAAATTGAGAAGAACGCATGGGATTCTTTTTTTATTTTGGAGGAAATTCAAAATTTCTTAGGTAATAGAAAGGATTTGATTACGTTAAGCGCGTTGACGAGGTGCTGTCTCACTTCCAGCACCTTGGATGCAACATGACTATCAAAGTACACCACTTAAACGGCAAATTAGAAAAAAATGTGTATTTTGGATAAAAAAAAACTAGAGCTGTTACAACAAAATTGGAACATACATAAAAACCCACGAAAAGTTTTATTGATTCTTACAAATGTTGTACCACCAATTGATATATGAATTGAAGCCGCATGATATTGGGAACTCAACAAATGAAAAAAATTAAGTGAAGCAAGGATACGTGATAACATTTTATTGGAAGCACTTATTTTTTATTTATAATTATTGTCATTAGAAACATTTACAGTGCGTTTGGCATACTAGCCATAATTTCTATTTTTCCTAAAAAATATTCAAAAAGATTTATAAATCATTTTATAAATAATTATAATTATTCATGCTTACTTCAGCGTGTCTTTCTTTTCCATTTTTGCATAGCAAAAAAGAAGAATTTGAAAAAACAATATGATAAACAAACAAAAATTTAGGGTTGGTGTTGAAACAATTCCATAGTTTCGTTTCATTTCATTTGTTCCAAGTTAAATCGTTCTATTGTTTGATTTTGTTTTTCGTTGTTGCTTTTGTTAATTTGAACTTGAGTCATTTGACTCAGTCTCTTGTATACTTCTTGTATTATATATACAATATTAATAAATACAACAGGCCGACTTCACTGCTGCGTGATCGCCAGGCAACAATACTAGATTTCTCACCACAAATGGTACGTTGATAGATGAGCTCTGCTCGTCAAAACAGTCAGAAGCCACCAATAAAGAAAGAGAGTAACGCTTATATATCGATTGACTCTATGGACTGCAGCAACAAAAATAAAGATTCTTTACTTAGCACAAAGTTGCCTGAGAATAGAGCAAGATCTAGCTCTCCTGCTCTAAGCTCTTATAGCGCAAGCACCAGACACTCGCTACCGTGGAGCGCCCAGTGCCCATCCCCGCAAACTCCCTTTTGCACAATCGCAGCAACTACTGCTTCTGTATCAACAACAAACACAACACAAAGTACATCCTATACAGGAACAGCTAACACAGCATTATCATCTACAGCAATTTACTCAGCAACTGCATCGATCGCGTTATCGCATGCTGTTACTACAACAACTACAAATACTCAAACATATAACCACAACAATAGCAATGCGTCCAATCAGGCATTCAACGCGTCATTGGCAGTTCTACAGTTAAACCTACAACAAAAGCACCCACGCAACTACAAAGTGCCAATTATAAGAGAAACCGTACAATGCAATCACCTGAAAGTCTGACCGAACAATATCAAAACAACGACAAAAAGCAGCGTAGCAAAGTACAAAAAACGGTACAGACTAAAGTACAAGAACACTGTTCAAGCACAAATAAGAGGCAGCGATTGAATAAACATACAACTGTTTCTAATGCTGACAAACTATCATGGACAGTGAAACCACCGTAGACGATCCATTAACAGATCAAGCAGTTGATGACTCGGTACCTTCAGCCATACCAAATATAAAAATTCCTCCTATTACTGTGCTAAAGAAAAGCGCAAAATACATACATGATATGTTTAAGGAATTAAAAATAAATACATACTACGTTAAAACTATATCTATTGGCATCAAAGTAATTGTCAAGAGCATCGATTGTTTCAATACTGTTTATGACCGTCTTAAAAACGACAATTGTGAGTTCTTCTCTTATGAGAACAGAGAAACAAAGCCTTATAAAGCCGTCCTCTCTGGTCTCGACAAATTACCCAATGATGAGGTTAAATCAATATTAATATCTCATGGTCTAAAATGCATTGATGTTAAAACAATTGAAAAGAACACTAACTCAGGTCTAAAAATACTATTATATGTGGTGTACTTCGAAAATAGTACAATTACCTTAAAGCAACTGAAACAAAATTATTCCTGTATATATCACACAAAAGTGAGATGGGAATATAAAACTAAATCCTTGCCAATTGCCAACTCTTCGGCCACGGATCTAATAGCTGTAATGTGAAAACCTCTTGCGCTAATTGTGCAGGTCAACATCATACAACTGCCTGT
The DNA here is from genome assembly GCA_037043315.1 of Amiota communis. Classification (NCBI taxonomy): domain Eukaryota; kingdom Metazoa; phylum Arthropoda; class Insecta; order Diptera; family Drosophilidae; genus Amiota; species Amiota communis. The sequence goes on along the minus strand of JBAMAV010001194.1, from coordinate 59,410 downwards.
ACGTCACCAACCATGGCTCGTTGTGCTAATTGCAATGGTGAACATAGATCTACTGATCCTAACTGTCCATGACGTTCTTCGTATCTATCTCTTCTTCGAAGACGTATGACCAACAACACGTCAACAGACCACAGAGGAATAATCATCACGACACCAAGAGTAGCAGAAACGGAATGCACAACAATGGTGACAATGGATTAGACTATCCGACCTTAACGAGCAGTACAGCAAGAAATAGCTTGCACACGCCACGCATTATATCTTATGCTATTGACTTGAAAGACAACATCCCATCCCAGTTCCAAGAAAAACATGTAAGCAACTCTGCAAAAAGTTACCTTACCAAATCTCTGAGCTCATGAAAATAAGAAATATAGAGAATAGACGTTGGATAAGAACAAGGCAACCTATATATAAAGCTCAGTTAAGTCACCATAAACATCAAATAAGATGTCAAATCCTTGCTCATAACAATAGTACTTGGAACAATAAGCTTGCGAACCTAGATAAAAATTCCAAAAGTTTCTGGAAAATAACTAAATTAACTAAAAACAAAAATGTCTTTATTCCAAGCTTTCAATACAATGACAAAACGTATTCTACTCGACAAGAAAAAGCCAATTTACTTGGAGAAATATTTCAAGAAAAACTTAAAATTACGGAATCTCTTTCTGATAGTGAAACCATTAGAACGATCAATAGTTCCATCAGTGATCTTGATAACCATCGATCATTTGATGTGCTTTCTGTATCAACTAATGATATTAAGAATATTATCTTTTTGCTTGAGACGAAGAAATCTCCAGGTCCGGACAATCTTCCAAATATATATGTAAGAAACCTCCCACTTAATGTAATCCGTTTTCTCTCAGTTATCTTTAATTATTCACTTCAAATTGGTTATTTTCCCCAATCGTGGAAAGTTGCAAAAATCAAATTTCCAAACCTGGAAAACTACCAGATTCAGCTGAGAACTACCGCCCCATCAGCTTGTTATGTTGCTTTTCGAAAACATTTGAAAAAATCTTGAAGGCAAGACTTAACTCTCATCTCGAAACATATTCAATTATACCTGCATCTCAATTTGGCTAACGTTCGCATTTAAGTGGCATAAACCCTCTTCTAAAGCTCAAAAAATTTATAAAACAAAGTTTGCAAGATAAAAAATCAGTCGGATTGGTTGCCTCAGATATACAAGCAGCTTTTGATACAGTATGGCATAATGGTTTAATACATAAACTAATGGTTACGAATACACCTATCTACTTAACAAAAATTGTTCAAAGCTTCGTTACAAACAGACACTTTTTTATTGAATTAAATGGCATTCAATCGGATACTATAACCATTAGTGCTGGGGTACCGCAAGGATCGGTCTTAGGACCGATATTATATAACTTATATATCCATGATGTACATGTAATTAACAACTGCACTGTTTCTATCGTTGCAGACGATACTGCGCTTTATTGTGTATGTATAAATTACATAGGTATACACAACACCCTCCAAAGCTCGTTGACTGAACTAAATTTATACTATAAAAAATGGAAAATCATGCTAAATGTCAATAAGACTAATGTTATTTTCTTCACAAGATAAAGGAAAAGTGAATATTTGCCAAATGGTAATCTAAACTGCAACAATACTGACATCCTTTTGTTAAATAGAATACGATATCATGGCTTTCATCTAGATAGGAAACTTACTTTTAATGTTCATATTGGGAAAACTCTGGATAAGATTAATAAAACGATATGCACACTCTATCCGATCATTAATCGTAAATCAAAACTCTCACAGCACAATAAACTCATTATCTTTAAATCAATAGTCAATCGCATTTTAATGTATGGTTCACAGATCTGGGGTGATTGTGCTATAACACATATAAAAAAACTTCAAATCGTACAGAATTAACTACTTAAATTGTTACTGAATTTACCATACTATTCGACTAGTCAATTGCATGTAAAATCAAATATTCAAAAATTGAAGAAAAAATCTCTATTTATAACTCAATCTTTAATAATCGCAATCCACTTATATAGGGTCTACACTATGTATATAAGTTTGCGCATAACTGGTACTTGTATCTCTAGTCTATGATTAGACCTTATAAGTACCAGTTAACTAGTCTAAGTTAGTTAAGTTAGTGTTAAGTGTTCGTTATCTAATGTTTTTTTTTCCAATTTTCCTTAGCATAAAATGTGTACAAATATATATAACTTATATAATAATTGAAACAATTTTTCAGTAGCTAAGTAGATTAAAAACTTGAAAACTAAACTCTGTAAAATAGGAAAGATAATTAATTATGTATGAATTTGTATTAATTATGGGTTAAATTAAAAAAATGGAACGTTAGCTTTCGATAACCTTCCACCAACGCCAATTATTGGGACCTTTGAGCTTGAATCAATGAATGGTTACAATTTTTGAACCTTAGCTGCTCTCAACGGAATGGCTGCTCTAAAACACTCGAACTCTATTGCAAACGACACTGCTTGAACATTGAACAGTATATAAAGCAACCCAACTCGTGACTCCGAAACCGTTAGCAGCTTCCGCGGCTCCGATTTTTTGGAGTAATCATTACTACACCTCTACCCATAAATAAAGCTAATTACGCGCTGCAACCTAAAGAAATTGTTTACGTATTTACTACCCGTACTAAATCTTCCACCAATTGTGGACTTGAGACTGACAAAACGAATTGAATCTTTCGCTGCTCTGGCATCTTATCCATTCCACGCTATGCAACATCAGGTGGGCTCATTCTTGTAGCAATCTTCCTATAAGCAGCTCCTGATTTTTTGGCACTCGATTTGCTACAAGCATTATCCAGCGCCTACTGCTCCATAAGGAAGTTGTGAAGCGTCCGAGAATCCATGTAACTGGACCGACATCACCTTTTCGTTACACATCTTGGAATTACTATTTGGGACACCATTGAAAGCTCACTTCGAAATTTTGTCCATTGGGTACGCAACCCGATTGGCAATTCTTCTTTGCAGCTGCAACTCAAAACCGACAATGATTTAAGAAACAATATATTTAATGATATTTACTTTCAGTCAGCGCACGGCCAAAAACGGTGCCGAACTGGTACCATTACTGACAGTATTCAATTTAAGAGCTTGAACTGTATAGCTACTGTGACTTCGCCATAATATGCGTCCACTATAATCTGCTATACTTTTGTGCAACGTCTGCCGTTAAAACATACCTGCAAAAACGGAATCGAACCAAAATTTTAACTAAGTCCGGTTGGATTGTCGGCCCCACTAACAAATTATCATTCAACGACTTCCCATTGCATGATTTGCAGGACGCATCAAATACGACTCGAAGCTTAGTCGTCGCACTCTCGGGTCTCAAATTGTATGATGGGGCATGTAGTAGCATGTAGCATGTTATTTGATCTGCGGCTAAGATCTCCAAATGGCCTAACTGCTGATATACTTCCATAAACTTAACATAATCCTTTTTTAAATCTGCGTCGCGACTAAGCTTACGCTCTAAATTTAGGAATCGACTTAAAACAATTGGATACGACTTACTTAAAACACAATCTTCAGTAAAAGCTAACTTCACTACGTATCGACCAGATAAGGTACGCTTGACATTGGCCACAAAATGTTCTTCACAAGTTTTCTCATCTGCAATATATTCATCCACTGCACACTGGCCTGAAGTCCAAATTTTTGGCATTAAGTGTAGTTACGTAGTTGAAACTTGGTGAATGCGATAATTGTAGCAAACATAATACTTTAGCAAAATTTCAAACCGACCCGACCACACATACCCTCACCGCCCATATGAGCCCACATTGCGGATGCGTAGTTTTATGTAGGAGTTTTAAGTGTTTGATTAGACAGTGCAACTTTGGAAGCAAAAATGTTTTCTTGTTCAATATATACTAAACTAAATTAAACTAAAAGATTTTTTTAAAAGTTTTATAGAATGTAATTACACTAGAAATAAATCCATTAAGCCGTCAAACATGATTTTTTGTATGTGTAGTTTTTTAAACATTCATAATTTAAAAAAAAAATCATTCATTTTTCATATAAAATCTTATTAATACTGTTACAATTATTTTATCCTACATCTAATTCAAATGAATACAGATTAACACCTTCGCACTCGGAATCAGAATTGGAATTGCAGTTATGAAATGGGGGTCGTTCTTGATCTCTATATGAAAATGAGGTACTTCTAACAGAGCAATTATATCTTTGAGCAACACCTTATTTTTATATTGAGCAGACCTTTTCTTTATCGTAATAATGGAAAGAAGAGGATCTGACGAATCCATTGATTTTTAAAATACATCGTTCATATTATTAGCCCGTGAGTTATGACGAGCATGCGACTGTCTGTCGCGCTTATAAAATTTTTACGCGCTTCTGATGCGTTTTAACCAAGGCAACCCCAGGTAATCTGGGGTCCATGAATTAAGATTTTATATAAAGTAGGCAACATGGGATACCACGGGTATTTGATACTGTATGCAGCAAAAATTTTTGATGGAATTTTAGCGCATTATCTAGAAATTTACAGGAAATGACCATTAATAGTATATGTAAGCTTTCTAATAAATCCAAGTCAAATTCTAAAATTGATGCTAATAACTTTGGATTTGAAAAAGCATTCCTGGCTGTTTTGCCATCATTTGTGTTCCCATTTCCATTTTGCTTCGGCTTATCTACGTGTAACCCCATTTCCTGCCACAATCTTTTTAGAATACTCTGTTTTTTTCATCATTTCCGTTTTATATCTCACTCGCCATTTCTTACATCCAAGGTAAATTTTAATTCGAAAATTCTTCTCCAAGCGTGAAGAGGACTCATCCCATATTGAAGACTCCCAGGCTTTAGTTTGAATACAGATGAGCAAATATCGCTAGTTTCCATACATTTTTTAAAGCCAGCTCCACAGGTTGGGCGCACTATCATCACTTGATCCGCTCGGAGTGAGCATGGAATTCTGTAACACAAACGCCGTACCCTTTCCATTTGATTTCCTTGCAGAGACCGCGGCTGCAAGCATAAGAAGGCTGCTAATTTTCTTTTCAGACGTGGGCCTGCTGCTTTGTATGTAAGATATGGACGTCCCATCTGATTAGGTCTGGGAGTATCAACATCTTTGCTTTCTAAGATAATCGTCATTTTCAACGAAAGCCCTTTTGAGTGCTTCAACTTAAAATTTGAGATCGTTTTGTTGCATTTCGGTAAATTTTTTTCAATGAAGCGAGTAAAATTGCCGGTTTTGTTAATTGTTTCTCGATGTGTGATACCAAACATGGTCGCATGGCTGACTGGCTAAATTATTAGAAATTGACGGAAAACGAGCAAAAAGAAATCGGGCAAAAAGTGTAAATATCACGTTGAAAGGAGCACATACAAGAATATTTTCTAATAATTACATTTTGGCCAAAATTGGGCGAAATTTAGTTTTTACTTCACAGTGAATAGGTGTTATTGTTAGGTTTTCTCTGCATAAGGACGTTACACAAAACTATTCAAAGAAACACATTTAACAAATAAAACACAATTGACACATATTATTTACATTACACATACTTGATCTGTATTTTCCATATTTAACACTAATAGTTGGTTTACTACTAGACACACTCTCTTATTTGAAAGTTTTAATAAAGTTTCTCGCTTTTGTCTGAAAATAAATCAAGGTTCGAACTTTGTAGCCCTGATGAAAGCGCAGGGTTGCACTCCGATATCTTTTATTTCTTGAATTATATTATTTCAAATATTTACTTAAAAAAAAACAACTCAAATCGAAATATGTTTTCATAAAAAATTAGACTTTATGCAAAATTTTGGAGAACCGTAACACAATTTCCTTTAGTCCCTCTTCCATCTGATCGTCCTCGTCTACAATCGCAGATAGACAATAATTGCTGATAGACTTACATTCAACTACCACAATCCATCCCATCAGAGATTATTGTAACAACGGCAGATCGCTATCTAGCCTAATCTGCCCGACTGCAAGAAGCTTGGAAAATATGTCAACGGAGAGGAAGCAGAAGACCTGTGCGATTACACGTTTCTTACCTTGCTCCGGAATTTTTTGCTTTTTAATCTATGAAAATTAAATTGTGATAATTATTTTGGTGGTGATGTGTTTTTAAAATTTTTTTACTTACAAATACGTATGCCAGCGTGGGTGCCAGTATGTTTTTCCTAGTGCTTTTTGCATTTTGAATTTGTTATAAATTCCAACCAAGCAAGGTCTTTTCTTGCTTATAGCAATGTCCCACTCAAAAGGTAATTAGTGTGGTGAGTTTGTTTTGACGTTTGCAGGGCTGGCGACACATTGGTTGAACAGTGCGGCCAGGGTGCGGCGTTTCGAGCGTAAACACAACATCGCAAAGGGTCATCAACGAAGCCATGATACGCAAGCAGGATCCCTTTCTTGCTAAATTTCATAGCATAAAATGGTTTAAGGGCGCAAAGTCGTGGCCTGTCTCAACGAGGAAACCCTGTGTTTTCTCAAAGACACGTTACGCGGCATTGGCGAACTATGGCCTGTTACGAAACTGCACGTGGTACCAACGGGTCAAGTCTCAAAAAAGACGCTCATAAAGATATGGGTCCCACTCACAGTTATTGACGAAACCATGCAGAGCCCCATCGCAGGTCAAAATCTTCCACTTGGAAGCAGCAATTGGTCCTTCGTCCGAGGGTTGGTACGAGACAATGTTGATTGGAATGATCTCTGGTTCAAAATTGGATCGGAGTCCAAGAACCTCATCATGAGTAACAAGTGCCAACTAAAACTGGGGATGGGAAACATGAAGGCGATCATCTTGGATGAGATGGTTGACGTGGCACTTATACAGGAATCTTGGATCGTGAGTTACAGCAGCCATGATCTCAGGGTAGTGTTGTGCGAGAGGAAGTTCGGTAAGAGTCTCTACCTCGCTTCCGCGTATCTACGTTACGAAGAGGAAAATCCCTCATCTGAACACATCAGGACATTCGTTCAGCATGCGATGATTAATGGCATGGATGTGGTACTGGGATCTGATGCAAACGGTCATCACGCCCTTTGGGGGAGTATTAGTATTCTCAACAAATCTTGTGGTGTGCAACAGGGGCTACCACCCTAGCTTCAGAGGTTATTGCCGTAACCTTAGCGACGAACAGTGACTTCACCATTGATAACTGGCATGTTTCTGCTAAGTGCTCATTCTCAGATCACTTCAGAATTCGCTATGATATTAGATGGTATAGGAGTAAATTAACTCCTTATAGGAATCCGAAGAGAACAGACTGGGAAGGCTTCTCTAACGCCGTTGGCCAGACACTCCCTAACCCCCCGGTGGTGGAGTGGCTAGATATTGACATGTAAGAGGTGTTAGGGAGAGCTTTTCTTGAATCCTGCTCTATTAGCTGACCGCCAAGGTCCAACCGCAATGTGTGGTGGACAACAGAGCTTGGGGAAGTTAGGCAGGAAGCAAGACGACTTTTCAATATAGTAAAATATAGAAATTGTCAGGAGGATTGGGATGCCTATCATCTCAGTTTTAAGAAACTCAAGAAAGCTAGTAGGAAGCTGGGAGGGACTCCTGGGTACGTTCTGCGAGGATATCACTAACACTACAGTAGCATCCAGACTTCGAAAGATGCTAGCAAAAGATCCAGTAAAACCAGGCTTACTGTGCGGTGCAGATGGTGTATACGCTAGTAACAGTTCCGGGTTGCTCTAATACTGATGGTAAAGTTGAGAATATCAACTTCAGTATTGATAGATCAATCTTGGGTGATACAAGCAATGAGGCAGATTTACCTGACCTGATCACAGTGGAAATGTTACTCTGGGCGATGGGGTCTTTAAGCTTTATAAATCGCCGGGACCAGATGGTATAATACCAACCATGCTACAGACTGCTTCTGCATATCTTTTACAGTGGCTGATAAAGATTTTCAGGAGGCATCTTCTTACTGGGTACATCCCTGAAAAGTGGAGAGAGGTGAGGGTGGTGTTCATCCCCAAGGCAGAGAAGATTAACCACAATTCTCCAAAAGATTTTAGGCCTATCAGTCTCTCATCGTTTTTCCTTAAAACAATGGAACTACACCTGCGTCTCAGAAATAAACTCGCACCAGACATGTTTAGCGATGCACAACACGCCTACTTAAGGGCAGATCGATTGATACAGCTTTACATGAAGTGGTAGGAGTTATCGAAAAAGTCTTGCAACGGAAGCAGTTTCTGTTGGCGGTTTTCCTTGATATTGAGGGAGCTTTCAATAACGTCCTAATCGAATCAATCACAGCATCGCTGGAAAATATTGTTTCAGATCATGCGATCAGATCACCAGGTGGCTTGGTAATACTATATGCTTCGTTGCCGAGTGATAAACTCCGACCTGGGCTCAGCGACAATAAAGAAACAGGTTACAAAAGGCATTCGACAGGGGGGAGTTATATCCCCTCTTCTTTGGAATTTAGTCTTACATGGCCTGATTTTGAGCCTACGAAGGAAAGGGTGTAGAGTAACGGCTTATGGTGGCGGGTAAATTTTTACCCATAATCAGTGAACTCTTGGAATCTTTTTTAGGTACCACTGTGCAGTGGGCTCAGCAGAATGGTCTTGGCCAGATAAGACCAAGCTAGTATTATTCACAAGAAAATACAAGATACCTAGCTTCAGGCTACAGAGTTTAGGTGGATCACAGCTAAAACTTGCGAAGGAAGTGAAATTCTCTGGCGTTGTTCTGGATTCTAATCTCTCTTGAAAGAGAAACTCTAAAGAAAGAATGCAAAAGGCATTATGTGCTTTCTACGTCTGTAGGAGGATGTTTGGCAAGAGATGGGGGCTTCAGCCGGTCGACTGGTTTTATACAGCAGTTGTGAGACCTATCCTAACCTATAGAGCGCTAGTGTGGTGGGAGGCGGCAAATACCAATTCCCACCTACACAATCTTTATAAGGTGCAAAGAATAGCTTGTCTAGGAATTACTGGATCACTACGATCCACCTCCAGGCAGCTCTGGGTGTTATTCTCAATATGGCACCGGTGGGCACATATCTCAAGTACGTAGCGGCCAGAACTGCAGTCAGACTCCGGGTCCTGCATCTTCTTAAGCCCTGTGTTGCCGGCCACAGCACTATCCAACAAGTAGTGTGAATTCAAGCTGATGGTGGAGTATGTATGACAATTTTAGGACAAGATTCGCGGGTAGAGATGATTGGAAATGGGGTAACGTCATTAGACGGGTCGAGCTGTCGATCTATACTTATGGATCCATGACCGTAGACGGTACAGGTGCGGGCATCTTTTCGGAAGGGCTAACAGCTCGTATCGTCTACCTGACTGGTGTAGCGTGTTCCAGGCAAAAATCTACGCAGTCTGGCAGGTGGCAAAATTAATTAATGCCTTGGGGGAGACACCGAGGCATATATCGACTCATGTTGACAGCCCGGCCGCTATCAATGCTCTGTCGTCCCATAGCTTCAACAGCAAACTCATACGTAGTACGGTAGAAACTCTTAGTCAGTCTCGGCAACATTCTATCATACTCATCTGGGTACCGTGTCACTCTGGTATCGAAGGCAAAGAGATGGCGGACTAGTGTGCTAGTAAAGCCTCGGCACTGCCCGTGTCTCAAGTAGTCGCTGTTGTTTACAGACCCGTACAGGATGTACTCTCATGCCTGGAAATGAAAACCAGAGATCTAGCAGCCAGGAAGTGGGCAAATGAGTCTACATGCACTGTCGCAAGGACACTCTAGCCTTGTTAGAACCTCCGAGCTCCTTCACTTTAACAAAACAAGGGTTCGGACGTTGACGGGAGTCATAACGGGACACTGCACCATCGGGCTGATGGCCCATAGGATGCAAGTTCCACACCATGACTTCTATCGTAGCTGTCAAGACCAAGAGGAGCAGGATAGCATCCAACATCTCCTCTGTGATTGCCCTGTTCTTATCAGTAAACGAACCCGGTTTCTTGGAGATAGAGGGAGGTAGCTAGACCGACCTTGGATTGTGGTGTGATTTCCCTTAATCCCTCGTTCCTTTACCCCTCTTGTTATCAGTCATCACAATAGGCCTTTAAGGCTTCTGGGTGAACTCGCGAGTAATTGCGAGCAGCCTGCACAACCTAACCTAACCTATGTCAACGCCAAATAAAATCTCTATTCTTTTTGCCCCAAACTCTGGATCTGCAACCTATACAATATTTGGGGGATTACAGCTGTCCATATTAGTTGGTGCATTTGGTGCATATTGGAATATGCAAGACGCAGAAACTTTCTTCCGCTTCGAAACATGTCAACATAGATTTAATTTGTAGGGTAACTTGGCCTAGGATGCCAGCATGTGACTGCCCAATGACATGTACCACCATGTATCAGTTTTGCTCTGTTCTACCTTCATATGTAACTTCGATGCTAAGCGTGATGTCACGAAATATAACTGAATTCTCGTATCCAAAATGCACCTGGCCTCAGGGAACTTGCCGTCAGAGCCCTTAACCAACGCTATGGCAGTTGCTAGAAAGCTAGAAGACTTAACGTTATCTTAGTTGACTGGCTAAACTCATATCATGCGTTTTTGAAAGTGACGTGCTGCAATCATTTGTGTTGTTGCAGCGCACTGCTGAACACTCCTTCATGAAATGTCGCTTGCTGAAACAAACCAAACAAAACGCCCTACTCTTAACCTCTTGATAACGGTGAGTGGGAGAGAGACGTGAGAATTCTGCACCGTCCCTTAATATGTGCACTCCTAAACACAAATAGCAACCCCTTTTGTCTTTAGTGTTCACAGTAGCCGCCAACACCGTCTTGTGGTTCGCTTTTTCCGACCTTCCATGATGCCCTTGTCTTAATTCTCTGATTGATCGATTAATGAGGTACTGTCCCTCTTATCAAAGGTCTCCTCATCTAGCTTGAACCGTACCAACTGTACAACAATTGCATCCAGAATTTCGTCAACAGAGCCTATAGATTTCAACGCTGCCAACTGCTGATTCACATTGCCTAATCACATTAATGGTTCTGAATTCCCTTGCTTGCACCTTTTTAACTCAAACAATTCACGCACATGAGATTGAAATATAATTTATCGATTCTCAGTCTGTGTACTTGCCTGAGAACATGGACATTTTCAACTTAGGCAGCAACCAGACCGAGTCACTTGTGATGTATTTAAGTGCGAAGCAGTTAGTATGGAATTGTTTCCCCTTGCGATTCTGCGTCTAGATTGAGGAAGATAGCTTAATGTGAAGCTTTGCTTATCACTCTTTGTACAGTACGGGTGCTCACTTTAACTCCTAACTCGATGATTAGAGCCTTTTCCATATCCCGACTTATTACGTAAGAATGAGGATATAACATTTCTGCTTCTACCTATTTTTGGGCTATTTTACTTATAGATAGCCCCGAATCCTTCTAAGCTTCAATTTTGGTCTTTTCCTCTACTGATAGAGTGATAAGCAAAGCTTCACATTTAAAAAGATTAATATTGAAATTGAAAAACCCCACTCGATATGGCTCGAAAACAAAGCAGCATGCTCAAATCATCAAAAATAAAAGAAAATAACAATAACCATGTAACGGGATCTTTCCAGTGCATGATCTATTTGCCATTGAGAGCACATACGAAAATGAGAAAAATAGAATGCAAAAAATAGCTATATTTTAACAAATCCAACAGCAAGAGCAATTGTATAAAACGGATGAGGGTGTCTTAACTTAATGTCGTGCAGTGTATTTACTATTATAACAAAAGTCTGGGCAGGTAGTGTCGCTATACTACCGTAATTGTTTTTGCGTGAAAACGTTTTTTATGAACCATTATTATCTTAATATATATAATTCGAGTGTACAAAATGTAGTGGCTGTTTTGCTCCTAAACGGTTAAACCAATTTCGATTTTTTTGCTTATTTATGGGGTTACCAAGATAGTCTATGCTTTAATAATTAACTTAACTTTATTTGTTACTTTTAATATTTAAATTTACTACATTTAACACAGGGTAATGATGGAAGAAATAAGATATGTAGGGTTTGCATGTCAGTGCAAGCCCGCTTAGAAAGAAGGAATTTTCTTGTATTTATTCAGATTTTAATACAAAAAGCCGAAATTTCCCACTTTCCCGGTGGATTTTCCAAAAATTTTCTTTCATATTCTTCTAAATGGCCTATAACGACCACAACAATATCTATTGCTTTTGCTAACTTTTGTGTAGGTCGGGCTAATTTTCTTTCATTAAATAACCTTTATTATAAGAACTATCTCTCACGTTGTAGATTGCAATTTTCGCGTGATCCCAAGCAGTTTTATAACTTTGTTAACTCAAAGCGCAAGTCTTCTTTATTTCCCTCATCCATGTATCTAGTTGACGAATAAGCCCATAGTGATTTACGTATTGCAGACCTGTTCGCAAAATACTTTCAATCCACTTATTCCTCTAAGCCAAATGTTGGTAACTTTTATCGATATTCCACTTCCCATTGTAACCAAATTGTAACTCCTGAAATCAGTGAGGAGAGTCTTCTTTTAAATTTGAAATTGTTGAAACCCACTTACTCACACGGTCCAGACAAAATACATAGTTGTCTGCTACTGTGCGGAATCTCTGTGTAAGCCGCTTCTTAAACTTTTCAATTTATCACTTCAGAGCGCATCTTTTCCTGCTATGTGGAAGGAATCCTTTATTGTTCCGTTACATAAAAAAGGTAACAAAGCTGACATATCTAATTAGAGGTATTGCTAAACTTTCTGCAATCCTAAAGTTGTTTGAAAAAATGCTCACTTCAACCTTTTATCACTACTGCAAATATATTATTTCTCCGTGTCAACACGGTTTTATGAAGAATAGATCACCAACTACTAACTTGCTTGAATTTACATCTTTAGTAAATCTTGGTTTTAACGAAAAACATCAAACTAATGTTATTTATACAGACTTCAGCAAAGCTTTTGATTCCGTTAATCGTAATTTGCTTTTACTTAAGCAAGACCTTTTAGGTTTCCCGCAAGATCTTCTTTGCTTGATTGCTTGAAATAGAGTTCAGCGAGTGTTTTTTAAATCCACTTTTTCCTGTCCAGTTGATGTCACTTCTGGCGTTTCTTAAGGAAGTCATCTTGGCCCATTATTGTATATCCTTTTTATAAACGATTTTCTTTCATCCTTGAATTACTCTCGTGTTCTGATGTATGCTGATGATGTCACACTATGCCTTTCATTTAATGGTATCTTTTCGCAAGTCAGATTGCAAGATGATCTAACATCACTGCATTCATGGTGTTCATGCAATCTTCTACAGCTTAACTGCGCAAAATGCATGTTTATGACTGTTCATCGCCTGAAACCTCATCTTCTTTCTTACACGATCTTCTACAGCTTAACTGCGCAAAATGCATGTTTATGACTATTCATCGCCTGAAACCTCATCTTCTTTCTTACACGATCGACAACAATTCACGTGTAGCGCGTGTGTCTACCTTCTGTGACCTCGGAGTCATTTTTGACCCTAAACTGAGCTTTAACTATCACATTTCTTCAACTGTCAATAAAGCTAAAAGTATTTTTGGTTTTATTAAAAGATGGTCTACAAAATTTACCGATCCCTACGTTACAAAGCTTTTTTTTATCTCTCTTGTCCGCCCAGTCCTCGAGTACTGTTCGTGCGTCTGGAGCCCTCAATACAAAATACATCAAGACCGTTTTGAGTCCGTACAGAAACAATTCCTTCCTTTTGCACTTTGGGGCTTAATTGGAACCCTAGTTTACGTTTGCTTTTTTACTCAAGCAGGCTTCTTCTTCTAGATCTTTCTTCGTTGAGTAATCGCTGAATTTCTTTAAGAATAAGCTTTCTTTATAAACTTATGACTGGTATTGTTGATTCGCCGGGGTTTTTGAGTCAACTTAGTTTCTGTGTCCCTAGTCGTACTACTAGGAATTTTGTTCCTCTTGGTCTAGGCAGGTTTACAACTAACTTTGCCTCACATGATCCATTTCGTGTATTATGTGATAATTATAACAAAATTTACCACATCCTTTCTGCTGAGATTTCGTCCACCGCTATCAGCGCTCTGGTCTTGCAAGACCTACGATTCTCCATCCACCGTGACTGAATCTGGACGCACAATTTTGGATGGGGTGTCTAATGTGTGTCTCTGACCACACATGCTGTCAGTAGGGGTATAGCTAGCTATTTAGCAAATAAATTCCTTTGGTGGTGAGCTGAAGAAACTTTACAGTGTTGCGTGATCCTCTCACGTCATCTTGAAAGGTTGATGTCACGAGGTGGGGATTTGTATGGATGTCAGCGGTGAAAAGTACGTATAAGAGTGGATCAAGCACACTGACATGTGAAACGCCAGCATCTCACCACGAATAGCCTTTTAGTAAGATGTGACTCTAGCAGTTAGTGTGAGTTCTGTGGAATCACGTTTTTTATTTTGTGATTGAGACCATCATACCATACTCGATCGAAGGCTTGAGCAACGTCAATGAATATAGCTGAACAGTATTCGCGGTGTTCAAAAGCAGTTCTGATTTCCGTAGTGACACGGTTTACTTGTTCGTTTGTACTGTGTTTTGATATAAAACCGAATTGATGTGTGGGGATGATGTTGTTCGCGTTTATGTGTGGTGTGACTTTCTTAATGAAAATTTAATCAAGTAATTTTGATAATACCGGGAGCAAACTTATGGGCCGATATGAAGACGCCATTTACCATTTTAGGGATCATAATTATTATTGATTTATTCCATACTACCAGAACATTGCACGGAATGATATTGCACAGTTTAGTAGCTCAATAATCGTCTTTTGGGTGATGCGGTCGTACCCAGGCGCTTGGGATTAGCTCCTTGTGAATTGTCATTCTTAACTCATGTGTATTATTTTTAAGTACGCTGCTATTAGGAAATTGAGCACATGGCTGCTGGGGAAGCTGAAATCCATTTCTAGGCAAGTTTGGTTGGAAAACGGATTTGAGGTGGTTAGCAAAAGTTGAACCCTTTTCCTCGTCAGATCGCGCCCAGTTACCGTTTTGATTCCAAATTCGTCAGTCAGCTGCAATTGGTGGAAGCATGCGGTCTTGTGCTCTCCGAACTCAGAACTTGGTGCTCGTTGGTGAAAGGTTCTCAATATAGTGCCCTTGGATTTTACGATACTTAGTCGTGAGAGCATTGCTTAAATGTTTTTAAGCAGTTTTGAGTCTTTGTAACAATGTTGGAGAAGCACTGCCTGCCATTTGCGTCTTAGTCTGCGTTTTTCTAAGACTATGCGTTCAATTTCCGCGTTAGTTAAAACAACAGTTTCCGTAGGGCCAGGTTTACAATCGATGTCGTGGCAACAGGTAATGTTGCAATGTTCCAGTGAGTTGTCATGTAAGTTCCGATATCAAGTTTTGATCTCATACATCTGTGGGAGCTGACGTATTTTTTATCCCTGAGCCAATCAGTTTTCCATGAGGTAAGCATGAACGAATGTTCACTTAATGCGGGAAGCTCCAGTAAGTGATATGTGACTGGAGAATAGTCTGATGATAGCTCGGCATGGGTTTTCGTTGAAATCACACTACGAGAAATATTGCGAGTGACTGCGAAGCCGATTACGTCAGGAATTTTACTTGGATCAGCTGGCCAATATATAGGCCTGTCCAGAGAAGCAAAGTTGGGTTTGTTGCTTTTGTTTATTAATGTGCTGTAGAGCTGTTTTCCTTTAGAATTTACAGGTCGAGAGTCCCAGTGGGAGTGCTTAGCATTATAGTCACCTGATGCAAGAAATTTGGACCCTAGGGTGTCAAAGAACTGCTTGAGGCTTGATTCGGAAATGGAAAATGTGGGTGGACTGGGTGGATAAACGGATAAAAGAGTCAAGTTTCCATTTGAAGTTTTAATGACAATTGACGTAGCCTGCATATAATTCTGCAAGTATGACACCGACTTGTACGATTTGGTTAAATTCTCCCTTATCTGAAGTTATTAAAGGAAAAAAAATTACCAAGATCTGTATCTTATTGTTTTTCTCGCTAAACTACATTTAAAGAATATATCATTTTATTTTTTTTAAGTATAAATTAGCATTTTAAAGAAACGTCTTTTAAATTGAACAAAATTAACGAAATAAGCAACCTGCTATTTATATACAAATCTTAACATTTTCGAAGATTTCATTTCATCTTTAATTCATGAATTGATCATGTTGAAATTAACTGCATTTGTTGATAATGAAGCAGTGATGTTTTAATTTTGATTTAAAAATGCGTAGAAATTAATAAGTTAAATTAAAAATTTTAATAAACTCTTTAGACAAAGTTGGCATGCCTGCTGGAATTTGTGAACACGTGAATGTACAAAACGAAGAAGAAGAATAAAATTAGAAAAAGTGAAAATTTTTCTTGAAGTTCATGGGAAAACATATGGACTCCACTAAGTACCACAAAGGTGATCGGGTTGCTGCAGCGGACGTGTGGTACAAGTTGGCGGTAGATTTAAACACTGCTGGGCCACCAACTAAGTCAGCCGAAGAATGGTGCAAAGTAAGTACACAGCCCACACATATCTACATCAATAGTACATATGCAAGCTGAGTTGCGGGAGATAAAAAATATAATGCAGAAAACGTTGCAGGAACTGAAAAGTTTCACGGAAATTATGGGACAATTTATCCTGAGTGAAAGTAAAAGCAGAGAAAGCATAGTGAAAATAACAACAAAAACACACAAGCAAAGATATTCGGTATTTCGGCAAAGTAAGCAGCTAACCGTTTGAATATAATCGAGAAGTGGAAGCAACAAAAAAGAACAGCAGCAGCAAAAATTCGAAAAATACATAACACACTAGCTAGCTGTTCCCGAACTTTGGACTTTGGACCCCAGGACTTTAAAAGCTGTGATTTGCATCACTTAGTTGTAAACTAGAGATAAGCCCAAAAGTATATCCAAAACTAGTACATACTTATTTAATTTTAAGCGTAAAAGTACTCCTTATGTAGCAACAACTTTGAACGAGAAAGTAGAGTAGCCGATTACAATGCAACGTACGCCAAATAAAGAAAACCAAGATGTGGGCACACCGTCAGGAAAGAGGTCCCGAGGAGCGCTTTTGCCAGAGGTGAGCCTGCAGGATGTCTTAAACGCGATCAAATCAGTAGAAATCAAATTAGAAGAAAAAAATTGAGGCAGTAGAAACAAATAATCCAAGCGCCGATGATATCAAGGTCATTGTAAGAGCAACAAATAAAGAGGTTCTTGATAAAATGTTGAGTATGGCAGAAGATGTAGCTGAACTAAAAAAAAAAAATAATGAGAGGAGAGTCGAGTTAGAGCAGCTGAAAGCGGAAAAGGAAGCTGACCGAAAACGGATAGTTCAGATAGAACAACATATCAAAGGCAAGAACTTGATATTCAAAGGGCTGCCAGCAACCAAGGCAGTTCATGACGAAGTGAAGAGGGTATTTAAAGAGTGCTTTAAGTTACCATCGATCTCAATGGGGAAAGAGGATTGCAGAGCGAGGTGGTAAAGTGACTGCATTGGTTGAATTTGACTCGGAAGAGGGGTTGCTCTCTGTTTTGAAACGAACAAACAAGCTGGCAGGTTCATCTATCTACATAGAACGTGACCTCAATGCTGATCGCCAACTAAACAAAAGGGTTATGCTGCAGCTTAAATCGGCGATATTGGTCACAAATAAAAAACATCCGATTATGGTGAAGGATGACAACTTTAAAATCGGGAATAAATGGTTTAGGTGTAACCGCGAAAAAAAGTTGATGCAAGACCAGCAGGAAGGTGGAATTGCTCTCAGGGAGCTGTATGGAAACGATGCTAAATCAATTTCCATAGATTATAA
The DNA here is from genome assembly GCA_037043315.1 of Amiota communis. Classification (NCBI taxonomy): domain Eukaryota; kingdom Metazoa; phylum Arthropoda; class Insecta; order Diptera; family Drosophilidae; genus Amiota; species Amiota communis. The sequence continues at coordinate 41,556 of JBAMAV010001194.1, read as the reverse complement.
GTACTGGTTCGACAAGCTTTAAAAAAACTAATAAAAACGCCCTGCCAAAATGAAAAATTAGTCTTATCTCCTACAACGTTCATGGCCTGCAAAGTAAATTTTTATATCCTGACTTTTTCCAATATTTGCGGCAAAATGATGTATTTGCTTTAATCGAAACACACATCACTGATGATAAAGTAGTACAGGCGACTAAATATTTTAATGGATTTGATACATACTGGAAACCAGCAATAAGAAATAGCCAATACGGAAGAGCTAGCGGTGGAATGGTCATTGGAATTAAAAAGGATTTAAGCAAAAGGGGAATAAGGCATGTGTCCCGTACTATAAATGGAATTGGTTATATTAGATTATATGCTAACGATGAAGAAATAACTTTGATTCTTGTATACATAAGGCGAGTTCTCATTGCTCAAAGATTTCTTCAAACAAACAACAGAAAGAAATTTAATAATTATGGGCGATTTTAATGTACGAAGTGGATAACTACAACAACAAATATATCTAAATAGACTAAGTTTTAATTCAGTTTACGAAGACAGGAATTCAAAAGACATTGTAACAAATTCAAATGGTAAGGTACTCACTGAGTTCTGTACAGACTATGGATTATTGATACTGAATGGAAGGACGCAAGGTGATCAAAGTGGTGATATTACTTTTGTAAATGTGATCGGAAGCTCTGTAAATGACTTTTGTGCAATATCAGTGGAGTGCCTTCATTTGGTCACAAATTTCGAAGTCGGTTATCAAATATGGTCAGATCACATGCCAATTAAGCTTACTATGGATTTTGAAAATATTAACACACAAACAAAATCACAGAATTTAATACCGAAACTACGCTGCATCGACGCGTAGCACCTACCAACAAAAATTAAATGAGAATCTACAGACCCTAAAGGATGAAAATAACACACCGACCTTACCCCAGCTGGCTGAAGTTATTAGGAACTCAGTGGAGATACAGAGTGGCACAAAAGTAATTTTTAAACAGAAGTGGTATAATTTTAAATGTCATAAAGCGCACATAAATCATTTGAAGCACTAAACAAATTTAAAAGAATAAATAATGAAAGTGACAAGTCTTACTATTTAAGAGCCATTCAAGTCTATAGAAATGTGTGAGGGCAGGCCAAACTTGAATATCTTAAAAGGATGGAACAGAAGATAAACCATATAAAAGACTCCTCAGATTGGTGGAGAGTTGCAAACGAAATAAGAGGGCAAACTTTTAAAACTGGAGCAAATTTATCGGCGGAACAATTTAAATATTACTTAAATCCTACCCAAGAATTCTGTTCAATCCATTATTGCCAACGATATCAATCTCATGACATCCTAGATATCCGATATTCATCAGGTTTTAATAAGTCAAAAAATAACAGGGCCCCTGGAATAGATAGGATACATTATGAATTTGTCAAAAATGCAACCAGCGAGTTCTTAGAGGAGTTAACCAGATATTACAACGTTATACTCGAAACAGGAAAAGTGGACAGTACATTTTTAAACACAATTCTGTTCCCGATATTTAAAAAAGGAGATCCAAATATGGTAAATAACTATAGAGGATATGAATACCATCGCAAAAGTGTTCATGGGTGTGCTAAATGAGCGAATCTACAAATGGGCAGAGCAGTATAACATCATTAACGAATTCCAAGCAGGCTTTAGAAGGGGATACTTAACGGTGGACAACATATACAACCTGTCAAGTATTGTGCACATAAAATTAGCGGAAAACAAAAAAGTTTACGCCTTCTTTAGAGCTGTGCGCTTGATGAAATTCTCCGTCACGAACATGCACATTCACGAAATAAAATTCATGCCACATTCACGAAGATTCACGGTTTTTTTGGCCTTTCACGATCACGCACGTTCACGCACGATTCACGCATTCACGATTGATGAAATTTCAAATGTCTTTGATACTTATTCTGGGGTAAAACAAGGTTGTCTACTGTGGCCGTTGCTGTTTATTTTATATCTTAATGACATTCACAACAATTTGGAAGGTGGTCTAAATATTGATGGGACAAACATAAGAGTGTTAATGTACGCGGATGATATAGTACTACTAGCTGATGATGTGAATGTACTCCAATCAATGATATATAAGTTAGAGGATTATTGTTTAAAATGGAGTATGGAAGTAAACCTAAAGAAGTCAGAAATAATGGTGTTCAGAAAGGGAGGTCGACTTTCGGCCCAAGTAATGTGGACTTACAAGCAAGAACCAGTGAAGATAACGTCAGAGTACTGTTACCTTGGTGTAATTCTCACACCAAAGATGTCTTTCACCAAACACGTCAACAACCGAATTGAGCAAGCAAAAAACAGCATTAACTCGACATGGCGCAATTTCCTAGGCAAAAGTGAAATCTCATTGGCATCAAAATGGAAGCTATTTTTGGCAGTTTGCAGGTCAATCCAAGCGTATGCAGCACAGGTTTGGGGATACACAATGCCGGAAGAGGGAAACAAGTTCCAGCGTTATTTCTTGAAAAGAGTGCTGAGGCTACCGGACACAATCCCAAACTTTGCATTGTCATTGGAAACTGGTACTGAAGACAGTAATTTCTATACATTAGGTCTGCATATGCAATACATCTCAAAGACTTTACTGTCATATAACGCAGATAGATTGCCTCATAAGTTGTCCAGATAGATTGCCTCATAAGTTATTCTAAGAAGAAACGTTGGGTGGGCAAATAAATTTCATCAGCTGGGAGCAGAACATAATATAAGTTTTCAATGGAATGCTGGGGTAGAAGAAGACTGGTGTCATCGTTGCAATCAGCTCATTGAGGCATTAAAAGCGGCTTCGTGGAGTACAATGCTGGAAAAAGTAGCAGGTAGCATGAACCGCTTTTATAAGTACCTGCAACCAACACTTGGAGAAAAATATTTTAAAGTCAACCTAACACAACGTGAAATAACGATGATCGATCGCGCCAGATATGTCAACCATTTGTACGCTGTACAACAGGAATGAGCAGGAAACACTGACGTACTTCATATGAAGATGCCCTGTTTTAAATGAATTTAGGATGTCACATTTTAAGAAAAATTCAATTGAGCAAAATGAGCTGGTAAACATATTAAACGGTGACCATGAAATCAGTTGGAATACTCTAGCAAGCTATATATCTACAATATTATATTATAGAAACTTTTTAATATCAGAATTCAGCTAACGGCTGACAGCCATGCTGAAAAAATCACCCCTCGTTCTTTTTTTCTTTGTTCCAAAAATTTATAAATTAAGTTAATTTTAATCTGTATTACGAAAAAATGAATAAAAAGAAGTACTACTACTATAGTGTATTTAATTATTTGTTTGTTTGTATTAATGTATTTTACAATTTTCTCTGGTTGGTAAAGTAGGCAGCGTTGCAATGATCTGAACCTACATTTTAAAACACCTATTGTACGTTCCAGAACATTTCGACCTGACGCATGACGAAGATTGAATGTATGTTGTGCTGTGCCTTTACGGTGTTAACACGTACGGTTCTAGAGGATAACCTGTATCAGCAAGAAGCCAGTTACCACGGTTGCCTTCTTCAAACCTATTTTTCAAGAACGCTTTAGCCTCGCTAAGATTCATAAATTTAAATATAATAATAATAATATATTAATATGTAGCCAATAAACAATATGGGAATACTTCTCTGCAAGTAACATGGAAGACAGGACATCACGAAAGTAACACAACACATCAGCACAATTACAAGAAATATACATACGGCTAATATGCAATATACTCTCAATCATAGCATTTACACTGAAATAACCTTTACGGTTCAGAAATTGACTCTTTATCATTCGGCTTACAAATTGGAATGTGCGTACCGTCAATGCACCCAATGACACCAGGGATTCCGTATTTGGTGTAGAAGTGGCGTTTTGATGCAGACTTCTCTTAATCGCTTTGGTTTAAATTGAAGAAGTGGGGACCTAGCTTCCTCTCCAACAGCGGAATTATTTGCCACACAATTTTGCAAACTGTGGTTCGAGAAAGCCCCAAATCTGCATCCTTGCCAATAACTCTTTGAAAGGAGCCCACACCTAAAATTCGTAGCGCTTTAGCCAACTGCAAAATTCCTGGCACTGATGTTTTTATGAGATCCGCTTTTATCAAATCAAATATCATTATGAATGTACATTTGTCCATGCGGTAGTTGTGTAGGTACCTATTAAAGAATATAGCAATATTAGAATATAGTTTCAATGAGAAAATATGTAGCCATTCATTCTTAAAATGGATCTTTTCTAATGACAATAGTCGTTTCCTCTCGATCTCGATTGCAATAATCAGTGCAAGTGGCATTTTTAAATTTATTATTGGCTACAATTAATTATTTATTATTGTTTTAATGTATTTATTAAAGCTCCAAAAATTTTCAAATTGTTTGTTTACAATCACACTTGGCAATCACACAAAATCGCATACACTTTTCAATCAGCTGTTCATTCGAACATCAATGCTTGAAAAACTAAATCATTACGTTTTCTAGCACACTGAGGGCTTTTTTGGACGAAATTGAGAAAGTCTTACGTCAAAAACGTCGGCGTTTTCTAGCACATACCTGATAGTGTTTTATTGGCTTTCTGATAAGTTCACCCGTTCCGCCATGTGCGCTGCCATCAGAGTGGTTTGTGTCGTAAAAAGAGTAGCCTGGTATCTCGAATTTATATCTGTTTGGAAGGTGCGTTTCCGAGAGCAATAAAACATCAGTTTCTGTCTCGGATAATTATTTTATGAGCTCAAGCGTGTGTTTCAATACGCCATTTACGTTCCAGGAGGTTATTTTGAACGAGGACATTGGAAGTATGGAGTTTTTGTAAGATTAGGGTTTGCATTTTTAGTATCTCTTGAATCATGTTTTGCATCATTGCCGTAGTCTGAAACATACATTGTATAAAACTAGCGTTCATATTTTCAAAAGAGCTTTGTGGTGTGGTTGGTGTTGTTTTTGAGGTATAGAATGCTGTGATAATTATCAATTGAAGTCATCTTTTTGAACGCCCTTTCCCCTTGTTGACATAAGCATAGCATGACAAACTCTTACAGGATTCACCACATACTATATTTGCAGAATATAGAAACTACTTGGCATTATGACTTTTGAGTCACGATATATATTAAAAACAAAGGCGGCAAATTTCATATTTTCATATCTTTATCTATACATCTTTATGTAAAATATAGGACGAGAAAAAAAAATTTAACAACGTTTGAGCAATCAGGATAAAACTTGGCATGTGTATGTATTCTTCATGAAAAATGTTTATATGCTATCCACCTTTTTGCAAATCGTAATTTTTTTTATATATTTTCATATTTTTTTAATAAGAAGTGCATTTATTTTGACTCTACTGTAAGTTCATTATGCTACCATACAAAAAACTCATTGATACAGAACTCTGTTTCTGTTTGATCATGTATTTTTGTTCAAGTATCAATTAAAAGCCACTCATTCAAAATCAAATTCCTGAAACACAAGACATTTTTTTTGGAGCACTACAGAACTTAATTTCATAAAAATTGTAATTGCTCTTGTCGAGAAATTGGTGGATAAAATTTTGCATTTCAAAATCAATCAAGTCACTTTCGTCAAATAAATCAAATAAATTATATTAATGCTCGTATTGATAATTCCTACGATTTTCCTCCAATTTTTCAAAAGTATTTCAATTGCTGCACAATGTACTGCAATTAAAAAGAGAACAGCATTCCGCCGGGAGCATAGCAAAGCACGTCGGGCTCACTAGTAAATACTAAATTAGTATATCCAAACTAAAATACATACACTCTTAAATTTTATTATGACCCTTGTGGACATGTCGACATGGAACATTTTGTAGCAAGGACATTAAAAATGGTTCTCCAGAATTATTCAAAGAGAGCTTCCGGATGGATGCGTTCAATATGTTGGTGAGGCAGATCCAAGGTATAGGCAAGCCCATCAACTTCAGAAGGACTGTTCTAGTGGATGAAAGAGTTGCCATTGCATTATATAGTTTAGCCTCGTCAGCGGAATACCGAGTAGTGGGTGGACTGTTCGGTTTGTTAAGTTCATTGGTTTGCACAATTCTCCACGAATTCTGCCGGGAAGTAATAAAAAAAAAATAGCACCACAATACCTGTCTCTGGATTTTATAACGCAAGCCAAGATCGAAGAGTGGGTGGAAGGATTTGAAGTTCTTGGTTTTCCCTAGTATTTCGGAGCAATTGGTATGTAAAAATAATATTTTATAGCAAACTAGAATATGATATTTTTCATTTAGATCGATGTCATATTGAAGTTAAGTCACTAGCAAGTGAAGCCGTTGTATGCATGCCTACCTTTTTTCCCAAGGAGAGCAGATGTTATCAGCATGTCTGCTCAAAATCCTCTTAATCCGTGATGGTATTGAACAGAATCCAGGTCCTAGGATCTATTTCTGCTCCGTGTGCAGTAAGAGTATTGGTAAGAGTTCTGCCTCTGTTCAATGTTCTAGCTGTATGGAATGGTGTCATCTGAAGATTTGTTCTGGGTTAAAATCCCTGAAGGATCGGTCGGCACAGTATATAGCTCTTTGTTGTGCATAACCTCAAGGTCCTGTATTTCAGCTGAGGCCACAACCGCCAACACCTTTGTTGGCCCCGCTAAGTATTAGTTGCAGTTATATTTCTCGTATGGAGCGGGTATGTCCAATATGTGACAATGCGATCCAATTCAATATTGTCTCTATTGAGTGCAATAGTTGTCATAGGTTGTGTCATATGAGGCGTTGTGCTGGCCTTAGATTCAGAAGGGATTGGGGCAATGACTTTGTAGCGCCTTGTTGTAGGTCTCAAACCGATCGTGCTTCACGAAATTTCAACCAATCATTGTCACCACCTGTAGCCAACCGAACATTGTGGGGGTGGTCTGGCTTTCATAGTTCATCGCACAGTGAATTTTAGATCTTTATCCTTAACTTCTGTCAATCCCTCTGATACTTTCTTAGAGACTCAATGCCTGGCTATAAAGACCGGCGATGTTGAAATGTAGCTGGTGAACGTTTATTCAAGCTACTAACCCAAGTGATGAACGCCTAGCGGAGATGAACCTTTAGATTGTAAAACTTGTCTCGGATCATTGTAGAGCGAAATGGCTTCATCATCTTGAGCTCTGTAGTTCTGGATCTCGTAAGCTGTGGGACACAATTAGACGCCTTTTAGGTGCCCTACAGCGTAAAGCTCAATCTTACGTCTTGTTTAATGGGAAACAAATAGGGAATGCCAAAAAATGTGTCTCTCAATTTTGTCATCAGTTTATAAAGCACCCTTCGATTAACAGCAGAGAAAAGCGATCTTCTATACGTAGGTTTAAGAAGATCAAACAGCAAGTTGTGCTAGATGAATTTAACTCTAGTGATGTTATAACTACGATTCGCAACGCGAAGCCTTCTGAGGCCTTGGGACCCGATGGTGTTTCGATGCTTATACTCAAACAATTGGGACCAGTAGCGATTACGTGCCTCACTACGCTTTTTAATTCATCTATAAGCCAACTTATTGTCCCTGACGTATGGAAGACAGCGAGAATAAACCAGGGAATTATAGTTCCAGTTCAGTGGCTAAAGTTCTGGAGGCACGGCAATAACAGAACAGGTCACTATTGCGGATCACCAGCATGGTTTCAGGAAGTGGCATAGCAATACCTTGGCATTAAGCGAGAATACTACGCACATTGCCAATGGACTCAACCCCGCGAGGACATGCGAAAGGATAGTTGTGGTAACTTTAGATCTGGCGAAAGCCTTCGACACTGTTGATTATGCAGTTTTAATGCAAGATCTATTTGATGCCACACTGAGCGCTAACACCAAACGCTGGCTAAAAAACTACCTTCTTGGTAGAAAGGCATTTGTTGAGTTCAGAGGTATGAGATCGGGGTTTCGAAAGCTTAAAATGAGAGTCCCCCAAGGAGGTGTTCTATCCCCATTGCTTTTTAACCTCTACATGTCTAAAATACCGTTACCACCTCCGGGATCAGGCTAGTAACCTAAGCAGATGATTGCACCATTTTTTCTTCGGGTGTTGATGTGAACGCAATTTGCGGCCTAGTAAATAAATATCTCAGGGAAGTCTCAGACTTTTTCTGTAGCCGCAACCTTAAGCTCTCACCGTCTAAATCAACAGCTACATTATGCTGCTCCTGTTTGAACTCCTTTCCTCAGTGATACTCACAAGACACCTGCAAGTCAGTTAAAATAAAGCCCTTTGAACAGTGACCGGTTGCTTCCAGATGGCCAGTATTGACCATTTCCCTTAAGGGGTTATTCCTCCCAGGCATATCAGAAGAGACATTAGGACTTACGAGAAGACATAACCTTTTTAATAGGCGACACTCTTGATAGTGGTAGCTATAAGACTGGTCATGATGAATTACATCGGAGGGTTTAAGTCACACCAGAACAATGTTGTACTAGGAGGCCGTCCTCCACCTGTTGATGATAACGAGAGGTCACTTCCTCGTAGTACTCGGACTACCTTAGCTCAGTTAAGGTCGGTTTGGTCTTTAATCCTCCAGTGCTAAAGGGAACGTATTGGCCTTTCAGATAATGATCGCTATCCGCAATTTGGTGGCTCTCCTCACAACACTGTTCACATTTTTAACTGTCCCAAAAAACTGACCCTACTGACTCCAATTGACTTATGGTTTCAACCGATAGAGGTGGCTCCCTTTTAGGACTTAATACTTAGGCTAGAGCTGTACCCATTTACTTTCTTACTTGACTAACTTATTTTTAACATCGACCACTATGTTGCTGTATTTTACATATTTTTTAAAACACTACAAATAATAGCATTAAAACAAATTGGGAAACCAACATGGAAGGCAAGCCGCAACCAGGCATAAGTAATGTTGTTGGCGAAAGCGAAACTTCAGCTGATGAAATACGCAGAGCAATTTCCCAACATCTCTCCGAAAATGTGGCATAAAAATGAAATATTCTATATCAATACAAATTGTACACCTTGTATCCTCCCAAGATGCTGCGGATCCTTTGGAAATACTCCCAAGTTTATGTCGTTCTACCAGACGGGCCAACTTTGTCTTTCTAACAACTGAAATATTTTTATATTCTCATTAATAATTATTAATTATAATTGAATGAATACATTATTTACTGAAACTTACCGATATTTCCTAGTTAAATTGTTTATTTTCTTTTCAGTTGCTCCGCCATCCTTTCGAAGGTTTGCGTGTTTTTTCCCGGTCCACGCAACTCCTCCAGGTTATTTTCCCATACATCGAGTAATATTTTATTGTTTTCTCCGTTCCACTAAAACCTTGGAGTGCCTGTTGTACCTTCTTCTATAATTATATGAAATTATCAGATTAAATTTCCATGCTTTTTACTAAAATTAACGATATAAAATTTACTTACTTGCGTTTTGAGCCATAATCATATGTTTTATGTATGGCGCACAAAAAAAGGAAGAAGAAAACACATGACAATCACAAAAAACGACGAAAAAACATTTTTTTTAAACAGTTGGAAAAACTGTTTATTTTTACAACAACCACAGGTAAAAGTGACGTTATTGAGAGTTATTGTTATGAAAACCAAAGTAGTTTTTAAACTGTTAAATAAAAATAACTGGTTTATTAACTACCGTCAACTGGTCTTCCTTATCAGTGTTGGGAAATTACTGCCTTTTTAGCTCATTTTGCCACTTTTTCTACTTTTTCTTTCCCCGCCAAACAGATGGCACATAACATTTTTAAGTAAACCATAACAATCACAAAAAACGACGAAAAAACATTTTTTTTAAACAGTTGGAAAAACTGTTTATTTTTACAACAACCACAGGTTTACTTAAAGGCTCGCGTCGATTGGTGTAAGGTAATGCTTAAAAAGTTCAACCGTGGTGCTTCAAAAGACGTGTATAAAATCGTGACAGATAATGAAACATGGATATATGTGTATGAACCGGTAACAAAACAGCAATCGACCGTATGGGTGTTCCAAGATGAGCCAAATGCAACAAAAGTTGTTCGCGCACAAAGCACTGCACGGCAAATGATCGCCTGTTTCTACGTCCGAAATGGTCATGTGGCCACTGTTCCGCTTGAGCAATGTAGACGGTCAATTTTGAGTAGTACACGACCATTTGATTGCCGGAAGTCTTCAGAGAAATTAGCAAAACCAACCGCCAAAGACGAATCATTCTTCATCATGACAATGCGAGCTCATACACATCTCGTCAAACAGGTGAATTTTAGAGCAGTCAAAACATCGAATTGATGACTCATCCTCCATACAGTCCTGATTTGGCACCCAATGACTTCTTCTTGTTCCCGACTATCAAAGTTAAAGTGTGTGGTCAACGATATACGGAGCGCCGAAAAAGCAGTTGAATCGTTTAAAATCCATGTTTTGGAAGTGTCTCAAGAGGAATGGAAAAACTGCTATGACAAATGGTTTGAATGAAAACCAAAGTGCATTGATCATCATGGTGAATATTTTGAAAAACAATACAGCCTTTTCATTTAAAAATGTTTGTTATTATTTGCTATTCACGAAATATAAATAGTACCACTCGTATTAATATTAATATTGTGTACACATACATACATATTAATCTCTATCCCCAGTTGACCAAAACATTCGTCAATGATATTACTTATGAGAGTTAAGCGGGTCAAACAACCGCTTTCGCATCCGAAAACGGTACGTAAAGTAATCATCTGGCGCTCAGTTTGAGGCAATAGAAACTATCATTTACGGCCCTCGCAAACGGACCGTTAATGGATCCGTTTTCGTTCCGCTAATGGAACCGTTTTCGGCCCGTTGATGTAACCGTTTATGGGCCGCCAATGATACCATTTTCGGGCAGCAAGTAATGTCATTTAATTAAAAGTACTATTTTTTTTTATAACAAAAATTTCTAGCTATTTCAACATGGTAGGCAATAATAATAACATTTATATTTACAAATTGTTTTATACCGCCACTGGATGATCACTTGTTCGTGCTAAGAAGAAGGATGAAAGAATTAGAAAATATAAAACTTCACTTTTTGCAATATTTTATTGTTTACTCACTCTGTTAATTTTTGCCACTTGGAATCAATTTGATTGATTACTAAATTAGTAATATCGATGATTATTAAAAGAATAAAAACATTAAGTAAATGCACCACTCACTTCACTTTGTTTTCTTTTCTACTTACTTTGCATTATTATGTCAACAACAAATTTTTTTTTCCGATGCTTGGTCAACTGGGGTTGTTCACTTAGCCATTCACTTGGAAAATGGTCAAAAGGTTTATTTCACGCCACAGAACGCATTACAACGAGCAGTTCAACCACCATTAACAACGTTAACAATTTTTTTTGAAATATTTCACAACGTTGATTTTGCCCGAACACTGCTCTTTTCCGAAATCCTTTGAATCAATCCTCAAAGAAATTTCAGCGACGGAAACAAGGAACTCCTGTTCCAGGCTACCAAAATGTATATTCCACCGATCCAATATGTCTAATTTTTTCAATTCATCCAATCAACGATGAAGGCTTTTATTTGCGATTACTATTAGTCAACAGGCCCAACATTTACAATTTGTTAATGGTGAATTGTGTGCCTCTTACAGAGAAGCGTGTCAACGTTTGCAACTGTTGGAAAAAGACGCTTATTGGGATCAAACTCTTCATGATGCTGTTATTTTTTCACAGCTCATCAAATACGAGAATTGTTTTCTATAATTATAGCAACATGCTATTCATCAAAACCAATCGAATTATAGATGAAATACAAAAATAATATGTGTGACGATATCTTGCATCAAATGCGTATTAGAACAGGAAATCAAAATTTACAAGCCATTGAAGAAATATACAACGAGGCTTTAATATTAATTGAGGATATGTCTTTGATGATGTCAAACAAAGAATTATCTGAATTTGGCATGACCCCACCCAATCGCTCTACAATGCACGACATCATCAATCAAGAGTTGCAGCGAGAAAAATTGTACGATCGCGATGCTTTAAGAGAATCAGTTCACATAAATCTTCCACTGTTGAACCAACAACAAAAGTATGTATTTGATACTCTTATGAAAGTGGTAAATGATGGAACTGGAGGGATTTACTTCTTGGATTCTCCCGGTGGTACACGAAAAACTTTTTTTAATTTCGTTGATTTTAGCAACAATTCGCTTACACAATGAAATTGCACTCGCACTTGCCTCATCAGGCATTGCAGCAACATTGTTGGAAGGCCGAACAGCCCATTTATCACTTAAATTGCCGTTGAATATACAAAGCATCGAAACTCCAATTTGCAACATTTCGAAGAACTCCGCAATGGCAAATGTTTTGATGCAATGTAAATTGATAGTGTGGGATGAATGCATAATGGCACATAAAAAGTCTTTGGAAGCATAAGACCGAACCATGGAAGATCTGCGAAACAATGAAAACCTATTTGGTGAAGCAATGATTTTGTTAGCAGGAGATTTTCGTCAAACATTGCCAGTAATTCCACGGTCAACGCCACCTGATGAACTTGATGCATGTTTATAATCATCTGTTTTGTGGAAACACGTCAAGATATTAAATTTAAGTAAGAATATGCGTGTCGAGTTGCAAAATAATCAATCTGGAGAAATGTTTTCAAAACAACTCATTGACATAGGCAATGGAAAATTACCTTTAGACATTTTGACTGGCTGCGTTTCCTTTCCTGACAATTTTTGTCAGTTTACTCAATCAAAAAACAAACTAATTGAAAAGGTATTCCCAAATGTTGTTCAAAATATAGGCATCATATTTGGTTAAGCGAACGAGCTATATTGGCTGCCAAAAACATCGATGTCAATGAATTAAATTTCAAAATTCAAAATGAAATTGCTGGTGAATTGAAGACATACAGTTCAATTGATTCCACTACTGACCAAGATGATGTCGTTAACTATCCTATCGAACTTTTAAACTTCCTAGATTTCCCAGGACTGCCACCTCACAATCTTCAATTAAAAATTGGATCAGTGATTATAATGTTGCGAAATATCAACCAACCGCGTCTTTGTTACGGCACACGGCTAGCTGTTTAAAAGTTAATGAACAACCTGATCGAAGGAACAATTATAAACGGAAAGTATCGAGGAAAAGATGTTTTGATACCACGCATCCCAATGATTCCGGCAATATATCGTTTCAATTTAAACGATTGCAGTTTCCAGTGCGGCTTGCTTTCGGTATGACCATTAATAAATGACAATGGCAGTCATTGAGTGTTTGTTGCGTTAATCTTGAAAACCCATGTTTCTTGCATGGCCAATTGTATGTTGCCTGTTCCCGTGTTGGAATATCATCAAATTTATTTGTTTACTTGTTATCGAACAAGAAAGCAATACTATGAAAATATAATACTATATTGCAGTGTATGAAATACTGAAACCAAATTTTGTAAATAGTTGTTAACATTAAAAATACATCTCTATCGCCAAATGTGTGGGTAAGCGCATATCTCAATAACGGCTGCACCAATATTTTTTGTTGTACTTATTGGGTCAAGTGGATGGTATTGATCTTATTTGAAACCGGTAGGTTGCGTAGTTTTTTTTTTAGAGATACAGACAGTTTTTTACTTTGCATTTAAAACCTAGAGACATATTTTAAAATCCATCAAGTCGCCTTTGTCAAATGTAGCAGGAAATTGTGTTAATATCAATATTTGATTCGTCTGATTTTTCAAAAGTAAAAAGAGAACAGTATCACGCACTATTATCACGGCGGAAGCGTAGCAAAGCACGACGGGTACGCTAGTATAATATAATATTAATTTAATATATAATAATACATACATAATATGATAACATGATATTATTATTATATTATAATACTGCAAACAACACAAGGCCGTATACAGCTGCCAATGTAGGGTGGCCAACCTTTTTTCTTTTGTTAAATTTTTTAACTTTAATATTTCATAGTTCAATGAAAGTTGTAGATACTCTACTTATTCAGCTTAAAGTTTCAAAACCATTCTAAGGTGGGTTTTTGATACATTTTTCACAAAAAAAAAGATGTATTAAATAAGCAATTACCATGTTTATACTCTTCACGGGAGTCAAAAGTATTATAAGTTTGTCATGAAGGAGACATCGCGGACCATATAAAGTATATATATTTGTGATCAGCTCGATGATACGAATTGATTTAGCCATGTCCGTCTGTCTGTATGTATGAAAACTTGTCCCTCAGTTTTTGAGCTATAGAGCTGAATTTTGCACATAGGTTTCTTTTTATCATACGCAGCACATTTGTTGGAATCAGCTGAACCGAAACACTAGGGGGGTACCTCCCATACAAACCACCCTTTAAATTAATGTTTTGTTAGAAAAAGTTTTTTTGTTTTTTAACGTATCGAACTGAAATTTGAACTCTATAAGTTTCTGATCCATATTCATCAACCATATAAATTTCATGATCCTAGGGTTACTAGGAGTGGTACCAAACTTCTTTACATAGTATAAAGCAAAGTAGAAATTTCAAGAAGTTAGAATACTGATTACTTCTAAACCACACAACGTATTTTGATACGGTTCTGACTGTTAATTAAAGAATTTCCTTAGAAAAGTTTGCATGTACATAAATAATTGATTCAATAATAAAAGTAATTATGATTATTATCAGTAATTATCCATATTTGTCATTCACTGAAGACAGCAACACTAAGTTTGACATTCATCAAAACAGGAATTTGTAATTCACTACAACATCAATCAGCTCTTTTTGGTTCACAAAACAGTTCAAAAAGTAGTTCTTTCCCCATTTACCAATACTGTATTTTGATAATTTCACAGGTTGGCTTTGCGGACGAGTCCCGTTTTGTTCGTTTACAAAATTGATATAGGTGTAATAGTGTTATAATTTATGGAAAAAGCATTTACTGCTACTACAATATTGCAGCTTTTCATTCTTTACACAGCAAAGTTTCTTCAAATGTGATTTTAGAAATAAATTAAAGTAATTATTATTGTCACTTAAGCCTTACTATAAGGAAAAAAAAACATTTGTTTACTTGCAATATAAGGAAAAAATGTCACCTACCAACGATCAAATACGTAAAATAAATCATTTAATTCTGTCAAAGATCAATGGACTGACACACTGAAACATACTACTCTGTAGACAATGCTAATGATCTGGAAGAGGCTGTTCATTTCCCAACAGAATTTCTTAATTCTCTACAGCCTTCTGGTTTGCGCCCACATAAATTAGTTTTAAAAGTAGGGTGTCCCTATATTATTACGGAACCTTAATCCACCAAAATTGTGCAATAGTACACGTTTACAGATAAAATCATTAAAAAAAACTACATAATAGAGTGTACAATACTGACCGGATGTGGAATTGGAGAAGTCGTTTTAATTCCCCGGATTCCATTAATACTAAAAGATCTACCTTTCCAATTTAGAAAATTGCAGTTTCCTATAAAATTATCATTTTCAAGGACAATTATCAAATCACAAGATCAAACATTCAACGTTGTGGGATTAGACCTGAGCATTCAGTGTTTTTCCATGGATAGTTATATGTAGCTCTTTCACGCGTCAATTCAGTTCGTATTGTGTAATGACAAAAAAGCTGTAGAAATTGTATACAAAGACATATTGTAAACAAAAATTTGTTAAAAAATTAATTAATAAATTTTAATGCTATCAATACCAAAGCGATATTTTTTAAATTGCACTCGTGCAAAGCGGGGCGGTTTGCTAGTTTAAAGAATAAATTTACAATAAAATTGCCACTCAAAATGATGTGATGCTAAGAAAGGAAGATTGGATGTAACCCGGAGGAGCGTGAAGAGTATTACATCTTTGGCATAGCCAATGATAGCCTTCTTTCTGGTTTTATATTTAATTCATCATTTAGGCAATCTTCGCTCATCGTAGTTCTTAGCCATGTTTTTACTCTTCTTACGGTACTGAAGAATCGCTCTACCGATGCCGTAATGCATGGTATGCCAATTGCTTTTTGCACTTTTGAATAAAAAATTGAAATTTTCGTAAGCAAAAATTAAATCTGCTGGCTCTTTGTTATTCCAGTCTTTATACCAAATATTTAGCTCACTTTTGATACCTCCAAGTTCATAAAAAGTAATTGCAATTTTGAGATTTGAAATCTTTCAAAACAAGGCTTTGGACATGTTCTGGATGTGAAGCAGTTAAGTTAAATGCTGCATTATTTTCCTGTGAAAATCTTTGCTTGAAAAATTGCTCGCCGGAGGTATTCTTTTGCTGTTTTGCGTTTCAATGATATTCAAAATTTTAAGTATGTGACCTCTTCATTTTATAATGTCGTTGCTTTTGGACTGCATAACAATCACAACTGGTTGAAGTTCAACATTTTTTTGCTATTATGCAGATAACAATTATAAAAACACTTCCTCCACCAGCGTTGTGCAACTGGAAGGCAACGTTCCTTGTGGCAGCATTACCTTCTGCACTCAGCTTTTCTAAGCCCACAACTATTTCACAATAGCGTTTTTTTAATTCGATTATACTTTGATACTTTTCTGACCAGCGTTTTTCACAAAATTAGTGTACATTTGGATAAAAATGTATGATATTAATTGCTGTCCCCCCTGCCATCCTTCTAAATACGCCCTTGAAACAACATACACCGCGTTCTTCTATTTAATTTCATCCATCCTCACTCAGCGCAAGCCAAACGCAGGTTTGCCAACTTAAAAAAAAAAATACCCCTAATGCAAAGTCAAAAACCCCTAAAAAAGAACAATGTATGTTTTGTAATACACTTATTTTTTATTTACATCTCATTTATTATATTAAATCATTTTCTTCTACTGCTTCCGACTTTGTAACTTCATTGTTTACAAATGTTAATAGTTAAGAATGCACATTATCACATTTGTAAACATTGAAATTATTAATTTAAGTCCACACAATCAGCTGATCAGAACGCAAACAAATAACTTCATAACACTGCTTCTTTAATTATCAATGCATTTTCAAATTATGTACAACACTAAATGCATTATTTCAGTGTTCTATACACTGATATACTAATGACGTTAACAATTGAGAGTGATCAATTTTCGAGAGAGTAAAAGACCAAATTAGCGCTACCTTTTATTATCATACCATGGGTGCTAGCTGCCCTCCTACTACCACGCGTCCCTCGTCTACAAACCCAGACACCCGAGAGAGAAACCTACTTATGATCCCGGTAGAAACAGCTTTTTTTTTCTTCTGAAAAATTGGCAACACTGTTCATGTGCACAACTCGTTGGAAGCTTGTTGCTTCTGGCGCTGAGTTGATTTGATTGCATTTTTAACAAAGGTGTTCGTACAAGATCGATCATAGTCGTTGCAGCTCTCTGGATCACATGCAAGTAAAAATAAAATAAGTGATTTCAGTTAACAGTCACTCAAGAGCTTTTGATGTGAAACACGTTGACTTAGGTAGCTAAATAAATTAATGAAAGTTTGATATATACACCTCTGTTGGTTTTTATGTTTAACAAAGTATTTATTTATTTATTTAAAGTAATAATAGAAAAAGAATTGATGATATAATATGTTTTGCTATATACACTGAACTAGTGACACCAGTCTTGTCTCATTGAAGAAAAGAAAACCGAGAAGAACTGGAACCATGTTGCCAGATTGCCAAATGACGCATTGCGAGTTGCCATATGGTTATTAACAACTTTCAACCGTTCTCTCCAGATGTCGTACCTAGTTCTAACACTTCCCCTACAGATGGTATCTCGCTAGTTGATTAACTTTACATCCAGTGAGTTTACACAGGACTTGACTTGGGTGTTGCTAAACCTTTTTTAAGTACATCGGCCATCATCTCGCCTGTTGGTACATATTCAATCTGCAGCTCCTTCTTCTCGACGAGAAATGGTGTCGTATGTCGACATGCTTTCTGCGTCGATGAAATACCGAATTCCTGGTTAACTGTCCAGCCCCTTGGTTGTCGTTATAAATTATTGTTGTACTGGATTGGCCAAAGATTTCTTAAATGAAGTTTCTCAAGTGGACTGCTTCTTTTGACAGGGCCATGTATTCCGCTTCCGTGCAAAACATAGCAACAGTCCGTTGCTTTTGGCATTCCCACGTTATAGCTTCATTTTCTAATATGAATGCATATCCAGTTAAAGATCAACATTTTTGGTACCTTTGAGATATCACAGTACTCGGTTTACAGCTTCCCAATACTGCTTGCCGTAGTTTGTGTTGTATTGTATTGTTGTAATGCATTTAGTGTTGAACGCTAAATGCTTCTTCAATTATCAATGCATTTTCAAATTATGTTCAACACTAAATGCATTATTTCAGCGTTCTATACACTGATATGCGAATGACGTCAAAAATTGAGAACGACACATAACTGTAAACTAATGGCGCCACCTCTATTCTTACACCATGCCCAAGCAGTAACATTCTTAGTGTGCGATTGAATTCCTCTTAACTCGACGAAAAACTATCAATGGGTAGAAAACTTCGCACAATTTTTGTAAGATAAGCAGGCATGTTTGTAATCATCAGATTTGCTAGGTAATCTTGTCTTGTATTCCCAACAAATATGTACGGATGATCTTTCTGCAGTTTTTGAAGAGTATTTGATTTATTTGCCAAATACACTACATATAAGGAAATTTAAAATCAGCTCTTGTTGTTTTTCAATAGTTTTGACTTCAGTGCATTTAAACCATGAGGAATTAGCATAGTTTTAATATCATCATTAGGTAATTTATCTAAACCAGAGGGGACGGCTTTATAAGATTTAATTTCTCTGTTCTCATTAGAGAAATTCTCACAATTGTCACTTTTGAGTCGATCGCAAATTGTGTTATGGCAGTCAAAGTTATTTACAAATACTTTGTTACAATTGATATTTTTTTAATGTAACATGCGTCGATTTGGATATCTTTTAGCATATCATTAATATATTTTGTGCTCTTCTTTAGCACAGTAATAGGTAGGATTTTTGCTTTATTTACGACTGGAGGTACCGAGACATCATCTACTTGGTCGAATATTGGATCATCTACATAGGTTTCACTGTCCATGATAGTTGTGAGCGAGCGATAATAGTTATTGTAGCAAATGTCAGCATGCGAAACATTTGTATGTTTGTTTAAACGTACCATCTTATTTCTGCTAGACCATAGTTCTTGTACTGTATTTTGTGTTTGTTCTGACAGCTTCTCTGGTGATTGCGTTTAACGGTTGGTAGAACTTTGAACTTGCTTAAGTGTTTTTGTTGTGGGCGTAACTGTCGCCGATGTGACCAATGACGTGATCGATTCCTGATTGGACGAACAGTTGTTGTTGAGACTGCATGTAGTGGTGCTTGTTGTTGTTGCAGTAACTGCATGCGATAACGCGACCGATGCAGTTGCTGTGACATTGTTGTTGATGTTGATGCTGTATTAGGTGTTGTTGTGTTAGATGTACTTTGTGTAGTGTTTATTGCAGTTGTTGATGCAGTTATTTCTGGAGTTGTATCAAAAGGAGTTTGCGGGGAAGGGCACAGGCACTCCACAATAGTGAATGCCTGTTACTTAAGCACAGGCGAGTTTGTAATTAGAAGGGAATCTTTATTTTTATTTTTTGGAAAAAAGGCTATGATAAAAAAATATGATGCATTGTTAATAAATGATACTTTGGAAATTGTAATTGACAAAAAGAACATTATTGAAACAAAATATAAGCAGAGTGGCAAAGTGGAGTGTCGTAAAGCTAGGTTGGTGGCAAAAGGATTCACTCAAAGAAAAAGAATTGACCACCACGAAACTTTTTAACCTGTAGCTCGAATGGGCTCAATACGTACTTTAATAGCTCTTGCTGTTGAACTTGATTTAGATGTGCATCAACTAGATTTTAACAGCGCATATTTAAATGGTGACATAAAAAAAGAAGTTTACATTGAACCTCCACCTGAATTTTTCAGAATCCTTAGCGAAATGGAGAGACAACGGTACCACAAAGATAAAGTCTGCAGGTTAATGAAAGCACTATACGGTTTAAAGTAAAGTGGACGTCAATGGTATAAGAAGCTTAATAGTAAATTAAAAGTAATGAAATTGAAGCCACTTGCAGCTGATCCATGCGTATACTTTAGAAAGCAAGAAAGAAGTATCCTCATTATTTCATTAAATGTAGATGATCTCAAAGAGCTACGTCATTTGAAATCCGAACTTTCAAAAGCTTTTAAGAAAATTCATACTGCCTGGGGATAGAGTTTCAGATGAACAAAACAAAGACAGGATTTTCAATGACTCAAATCAAATATATTGACGACATATTAAAACAGTTTAACATAGAAAACTGTAATCCTGTAAGTACTCCCATTAATATAAGTTAAAAACTTTCGTCTGAAATGAACCCGAAAACAGAGGAAGAAATTGAAGAGATGAGGCACATACCATACCAAAGCTTGGTCGGCACATTGATGTGGCTGGCAGTATCAAATCGTCCCGATATTGCTCATGCAGTAAGTCTGTTGAGCCAATACAACACAAACTACGGCAAGCAGTATTGGGAAGCTGCAAAGCGAGTACTGTGATATCTCAAAGGTACCAAAAATGTTGATCTTTAACTGGATATGCATTCATATTAGAAAATGAAGCTATAACGTGGGAATGCCAAAAGCAACGGACTGTTGCTATGTCTTGCACGGAAGCGGAATACATGGCCCTGTCAAAAGAAGCAGTCCACTTGAGAAACTTCATTTAAGAAATCTTTGGCCAATCCAGTACAACAATAATTTATAACGACAACCAAGGGGCTGGACAGTTAACCAGGAATTCGGTATTTCATCGACGCAGAAAGCATGTCGACATACGACACCATTTCTCGTCGAGAAGAAGGAGCTGCAGATTGAATATGTACCAACAGGCGAGATGATGGCCGATGTACTTACAAAAGGTTTAGCAACACCCAAATCAAGTCCCGTGTAAACTCACTGGATGTAAAGTTAATCAACTAGCGAGATACCATCTGTAGGGGAAGTGTTAGAACTAGGTACGACATCTGGAGAGAACGGTTGAAAGTTGTTAATAACCATATGGCAACTCGCAATGCGTCATTTGGCAATCTGGCAACATGGTTCCAGTTCTTCTCGGTTTTCTTTTCTTCAATGAGACAAGACTGGCGTCACTAGTTCAGTGTATATAGCAAAACATATTATATCATCAATTCTTTTTCTATTATTACTTTAAATAAATAAATAAATACTTTGTTAAACATAAAAACCAACAGAGGTGTATATATCAAACTTTCATTAATTTATTTAGCTACCTAAGTCAACGTGTTTCACATCAAAAGCTCTTGAGTGACTGTTAACTGAAATCACTTATTTTATTTTTACTTGCATGTGATCCAGAGAGCTGCAACGACTATGATCGATCTTGTACGAACACCTTTGTTAAAAATGCAATCAAATCAACTCAGCGCCAGAAGCAACAAGCTTCCAACGAGTTGTGCACATGAACAGTGTTGCCAATTTTTCAGAAGAAAAAAAAGCTGTTTCTACCGGGATCATAAGTAGGTTTCTCTCTCGGGTGTCTGGGTTTGTAGACGAGGGACGCGTGGTAGTAGGAGGGCAGCTAGCACCCATGGTATGATAATAAAAGGTAGCGCTAATTTGGTCTTTTACTCTCTCGAAAATTGATCACTCTCAATTGTTAACGTCATTAGTATATCAGTGTATAGAACACTGAAATAATGCATTTAGTGTTGTACATAATTTGAAAATGCATTGATAATTAAAGAAGCAGTGTTATGAAGTTATTTGTTTGCGTTCTGATCAGCTGATTGTGTGGACTTAAATTAATAATTTCAATGTTTACAAATGTGATAATGTGCATTCTTAACTATTAACATTTGTAAACAATGAAGTTACAAAGTCGGAAGCAGCAGAAGAAAATGATTTAATATAATAAATGAGATGTAAATAAAAAATAAGTGTATTACAAAACATACATTGTACTTTTTTAGGGGTTTTTGACTTTGCATTAGGGGTATTTTTTTTTTTAAGTTGGCAAACCTGCGTTTGGCTTGCGCTGAGTGAGGATGGATGAAATTAAATAGAAGAACGCGGTGTATGTTGTTTCAAGGGCGTATTTAGAAGGATGGCAGGGGGGACAGCAATTAATATCATACATTTTTATCCAAATGTACACTAATTTTGTGAAAAACGCTGGTCAGAAAAGTATCAAAGTATAATCGAATTAAAAAAACGCTATTGTGAAATAGTTGTGGGCTTAGAAAAGCTGAGTGCAGAAGGTAATGCTGCCACAAGGAACGTTGCCTTCCAGTTGCACAACGCTGGTGGAGGAAGTGTTTTTATAATTGTTATCTGCATAATAGCAAAAAAATGTTGAACTTCAACCAGTTGTGAATGTTATGCAGTCCAAAAGCAACGACATTATAAAATGAAGAGGTCACATACTTAAAATTTTGAATATCATTGAAACGCAAAACAGCAAAAGAATACCTCCGGCGAGCAATTTTTCAAGCAAAGATTTTCACAGGAAAATAATGCAGCATTTAACTTAACTGCTTCACATCCAGAACATGTCCAAAGCCTTGTTTTGAAAGATTTCAAATCTCAAAATTGCAATTACTTTTTATGAACTTGGAGGTATCAAAAGTGAGCTAAATATTTGGTATAAAGACTGGAATAACAAAGAGCCAGCAGATTTAATTTTTGCTTATTAAAGTACGTATTGAGCCCATTCGAGCTACAGGTTAAAAAGTTTCGTGGTGGTCAATTCTTTTTCTTTGAGTGAATCCTTTTGCCACCAACCTAGCTTTACGACACTCCACTTTGCCACTCTGCTTATATTTTGTTTCAATAATGTTCTTTTTGTCAATTACAATTTCCAAAGTATCATTTTTTAACAATGCATCATATTTTTTCATCATAGCCTTTTTTCCAAAAAATAAAAATAAAGATTCCCTTCTAATTACAAACTCGCCTGTGCTTAAGTAACAGGCATTCACTATTGTGGAGTGCCTGTGCCCTTCCCCGCAAACTCCTTTTGATACAACTCCAGAAATAACTGCATCAACAACTGCAATAAACACTACACAAAGTACATCTAACACAACAACACCTAATACAGCATCAACATCAACAACAATGTCACAGCAACTGCATCGGTCGCGCTATCGCATGCAGTTACTGCAACAACAACAAGCACCACTACATGCAGTCGCAACAACAACTGTTCGTCCAATCAGGAATCGATCACGTCATCGGTCACATCGGCGACAGTTACGCCCACAACAAAAACACTTAAGCAAGTTCAAAGTTCTACCAACAAGAGAAACCGTTAAACGCAATCACCAGAGAAGCTGTCAGAACAAACACAAAATACAGTACAAGAACTATGGTCTAGCAGAAATAAGATGGTACGTTTAAACAAACATACAAATGTTTCGCATGCTGACATTTGCTACAATAACTATTATCGCTCGCTCACAACTATCATGGACAGTGAAACCTATGTAGATGATCCAATATTCGACCAAGTAGATGATGTCTCGGTACCTCCAGTCGTAAATAAAGCAAAAATCCTACCTATTACTGTGCTAAAGAAGAGCACAAAATATATTAATGATATGCTAAAAGATATCCAAATCGACGCATGTTACATTAAAAAAATATCAATTGTAACAAAGTATTTGTAAATAACTTTGACTGCCATAACACAATTTGCGATCGACTCAAAAGTGACAATTGTGAGAATTTCTCTAATGAGAACAGAGAAATTAAATCTTATAAAGCCGTCCCCTCTGGTTTAGATAAATTACCTAATGATGATATTAAAACTACGCTAATTCCTCATGGTTTAAATGCACTGAAGTCAAAACTATTGAAAAACAACAAGAGCTGATTTTAAATTTCCTTATATGTAGTGTATTTGGCAAATAAATCAAATACTCTTCAAAAACTGCAGAAAGATCATCCGTACATATTTGTTGGGAATACAAGACAAGATTACCTAGCAAATCTGATGATTACAAACATGCCTGCTTATCTTACAAAAATTGTGCGAAGTTTTCTACCCATTGACAGTTTTTCGTCGAGTTAAGAGGAATTCAATCGCACACTAAGAATGTTACTGCTTGGGCATGGTGTAAGAATAGAGATGGCGCCATTAGTTTACAGTTATGAGTCGTTCTCAATTTTTGACGTCATTCGCATATCAGTGTATAGAACGCTGAAATAATGCATTTAGTGTTGAACGCTAAATGCTTCTTCAATTATCAATGCATTTTCAAATTATGTTCAACACTAAATGCATTATTTCAGCGTTCTATACACTGATATGCGAATGAAGTCAACAATTGAGAGTGAGCAAATTTCAAGAGAGTAAAAGGCCCTAGTGGCGGTACCTTGTATTATTATACCATGCTGCTGGGGTACAGCATTTGTATAACGTTTACACTTATGATGTACCTATTCTTGAAAACTGCACTGTTTCCACTTTTGCAGACGACACTGATACTGACATTTAATGGACTAATAGCGTACGATATCTAGGATTACACTTAGACAAAAAACTTACATTTAATGTACACATTGGTAAAACGCTGGATAAAGAAAAAACAAAGATATGTGTATACTTTATCCGCTCATAAACCGGAAATCACAACTTTCACTGGACTTATAATATTCAAATCGAGATTCAGCCCAATTTTATTATATGTGTCTCAGGTTTGGGGTGATTGTGCTTCTGCACGTAAATAGACTTCAAATAGTACAGAATAAAGTGCTTAAAATGTTACTCAATTTACCATTTTATTTTTCCACTACCCGATTACATGAAAAAGCCAATGTAAAAACAGTACAAAAAATAGTTCAATACAATTTAAATTTTAATGATCGTAATTTACTCATGTAATAAAATGTATTATGTAAGATGGCTTGTAAATTGGTTTTTTGCTTTCGAATTGATGTGATTAGATTATTTAAGTACCAAAGCCTTAGTTGTTTAGTTAAGTTAAGTTAGTGTTAAGTTGTAGTATAACTACCTAGTTTTAAGGTTTTTCCCCTTTTTCCTCAAATCAAGTAAATCAATTAAAGTATGTAAATTAAGTTAAAAAAAAAAAAATATTCAGTAGTGAAGTCTCAAGGATATAAAAACCTTTAAAAATCAAAATTGTATAAGTATGAATTATTGGGTAAAAAAAAAAAACAAAAAAAAAAAAAGCCAGGATTCATCCTGGCTGTCTTCTTGCTGCTGATGGTCGCATATGGATACACTTGTAGGTTCGATGTCTTCCTGCAGTTCTGAGAACTCTTATAAAACTATAAACTGTGTCGTATAATCGGTATGCTTTCGAATCAGTACAATATCTTATAAATATACAACGTCTTGACTTGGGACTGAATTTACTTTTATTACGTTTGTCGAGTGCATAAACTATTTGCCCAAAAGTGCGCAAGTGTTTCACATTGGAACTCGATTAAACCAAATTTTAAATGGTGTTTTGCCACACAGGCTTTTCGATGGACATCGATTTCGAATGTAGTTTGCAGTGTTCATAGCTTCGCCCCAGTAACTTGGTGGTAGTTTTGCTTGCAGCATTTCTACTAAAGTGCAGTTCTTGCGTTCTGTTATGCCATTTTGTTGAGGAGTATATTCTTCTGAATATTCATGTTTAATGCATTCAGATGCAAAATATTTCTCGAATTCATTATATGTATATTCAGTGCCATTATATGATCTCAGCGTCTTTACCTTCTTGTCAGTTCTGCGCTCTGCATAACTTTTAAATCCTTTGATCTTTTGAAAAACTTCACTTTGACTTTTGATCGCATATAGATTACACCATTTCGAGTAGTCGTCAATAAATGTTACAATTTATCGATTGCCTCCCTGACTGCATACACGCTTTGGCCCACATACATCGCTATGTATTAGTTCTAATACTTCTTTTGATTTTGAGGTGGGAGTCGGGAAGGGCTTCTGAGTATGCTTCTCCTTAATACATACTTCACAAATCGGTAAATTTTCTTTGATATTACAATTCACACCATACGCTTTTAGGTTTCTGATCATGTTCTTCAGATCCTTCTCATTTAGGTGTCCGAAGCGTTCATGCCATTCTTTAACGCAGTTGTGATCACTGACCGCTACGTGACTGCTTTCATTTGGTTCTTTGACATAATAAAGGTCTTGTTTACGTTGTGCTTTAAACACAGTTTTACCATTTGCTTCTCTTATTTCGGCCGTGTCCCTTTTAAACAAGATGTAGTAGCCGTGGTCACAGATTTTAGCAACGGACAGAAGGTTTTATCTTAAGACGGGTACATATAGTGCATTCTTCAGGTTTGCCGGAATCCCTACTCTTCTTCCTTCTATTTGCGCAGATTCTCCGTTGGTTAAACTCAGATGAACACAATCTGATGTACTTACCGTCTCAAATCTTTCTTTTTGTGAGCACATATGTTAAGACGCTCCAGAGTCAAGACACCACCCTTTCAATTCATTGTTAATAAAGTTCGCTGTTTGCGCATAAATGCTTTTGGTTTGGTCACTTTTTTTTGTCGATTTTCGAGTTACTTTCTTCATGAAGTTTCTTCGATCTACATTTCTCTGCTTTATGGCCTACTTGAGCTCTGGAGAGACTGTTTAAATGGGCTACAGGATGTGGTCTAAACGTTAACCCAAGCAAGACGGAACTGATGCTTTTCACAACGAAAACCAAAATACCGACTTTCCCCCTACCTCTTCTGAATGGACAACAGCTTCATCTTTCCAACAAGGCCAAGTACCTGGGAGTTATGCTGGGCGCAAAACTCAATTGGAAATCCAATATAGAGCTACGGGCTAGGAAAGCCTCTGTGGCCTATTACTCTTGCAGAAGATTGCTTGGTAAGAGATGGGGCCTACGCCCTAAAATAACAGCATGGATGTACATAGCGATAGTGCGTCCGATTCTTACATATGGGGCAATTGTTTGGTGGCCAGCTCTAGGAAAGAGCTACATAGTGCACAAACTTAGCGGGGTGCAGAGGTCGGCATGTGTAGGAATCACAGGAGCCATGCGCACGTGCCCTACGGCAGCACTCAATGTGCTGCTATATCTTCTCCCAATTGACCTCCATATCAAAAACATGGTCTGCAACAGCGCGGTAAGGTTAAAAGAAACCGGCTGCTGGGCAGAACGACCATATGGACATAGCAATATACTAGGAGTGATTAACAATCCTATGTTCAAGAAAACAACAGACTATATAGTGGCGCACAATAGCTTTGAGAGCGACTTCAAGGTAAAATTTCCTACCAGGATGGAATGGAAAGAGAACAGCTTTCAGAGTGATTTTGACATTTCAATCTTCACGGATGGGTCGAAGATGGAATTCGGTGTAGGAGCAGGGGTGCACTCACCACAAATAAGCTTGGACCACTCTTTCCGGCTACCCGACGAGGCCACAGTCTTTCAGGCGGAGGTCCTTGCCATTAGGGAAGCATGTCAGCTGGCTAAAAATAACGCACCGAAAGGTCGTAAGATAGCTATCTTCGTTGACAGCCAGGCGGCACTCAAAGCACTGCAATCCACCACTGTGAAGTCAAAGCTCGTTAAGAAATGCAGGTCGACGATGAGCGAGCTAAGTCGTTAAGCTGATATCACTCTCTTATGGGTTCCCGATAGGAACATAGAGGGGAATGAGAAGGCTGACGAATTGGCTCGTTCTGGTGCTTCTCTTGATGTATCGTTGGCGGAACAGGTCTCGATTCCCCTGGCGGTCGTCAAGAGAAGCAACTTCCTGTTTTTCCGCCAGCTGGCTAACAGACGGTGGAAAGATCTTGAATCTTGCAGAGCGGCACGTGCTACCTGGCCCTGTTACAACGAAAATAGGTCTTTTAGACTCATTAACAGAAGACGCTCGGATACCGCAAGGCTCACAGCGGTTCTTACCGGTCACTGGTGAGTAGGGATGCACGCGGAAAGACTGGGTATTCCGTTTAGAAGCCATTGTGGGAGCTGCGGAAACGAAGAGGAAGAGGAGTCACTCACCCACTTTCTATGTCAATGCCCAGCCTTGGCAAAGACTAGAAATAAGTTTCTGGGCAAATATTTCATCGACAATCTCTCGGACTGTTCAGTCACATGTCCGGGTGATTTACTCAAATACCTAAATTCGACAGGTTGGGTTTAGTAATACTGATTGCGTTCGGCGAGGAAGTGGTATCAAAACGGCACTCTAGTGCTAATTGTGGCTCGTAGTGGTTTTATGCGAACCAGCCACGGAAACCAACCAACCATTCCTAACACTTTATGAAAACCTATCTGCTAAGAAGCCACCACACACACTTGTCAGTAAACATATCGATGGGAATACTTCAAAAGAATACTGTCTGACTACAATCATGATGAAATCGTTATAAACAGCACTGCTGACTTAGACGATTAGATCCTTAATCTGAAAAAATCATTCAACTTGCAGCTTGGAGAAGCACACCAACCACAAGAAATATTACGGCAGGAAACAAGTACACCAAAGAAATAAAGGAAATGGTTATGGAAAAACGTAGAATGCGTCGAAGATGGCAACAATCAAGATCTCCTTTTGACAAAATCCTGTTTAATAAGCTAACAAAAAATCTATGCAATAAAATTAAGGCTTTTAAAAATAGCGCTCTTAGCAAAAAATTAATTGAGCTATCTAATGACCGTAACACTGATTATTCGCTTTGGAAGTACACAAAAAAGTTTGCAACCAACTGTGCGATATCCACCAATAAAAAAAACCATATAACATGTGGGCCAAATTAGCAGAGAAAAGGCACAATTTTTTGCAGATTATCTTGAGAACACCTTTAAGCCATGTGACTCATCAAGAGCATCTAAAATAGAACTTTGTCCGTTCGACATTGATATTGAAATTCCCCTTGTAACAGTAGCTAAACTATCTGAAGAGATAATGAAACTAAAGTCAAATAAGTCTTCTGGGTTTGATTTTATCACCAAAGTAGTACTAAAGCAACTCCCCCAAAATATAATATCCAAGCTAACATCAATCATGAATACTACCTTAATAATGAAACATGTTTCCATGTATTGGAAGACAGCAGAAGTAATAATGTTAAACATAATAATAATTTCAAAACTTATGGAGAAGCTTTTTGTTAAACGTCTTAACCAAATTATTGGCCAAAGAAGACATATCTAATGGCCAATTTGGCTTCCGCGCGAATCATTCAACACTTGAACAAGTACACAGAATAAGTAAAGTTATCGAAAATGTTTTTGAAGAAAAGAAGGTGTGCTCTGCAGTCTTCCTTGACGTATCAAAAGCTTTTGACAAGGTCTGTCATATTATCTGTCATATCATCCAAACAATATTATCACTTTCTAAAATCAAACAAGAATATACGTATTCGGAATTAAAGAAATTAAAGCTGGAGTTCCCCAGGATAGTGTACTGGGCCCCATCCTTTATATTTTATTCACATGTGATCTACCTACCAACAAAAACTGCCTTACTGCAACATTTGCTGACGACACAGCCATCAGTTGGCAGCACAGAAAATGAAACTAGTGAACTAGTGTGCACTAAATGAAATCTTTGAGTGGACATCAACATGCGCATTAAACTCAATGAAACAAAATCAACACATATAGATTTCTCGTACAACAGAATACGATACCTCCCATCGTATATAAATGGTGTACCCACCAAGCTCAAGTGGAATGAATATGTAAAGAAAAAAAAGAAGAACTTGAACTAACATTCAGAAAAATGTATTGGCTCATGGGTAGGCGGACTGCGCTATTGACCTATAACAAAGTATTATTATACAAACAAATACTTAGACCTCTATGGACTTATAATATCCAGTTATGGGGCTACTTGTGTTCCAGCAACATAATATCAATATAAAGGTTCCAGAAAAAAGTGCTGGGATGTGTTGCGAATG
The DNA here is from genome assembly GCA_037043315.1 of Amiota communis. Classification (NCBI taxonomy): domain Eukaryota; kingdom Metazoa; phylum Arthropoda; class Insecta; order Diptera; family Drosophilidae; genus Amiota; species Amiota communis. The sequence continues at coordinate 11,574 of JBAMAV010001194.1, read as the reverse complement.
CACCCTGGTATGTCCCTAGCAGCGATATTGAACGAGATCTTGGCATCGATTCAGTCGCAATAACCATTCGGAAATATGCGAGGTCTCGTTTGGAAAGACTAAGTGTTCATATAAATAATGAAGCTTCAAGCCTTATAGATCCAAGTGGTTGCAAAACAAGGCTAAAACGGAAAAAACCACATCAACTCCTAGAGTAACTCAAATCTCTTCAATCAGGAGTCCCAACAAAATGATGAGCGGTAGTCTAAGCCCACTTAAAATTGCCCATTAGCTTAAATTTCTTTTAAAACTAGTTGCAACATAAAAGAAAAAATGGATGCTGAAAGTTGGTCAATTACTGGAATATAAATTCCTACTCGAAATTTTTCTTGGGTGACAGCTGGGCTTCTGAGGATTTCACATAATCCAGTGGATTGAGCTTAACATTTCTTGATCAAGAGCAAGCTTTAATATATTCGTCAGTACCTTATAATTTTTGCGCTGCCTTTCCTATTCCTCAAGCTTACCTCTTTCGGACTCTACAAATAATCTGAGCGATTTCGGCGCTTCCACATTCCAAATCCATCGTACCGTGCAATTTCAAGACTTTCCATCTTCTGTATAAGACTAGCAGCTTCGATTTTGAGAGTTTCTTTAAGTTTCTCGTAACTATTAACAATAGCTTTTGTGGCATCAGCGCTACAAGACCAACGAGTTTCACTTTATAAATTTGAAATGTTGAATTTCGTAATACTCTCTGACAATTTTTTGACCAAAATTCCATATCGCTCGGAAGTAGCTGTACAAAATACGTAGAAGTTTTGGATGGAATCAAAAAAGTGAACATCGCAAGCACAAGAATTAGTCGCAGCTTTGCCAACTATGTTTAGGGAGTGGCCACAACAAGGAAAACATGGAGAATCCGGCCTGATTGCGGTGCCTATGTACATGAGCATATATTTATCACACGCTATATGAAACAAACACAAGCACTCACTGATCCAGCAACTGTAGTCTTGTTATTAACAACAACAAAAAATAGTGGTTACAGTTATATGATAATAAACCGCCTTAGGCATTTCGAAAACTAAGGACCTCTGTCCACTTAAATTCTTTGTATTTTTACTTTTTTAAAAACTTAAATTCTTTTACTTGACCCAACAAATAATAAACACTATTCGCAGTGATAATGGCAAAGAATATGTAAATAATCAATTTGATAAATTTCTAATAGAATATGGTATTAAACGACAACTACCTGTGTCATATACACCCCAACACAAGCATAACCAAAACGTATTACTCCGATGGAAGTCTGGAGTGGTCGTAAGCCCTCTATAAATCTCTTACATTTTTTTGCCTGAACAGCTAATGGAAAATAATAGATTTTACAGAATATCAGGTGTGTCATGGAAATCTCTTTACCCTCAATTTCAACGCAATTCCTAATCACTGTGTCAGAGAATTCGCCTTCTGGCGAATTGTGAATCGTCCGCGGATTCAATCAGATATTCAAGGTAATTTCTGCTCGAGATAGTAACGTTCGTTTCTTTTTTGTGATCATAAATCAGTAATTCTGACTTCGCCTTCGATTTTACAGATCCAATGCCAAATTCACCATCGAATTGGATCATTGGAACCGTTTAATGGCGGACAACATTAATTCATCCAAATTTATTTCAATGACAATATGGAAGAACAACTTGATTGGCGTCAAAGGATCAATATGGCAATGGAAAGAGTAATTATTCAATATCTACAGCAACTTCTTCATGCACAACCTGCATAGGTTCGGTTATTCAAAATTGCGTTGCATCGCATTCCAAATGATGATGAATACAAAGTCGTGATCAGAGCAGATAAACGACCAGCTGGAACACACGAACGACAATTCAACGCACCAACAATAGATGAAGTGGCAATTGTTATTGTTGATGAAAATTGTCAAACGCGCGATATTGTACTTAAATGTCGTGACACTGGACAACTGCAACGAATATACGAAATACACGATTCATACGATGCACTCCAATACCCCCTATGTTATGGCAAGGAGACGACGGATATCACTTCAATATCAAAATGATAAATCCATTGAGCGGTGAGTATCGATATAATAATTTTCATTTCAACATGACACTAATTTCACTGTTTTCATTTTAGGTGAGGAAATTACCAAGAATGTTACCTCGATGAATTATTACGCATATCGTTTGATGATTCGTCAAAATACTGGCAACTATATAGTGCAGTTGCGTCGATTGTCTCAGCAATATTGCGTTGACATGTATGCCAAAATAGAAACGGAGCGCCTCACTTTCATTCGGTTGAACCAAACCAAACTGCGTTCTGAGGAGTAGACACATTTACGCGATGCAATCAGTACCGAAGGAGATGCAGCTAATGTTGGTCGATTGACTATCCTACCGGCGACGAACATTAGCAGCCTGCGTCATATGCATGAATATGCGCAAGATGCAAAGACATATGTTCGTCATTACGGTCGTGCAGATCTTTTTATCACCTTTACATGCAATCCGAAATGGATAGAAATTGTTCAACTGCTGCTCCCCGGACAAACATCAAGTGATCGGCACGACATCACCGCACGTGTCTTTAAACAAAAAATTCGATCGATGTTCTACATTGTTAAGCATCCCGGATTTGGAGATACTCGATGCTGGATGTATTCGATTAAATGGCAAAAACAAGGATTGCTGCATGCACACATTCTTATTTGGTTAGTCGAAAGAATTCCATCAGACCAAATAGATGACATCATATGCGACGAGATTCCTGATCACGAAACCGATCCACATATCCATGATGTTGTAATTACGAACGTGATTCACGGTCCGTGAGTCGCCAATCACCCTCAATCACCGTGCATGGTCGACGGCAAATGTTCCAGGCGTTATCTACGAAAATTTACGGCGGAGACTATCACCGGCAACGATAGCTATACATTGTATCGGCGATCGATCACCCGATGATAACGGTAGAACTTTTATAACGAAAGTGAAAGGAAACAATTTTGTGGTTGGGAACAGTTGGATTGTTCCGTATTCATCACTTCTTTCCAAAACATTAAAGGCGCATTGCAAATATGTCACGACAGGCAGCGATATGACGGTTTTTGGCGTTCTAACTCCCAATACCAACGATGAAATCACTCGCTATCAAGTTGGTCGATATGTGAGCTGCAATGAGGTGACTTGGCGTATATTCTCATTCCCCATTCATGAACGTCTTCCCACTGTTCTACATTTGGCTGTGAATCTGGAGAACGGTCATCGAATTTATTTCAACTCATCGAATGTTGCTCAATGTGCTGAAACACCTCCAGCGACAACATTGACCAGATTTTTCCATTTGCCAAAATTCTTAAAAATTATGTTATGGAACGCTAATGGACTGCTGAAACACCACGACGAACTAGAAATTATTCTCAATACTGAAAAAATCGATGTATGCCTAATATCTGAGACACATTTCACTAATCAAACATATATAAAAATCAAAAACTATGAAATATACCACACTATCCACCAAAATAATTGCGTGCGGGGAGGTAGTGCTGTTATAATAAGAAGTAGTATCAAACACTATGAAGAAGCTTTGATGTGTACAGTTATGTTTCAAGCAACTTCCGTAACTACTGACACTGACAACAGATTATCATTAACAGCCGTTTATAGCCCTCCACGTCATCAGATCAAATGTGATTTATATGTAGAACTAATAAATAGTCACAAAAACCAGTTTTTAATTGGTGGCGACTTCAATGCTAAGCACACTTTCTGGGGCTCAAGACTCATCACAACAAAAGGCAGAGAACTTTATTAAGACCTGCAAATGACAAGATGCAGTACCTTTTCTACTGACACACCAACGTACTGTCCAACAGATTTACAAAAAACACCCGATCTTATAGACTTCTTTATTTCGAGAAAAATTTGAGCCAATTATCTGTGTATTGAAAATGGTCTAGATATGAATTCTGATCATTCTGCAATATACCTAACACTTTATGAAAACCTAGCTGCTAAGGAGCCACCACACACACTTGTCAGTAAGCACACCGACTGGGAATACTTCAAAAGAATCCTGTCTGACTACAATCATGATAAAAACGTTATAAACAGCACTGCTGACCTACACGATTAAATCCTTAATCTGAAAAAAATCATTCAACTTGCAGCTTGGAGAAGCACACCAACCACAAGAAATACTACGGTAGGACACAAGTACACCAAAGAAATAAAGGAAATGGTTATGGAAAAACGCAGAATGCGTCGAAGATGGCAACAATCAAGATCTCCTATTGATAAAACCCTGTTTAATAAGCTAACAAAAAATCTATGCAATAAAATTAAGGCTTTTAAAAATAGCGCCCTTAGCAAAAAATTAATTGAGCTATCTAATGACCGTAACACTGATTATTCGCTTTGGAAGTACACAAAAAAATTTGCAACCAACTGTGCGATATCCACCAATAAAAAAAACCATATAACATGTGGGCCAAAGTAGCAGAGAAAAGGCACAATTTTTTGCAGATTATCTTGAGAACACCGTTAAGCCATGTGACTCATCAAGAGCATCTAAAATAGAACTTTGTCCGTTCGACATTGATATTGAAATTCCCCTTGTAACAGTAGCTAAACTATCTGAAGAGATAATGAAACTAAAGTCAAATAAGTCTTCTGGGTTTGATTTTATCACCAACGAAGTACTAAAGCAACTCCCCCAAAATATAATATCCAAGCTAACATCAATCATGAATACTACCTTAATAATGAAACATGTTTCCATATATTGGAAGACAGCAGAAGTAATAATGTTAAACATAATAATAATTTCAAAACTTATGGAGAAGCTTTTTGTTAAACGTCTTAACCAAATTATTGGCCAAAGAAGACATATCTAATGGCCAATTTGGCTTCCGCGCGAATCATTCAACACTTGAACAAGTACATAGAATAAGTAAAGTTATCGAAAATGTTTTTGAAGAAAAGAAGGTGTGCTCTGCAGTCTTCCTTGACGTATCAAAAGCTTTTGACAAGGTCTGTCATATTATCTGTCATATCATCCAAACAATATTATCACTTTCTAAAATCAAACAAGAATATACGTATTCGGAATTAAAGAAATTAAAGCTGGAGTTCCCCAGGATAGTGTACTGGGCCCCATCCTTTATATTTTATTCACATGTGATCTACCTACCAACAAAAACTGCCTTACTGCAACATTTGCTGACGACACAGCCATCAGTTGGCAGCACAGAAAATGAAACTAGTGAACTAGTGTGCACTAAATGAAATCTTTGAGTGGACATCAACATGCGCATTAAACTCAATGAAACAAAATCAACACATATAGATTTCTCGTACAACAGAATACGATACCTCCCATCGTATATAAATGGTGTACCCACCAAGCTCAAGTGGAATGAATATGTAAAGAAAAAAAAGAAGAACTTGAACTAACATTCAGAAAAATGTATTGGCTCATGGGTAGGCGGACTGCGCTATTGACCTATAACAAAGTATTATTATACAAACAAATACTTAGACCTCTATGGACTTATAATATCCAGTTATGGGGCTACTTGTGTTCCAGCAACATAATATCAATATAAAGGTTCCAGAAAAAAGTGCTGGGATGTGTTGCGAATGCACCCTGGTATGTCCCTAGCAGCGATATTGAACGAGATCTTGGCATCGATTCAGTCGCAATAACCATTCGGAAATATGCGAGGTCTCGTTTGGAAAGACTAAGTGTTCATATAAATAATGAAGCTTCAAGCCTTATAGATCCAAGTGGTTGCAAAACAAGGCTAAAACGGAAAAAACCACATCAACTCCTAGAGTAACTCAAATCTCTTCAATCAGGAGTCCCAACAAAATGATGAGCGGTAGTCTAAGCCCACTTAAAATTGCCCATTAGTTTAAATTTCTTTTAAAACTAGTTGCAACATAAAAGAAAAAATGGATGCTGAAAGTTGGTCAATTACTGGAATATAAATTCCTACTCGAAATTTTTCTTGGGTGACAGCTGGGCTTCTGAGGATTTCACATAATCCAGTGGATTGAGCTTAACATTTCTTGATTAAGAGCAAGTTTTAATATATTCGTCAGTACCTTATAATCTTTGCGATGCCTTTCATATACCTCAAAGTTACCTCTTTCGGACTCTACAAATAATCTGAGCGATTTCGGTGCTTCCACATTCCAAATCCATCGTACCATGCAATTTCAAGACTTTCCATCTTCTGTATAAGACTAGCAGCTTCGATTTTGACGACGTCTTTCTGTTCTTGGTCATGTGAAATGTCAGCAAGAGTCTCTTTAAGTTTCTCTGTGCGAGGGAATGTCTTCGCAGGAAAATGAGAGGAGTACATATTTACATACTCTCGGAGAGTCAAGCGGCCTTAAAAGCCCTACAGTCGGTCACTTTCACCTCAAAGATGGCATATGACTGCCTTAACCTGTTAAATGAACTGGGTAACTTTAATACTGTTGTATTAAGGTGGGTACCAGGACATGAAGGTCATGAAGGCAATGAAAAGGCCGAATACTTGGCTAAACAAGGGGCGATCATGCCCTTTTACGGTCCTGAGCCTTTCTGTGGTCTCTCGAAAACCCACAAAAACGAAGAAATCAGGAAACTTGAGGAAAAGAATTTTCTAAAACACTGGGTGAACTCCACCGGACAACGCCAGGCAAAACAATTCCTCACTCCTTCAAAGAGTACCTCGAATAAGCTTCTCTCACTCAGTAGAGTAGACTTACGCATTTTGACTGGATACTTCACGGGTCACTGCAACCTAAGGTATCATCAAAATAAGTTAGGTCTTTCCGACACTGACGTATGCCGATTTTGTGAAATGGATAAAGAAAGTTCGGAGCATATACTCTGCAAATGTTCTGCACTCGGTAGACAAAGACTTCACCACCTCGGTGACACTATCCACACAAATTGTGGAACAACAAACCCCAAGTAATGTTAAGATTCATCAAAAGTCTAAACATATAGGGTTTCTATTACATAGGGCCATGTACAATAGATCTTACTGGTCGCTGTGCTTTCGGGCCCGTTATTATTATTAAGTTTCTCGTAACTACGAACTATAGATTTTGTGGCATCAGCGCTACAAGACCAACGAGTTTCACTTTAGAAATATGAAATGTTGAATTTCGTAATACTTTCTGACAATTTTTTGACCAAAATTCCATATCGCTCGGAAGTAGCTGTAAAAAATACGTAGAAGTTTTGGATGGAATCAAAAAAGTGAACATCGCAAGCACAAGAATTAGTCGCAGCTTTGCCAACTATGTTTAGGGAGTGGCCACAACAAGGAAAACATGGAGAATCCGGCCTGATTGCGGTGCCTATGTACATGAGTATATATTTATCACACGCTATATGAAACAAACACAAGCACTCACTGATCCAGCAACTGTAGTCTTGTTATTAACAACAACAAAAGGTAGTGGTTACAGTTATATGATAATAAACCGCCTTAGGCATTTCGAAAACTAAGGACCTCTGTCCACTTAAATTCTTTGTATTTTTACTTTTTTAAAAACTTAAATTCTTTTACTTGACCCAACAAAGAATAAACACTATTCGCAGTGATAATGGCAAAGAATATGTAAATAATCAATTTGATAAATTTCTAATAGAATATGGTATTAAACGACAACTACCTGTGTCATATACACCCCAACAAAATTGCGTAGCCAAAAGAGCAATCAAAACTCTCGTTGAAATGGCACGCAGTATGATGGTTCAAGCAAATATCGAAAACCTACATTCGCAATAGATCTCTCTCACAAGCATAACCAAACCGTATTACTCCGATGGAAGTCTGGAGTGGTCGTAAGCCCTCTGTAAATCACTTACATTTTTTTGCCTGAACAGCTAATGGAAAATAATAGATTTTACAGACTATCAGCTGTGTCATGGAAATCTTTTTACCCTCAATTTCAACGCAATTCCAAATCACTGTGTCATAGAATTCGCTTTCTGGCGAATTTAAATCGCCCGCGGATTCAATCAGATATTCAAGGTAATTTCTGCTCGAGATAGTAACGTTCGTTTCTTTTTTGTGATCATAAATCAGGAATTCTGACTTCGCCTTCGACTTTACAGATCCAACATAAATTCATCCAAATTTATTTCAATGACAATATGGAAGAACAACTTGATTGGCGTCAAAGGATCAATATGGCAATGGAAAGAGTAATTATTCAATATCTACAGCAACTTCTTCATGCACAACCTGCATAGGTTCGGTTATTCAAAATTGCGTTGCATCGCATTCCAAATGATGATGAATACAAAGTCGTGATTAGAGCAGATAAACGACCAGCTGGAACACACGAACGACAATTCAACGCACCAACAATAGATGAAGTGGCAATTGTTATTATTGATGAAAATTGTCAAACGCGCGATGTTGTACTTAAATGTCGTGACACTGGACAACTGCAACGAATATACGAAACACACGATTCATACGATGCACTCCAATACCCCCTATGTTATGGCAAGGAGACGACGGATATCACTTCAATATCAAAATGATAAATCCATTGAGTGGTGAGTATCGATATAATAATTTTCATTTCAACATGACACTAATTTCACTGTTTTCATTTTAGGTGAGGAAATTACCAAGAAGGTTACCTCGATGAATTATTACGCATATCGTTTGATGATTCGTCAAAATACTGGCAACTATAAAGTGCGGTTGCGTCGATTGTTTCAGCAATATTGCGTTGACATGTATGCCAAAATAGAAACGGAGCGCCTCACTTTCATTCGGTTGAACCAAACCAAACTGCGTTCTGAGGAGTAGACACATTTACGCGATGCAATCAGTACCGAAGGAGATGCAGCTAATGTTGGTCGATTGACTATCCTACCGGCGACGAACATTAGCAGCCTGCGTCATATGCATGAATATGCGCAAGATGCAAAGACATATGTTCGTCATTACGGTCGTGCAGATCTTTTTATCACCTTTACATGCAATCCGAAATGGATAGAAATTGTTCAACTGCTGCTCCCCGGACAAACATCAAGTGATCGGCACGACATCACCGCACGTGTCTTTAAACAAAAAATTCGATCGATGTTCTACATTGTTAAGCATCACGGATTTGGAGATACTCGATGCTGGATGTATTCGATTGAATGGCAAAAACAAGGATTGCTGCATGCACACATTCTTATTTGGTTAGTCGAAAGAATTCCATCAGACCAAATAGATGACATCATATGCGACGAGATTCCTGATCACGAAACCGATCCACATATCCACGATGTTGTAATTACGAACGTGATTCACGGTCCGTGAGTCGCCAACCACCCTCAAGCACCGTGCATGGTCGACGGCAAATGTTCCAGGCGTTATCTACGAAAATTTACGGCGGAGACTATCACCGGCAACGATAGCTATACATTGTATCGGCGATCGATCACCCGATGATAACGGTAGAACTTTTATAACGAAAGTGAAAGGAAACAATTTTGTGGTTGGGAACAATTGGATTGTTCCGTATTCATCACTTCTTTCCAAAACATTCAAGGCGCATTGCAAATATGTCATGACAGGCAGCGATATGGCGGTTTTTGGCGTTCTAACTCTCAATACCAACGATGAAATCACTCGCTATCAAGTTGGTCGATATGTGAGCTGCAATGAGGTGACTTGGCGTATATTCTCATTCCCCATTCATGAACGTCTTCCCACTGTTCTACATTTGGCTGTGCATCTGGAGAACGGTCATCGAGTTTATTTCAACTCATCGAATGTTGCTCAACGTGCTGAAACACCTCCAGCGACAACATTGACCAGATTTTTTCATTTGCCAATGCGATACATTTGCACGAACACTGCTCTATTTGGAGATGTCACGTTAATTCACTTGGAACGCTTCATCGAAATAATTCCAACGTCGGAATCAAGCCAATGTGGTTCCTGATTATCTAGATGTGCGTTCTAGTGATGCTCCTGGTCGAATTTACACAGTTCAACCGAAGAATGACGAATGGGTCTACTTGCGATTGTTGTTGCTAAATCTTTGTAGGCCGATATCATTTCAATTGCTTCGAACTGCCAACATTTCATGATGCTTGTCAACAGCTCGATTTGCTCGAAATCGATTGTCAATTGGACATGACAATCGCTAAGGCAATTGTTTCTGCATCTCCAAGTCAGATACACACATTATTTGTTATAATTATTTGGACATGCTTCCCATCGTATCCACCTGAACTGTGGAGTAATTACAAGGATGACATGTCGGAAGGAAATCCCGATCTCGAGGTAAATGAGGAGATACATAACAGTGCTTTGCTTTGTTTTCAATCGTGAATTCGAACGTGAACGTGAATACGATCGAGATGCATTGAACCAAATTGAACGAACAAATGTACCACTGTTGAACCCCCAACAGAAGGAATTGTACTATACGGTAATGAAGGCAATTAATTATACAAAATGGTAATTTATGTTTCCTCGATCCGACCGGTGGAACTGTTAAGACATTCCTCATCTCATTGATTTTGGTCACTGTTCGTGCGTTATCCGAAATTGCCGTAGCAGTTGCTTCTTCTGGGATAGCGGCCACGTTGCTAGAAGAATGCCGAACGGCTCATTCAGCATTTGTCATTGCGAAACACTCAGCGATGGCCAAGGTCTTATTAGCAAGTAAAGTCATCATCTGGGATGAATGCACAATGGTGCACAAATGAGCATTGGAAGCACTTAATCGATCAATGAAAGATCTGCGCAATGACTCAAGATTTTTTGGAGGCTCATTGATCCTACTGTTTGGAGATTTCCCCCTCAATCTTCGAAGCTGTGGCACTATGTGAAAAGACTTCAGCTAATGACAAACATGAGAGTTGCATTACTAAACTACCCATCTGCCGAAGATCTCTCAAGGCAATTGCTGACTATCGGTAATGGCCGTGTTCCTGACGACGAATCGAATGGATTGATTTCCTTTCCGACTAATTTGTGCAAAATCATCTCAACGAAGGGCGAGCTCATCAACAAAGTGTTCCCGAACATCGTTGCCAACCATAAAAATCGCAATTGATTAAGTGAGCGAGCAATTTTTCTGCAAGGAATAAAGATGTGGATCACTTAAACATCACAATTCAAAAAAAGATCGTTGGTCCACTGTATTCCTTCAAATCTATCGATTGTGTAACAAACGAAGACGAAGCAACCAACTATCCAACTGAACTTTTAAACTCATTAGATCTGCCTGGATTGCCACCACACAACTTGGTCATCTTGCTTCGAAATCTGAACCAACCAAAGCTATGTAACGGAACGCGTTTGGTGGTGAGAAAACTCATGGGCAATGTGATTCACGCGACGATACTGAAGGGAAAGTTTAAAGATGAAGATGTTCTCATTCCGAGAATTTCTATGATCCCAACTGATATGCCATTCGAGTTTAAAAGAAGAAGAAGTTCTCATTCCGAGAATTCCTATGATCCCAACTGATATGCCATTTGAGTTTAAAAGAATTCAATTTCCGATTCTTGCATATGCCATGACGATCAACAAGT